>OZ025294.1:200571569-200714569 GCA_964019185.1 Maratus speculifer | reverse complement strand
TAATTTTTCCTCAACTGTATATGATATTTCTTTAATTTATTTTTACTCATCATGTACTATTTATCTTAACATAAACAGTTTGCTATGAATGTTTTTTTTTTTTTTTTTTTTTTTTTTTTTTGTATTTAAGTATTTTGAAAGCGTTTGTAAACCCTGAAATTCTCTTTTTACCGCTGCTAATGAATATTCAAATAATAAAATAGAAAGCGAAATATCATTTTATGAAATTTAAGATCACCACTTTAGGATTTTTTTAGTTATAACCATTTTAGGAAATTCATAAAATAACTCAATTTTTATAGCTAAAACCTTTTTTCAAATTTTAAGAAAGAGAAAAAAAATACAGCAAAAAGTTTATTTCTCAATTTTAATAATTCTTTTTCCGTTCTATATGTTAAACTATTTTCATTATGATCGCCTAGAATAATATATTTAAAAAGGATGCTAATTCTATATTGAAACGATATAAATTTTAGATTTCAAGCTGCATAACATATCAAAATAAAATTGTAAAACTAGAAATCGGCAACATGCATTTGAATTCGTGAATTGAAAACTTGGCTCTCTAAAAGACTAAAGGACTTGAGAAATATTCCAAATATAATGGAGGTACCATAAATAATAACGAATGAAATCTAATATTAACAAAAGTGTCCAAACATATCAAATTACTGATTCGTATAAATTATCAATCTTTTTATTTTCATTTATAAATTTTAAAAATTTTGAAAAATGAAATTTTTCATGTTTTATATAAAATGTATAAAATAAAGAACAGTTATTGCTTATGTGTTTCGAAAGTTTCAGCTTTCAAAAAAAAAAAAAAAAAAAAAAAAATATATATATATATATATATATATATATATATATATATATATATATATATATATATATATATTGGTGGGTTTGTGGAGTTGAAATAAAAGCTCACCTTTCCATTTCTATTTACCTATGGAGTTGCATTTTCTTGCCATTGAACAAGCAGTTCGATGATTCTATCCCTCATCTTCTATTGGGGAGGAGGGGGCATGCGCGAAGCTGCAATTTTCGAAACTTAGGAGAGCGGATTTGCAATACGCCCATTTCATACACATAACCTTAATTCCTACTTCATTTTGAATATTTTTTTCAGTTTACATTGCTTGTTTCTATTCAATAGGTAAAAAATTGAAGCGCATTTCCAATTTTTTGAAACACCCTATTTATTAAAGAACACTCTAAAAGGAATTGTTTCCCAGTGTTGTTTTATGCACCTTGAATTATAATCTGTACGAAAGTTCAATCGCTTATATTATACTACTCGATGTCTTCTTATATTGAAGTAGCATCAATTTTAGGTTCATTTTTAAAAGCCCTTTATTTTTTGTTTCTCTTTAATAAGGTGTATAAACGTATCCACAATTAAACCATGTAAGATGTTAGATTGTTATAAAAGTGCATTTGTTTGATATTAAAAAACTTATTAAAATAGATAAATTTTTCTTCTTCCATGAAATATTTTTCAGCAGAAAAAATGTTACATTTTGCTTATTGAAACTGAAAATTATTTTTAATGATTAAGTTTCTCCTGTTTTGAATTTAATGACAGTTCAGTTTTGTTGTATGTTAAAAATTCGTGGACAATGAAGCTAAAACAATAACACTTTCAAATTTATTGTTATAATATTATTATTTTACTGAATATTCTATAAATTACACTCCATAAATGCTACACTTACCATCCTTAATTATTTATCAAATGGAAAGCATAAACAAATTTCATAATTAATTTTTAATTATATATATCTTCAATTTCGCTGTTTTAAGCATGTTATTTTTTTCTTGTACATAGTATTTTTAAATATGGCCTTTCAAAGTTTATTTAAGAAAAAGTAAGATCCGAATTTTGCTGAATGATTTTCTCAATTGAATTTATCTATATATGTATATAATCAGTGATGTAGTTGTAAAAAAATAGAGGGGCATACTCACTAAGCAGAGGGTATACGCTCAATGTAATGTGTATACCCTAGAGTATATGTACTATAGGTTTCTGGGGAAACAGAGGGTATAAGGTGTTACTTAAAAAAATCCACAATGTATACGACGTATACCCCGGTATACCTTCCTTTACATCCCTGTATATAATACATTTATATATACCGATACGTGCTCATTACTCACATTGAATTATTTGTAAAGATTAACACATGTCATACATAACACGTAACGTCCTTGGTAATATCTGTATAATCATGAAACCATTAAAATGCTTGTTGAGGTATTACTAAATGATTAAACGATTAAAATTCCAGTTAAAATTCACCTATTGAAAATACGTAGATAATGTAAATTGCGAAAGTGTGCGAAATAATAAATGCCACGAAATAAAATAGAAATTATTATTAAACTTATGAAATTAGTTATGTCATTATTATTTTTTTAATTGCAGTTTTCACATATTTATATGGTTTATTATTCCCATAAATTTATTTAATAAAAAATCTTCATTCTTTGAGAAGTACGACAGTAAAAAATTCTTTCTTCTACGACCAATAACTGTTGAGCCCTTTTAATGTTATACAATTTTAGATCTCTCCGACACTAAAAATATATAAATTCTTAAATATATATAGATACTCTTAAACACATACATCTTTAGCGACGGAATGTTCCGAAATTTCATAAAATTAATAGTTTCAAAACTTTGACATTTTTAAATAAAAAGGTGGAATTTTTATTACGGCACAATTCAGCGCATGGAGAATTATTTCTAAATATAACTTATAGGTCAGATGGACCATATAAAGTTTAAAAAGTGCATTTTTCAAAATTAATAAGGGATCTACTTTATGGTAAGCCTATTAATTAAATTAATGGAATGTCTATCGTAATTTTTACTTTATTTTGACACTTTTGAAATTTATATTATCTATATACTATGCATATCTTAAACAATTAAAAAATTAAAACACGTTTAAAACTCTTTGGAACATTCTGTATCTATATGTGTGTGTGTGTGTGTGTTGTGGTTTTTGAGTTCTCAAAACACACTCATATAAGCAACGAGATATTTCAGCAAGATCCCACAAGAAATCTAGTGACGTAAAGTCCGACCCCATGAGTACATGCTGAGGCATAACTTTTATAAATCTAGTCTGGGAACGATTTGAGATTGCAGAGCGAGAATTGCTTGAATGGGAGAGTGGGAAATGTTTGAATGCAGAACAGACGTAAAGCCCAACCTCGTGAGTTCATTCTGAGACATAACTTTTATAAATCTCGTCTGGAAACGATTTGAGGTTGCAAAGTGAGAAAAGCTCGAATGAAAGCTCTTAATGCGAAGGACGTCCCGCTCAAGCCTCCCAACAATAACGACCGTAGCGTTGGCTAGTGTCTGTTATTTCCCCAAATACCTTAATTTTAAAGTGTAAATATTCGATTTATCTTATATAATCTTGATACGTTACTTTGCCATACTTTACCATTATTTTACTATTATTTACCATAAAGCCTAGATTTATTATCTAACGTGTATGTTTTTTAATGTTTAGTCTTTGGTAATTTTTTTTTCTTCCTTTCTTCCTCCAGAGTTCTGCATTCTGCAGTAGCTGAAAGTATTACATTTCCTGGCTCATGCGGGATCACCATCACAGCAAAGCAGAGTATCAAAAGAGTTGTGATGTCCAAATGTGCCTATCTGATCAATGATCGATATTTCTGCTCCGAAAGAATCTCTGTCTTTACAGTATACCCTAACAACGGATATCATGGAAATCTAAGGGCAGATTCTGGTGATCTAAAGGTCAACTTCGACGTATCTTGTCTACACGAGAAAACTAGTATGAAAACTATCAACCAACACTATCATGATGATGAATATGAAGAGAGTTTAAATTTAACTTATGTTGCTTCACCAGGTCGAATCACCTATTTTGTTTGGTTATTTTCAAAGCTGTTTCATGTTTTAGAAAAACTGTTCTGAATATTCAGATACAGTGATGTTTTGAATGATTTATTTCTTAAATAAATCGCTTGGTTTTGACTTATTGTTTTGTTGTTGTTGTTTAACTCAATCTCTTTCCTTTATAACAGTGATTCATGAAGATTTCTATGTAAAAACAGTTTAAAAAAATTTAACTTTAACATTTTCATAAGTAAAAACTTTTCACAATAGAACTGTAACAAAATGAAGAGTCATATCCAAAGGAAAAAGTTTGTATTCACCCGTTTAATGATGTCCATTTAAATATAATTTAAAATATAAATGCACATTCATATACACCATATGTGCAAAATATACAGAAAAAAGTGTATTTTTGTTTACTTGTTTGTATTTTTCAATTAAGGAAATATTTGTTTTGATACTAGCATATTTAACCCGCGAGAACTCGCGCCTGAGATTTTCTTTCTCCATCGTACCCTTTTTAAAACTATTTTTCATTTTAATAAAGTTTCAAAATGTGATTTTGATTACTTTACCTCTTTTTTGAATAAAAATAGTAAGCCAAACGAAAAAATTGATATTAAGTGACTGTAAAGTAAAAGAAAAGAATTGGGCACCGTGAGAGAAATTCTCATAGCGAGTTTTCCCGGGTTAAAAAGGTGTATCAATGCAATGCACATAGAGTAAGGAATTCAGAAATAATTATACTTGAAATTCTGCGATTACACTAAGCCTAAAAACATCGTTATAAACAATGAAAATGTGATTGAAGTTCAATTACTGAAAACAAAAAGTGAAATATCGTAGATCTTAAAAGGTTTGAAGTTAGCAAAAGTAGAATTAAACAAATAGATTCTTAATTAATTAAATAAAAATACAAAATGTGAATAGAATTACTGAAAACTGTGATATTTTAAAGAGTGCATGCAGATACAGAGACTTGAGCTTGAAATCAATTGCAGAAGTTTGGTTTTTTTTAGTTCATTTGTATTAATTTCTAGCACATCAGAAAATTTATGTAACAAAAAAAAGTGCCCGGTTATTCACACTAATTGTATATTATACTCTTAATTACAAAAATAATGCCCCTTGAAAAATAAATTAAGGAGAGGGGGGTTAAACCCTCGTTTCCCCTCTTTGTACTTAACCATGAACCTCCAAATTTAATTAGGAAAGAACCTTATGCGCATCATCCTATGTGCCAAATTGAAGTAAATCGGGTAATTCTGGATGAAAAAACCCCATTTATCTAAACTAAGGGGGGGGGGTAGTCCCTCATTTCCTCCCTTTATACTTAACCAATAAACCTATAAATGTATCACAGAAATGATATATCAGAATAAAGTATGTACCAAATTTGAAGCAAACCAGATAATTCAGCATGAAAAACCCATATATCTATATTAAGGGGGATCACAGCCCCTTCCCCTATATACTTAATTAATTAAACCCCGAAAATTGATAAAGGAAGAGCCTTAACAAATGGACCTAGACAAAATTCAATTAAATCGGATATTTCTATCAAGAGTTATCGCGTTATGTACATTATGTGCGTATAGAACCTGCGAACACATTATCTCTCAGACTTTTATGGACAGTGAGCTAACAATCTCATGACGTTGCCTTGTATTACAAATTATATATTCCAAATTTTCATTTTCTTTCCTAATTTAAAGTAATCATACTTCTAAAAGGAGTCAGCTAATAACATCTGCCAAACACTTTCAATGACGCTTTAATGATTCATATTGTCTTTGCACTTTATTTTCTGTAATGTAATGATATATTTTATTCGTAAAAAATATATTTATTTATTATTGACAGTGGAAGTTATATCTGGAAACGCTAATGAAAAAATAGTTTTTATGGTATTCAAAATAAATAAATTTTGTTTTTTTTCTCGTAGGGAGTGCAAAACACGAGAATTCAATATTCAATTATAAGGAAAGTCATTTTATCTTATCTAACCTGTTCAGTGTGACAATCGAATGATAAAATATACTGAGTTGAAAAAGATACAGAACAGGAACCAATTTTGATATTTAATAGAGCTATTTCATTCATTACCTGATGTTTTTAAAAAGCGTATTTATTTATTTATTTATTGTTTAAGTGCTTCCAGCAAGTCGAATACTTCCAGCAAGCTGTCGTCGATATAACGGTGGGATAGACACAGAAAATAACAATATTTGAAGATTAGACCCGGGAGCTTTACAAAATATGTGCAATGGACTGAGTTTTAATTTGTATTAATTCATTTCGATAATAGGGCGTTAATCGTCTTCATCCTGTCAAAGTTGGCAAAGAAAAAAAAAAAAAGCCTTGCGCATTATGTTTTGAGGATAAAGCCTTTTATTCTCTGAATATGACTAGCCGCTTATGCTAAGGAATTCCCTTCTAAAAGGATGCGAGTATTTCTTACTCACTGTGATAGTTTTTATAAAATTTCAAATTGATGAATTTTTCTAAGCTCTTACAACAGCGATCCAAGTAAGTGTCAGAATTTTTTCATAATACTAAACTAGTGTCTTTTATCATTTTCTTTGTATACTAAACAAAATGTTGCATGAAATGCAATTTGTTCTAAACCTATTTGTGGGGGGAGGGAAAAAAAGAAAAAAACATTAATTCTAGAAGTATATATTTTTAGACTAAAGACATTGCCTGTTATTATTCATAACATACATCTGACTTGTGTGCTCGACATGAAAGCCTGCTTATAAGTCATCGTCAATATATAGGGACGAGATAGGATAGCACAAGGAAATTTTACAACGCAGGAGAGGTACAACCAGCTGCTTCACACAAAGCGTGTGTTCAATGGAGTTCGAACCCACAATCTCCTTATGCTCGCAAAGCGATTAGCAGCGTGGTGTGTTAACCACGCGGCCACGGAGACTCTGACGTTGCCTTGTATTACAAATTATATATTCCAAATTTTCATTTTCTTTCCTAATTTAAAGTAATCATACTTCTAAAAGGAGTCAGTTTAAGTTAAATTCATTCTCTTCTTTTCAATGAAATCTATCTGCTAATAACATCTGCCAGAAAGTAACCACAACTCCAAAATAAATAAATAAATAAGGTATAATGCTTTAAAAAGATACCTTTCTTCGTCTGTATGACTCGTGAAGTATCACTTATTCCTTAAGTTATAATCAGCCAGTTGCCATTTTTAAATGATGTTTAAAAATAAGATAAATGCACTATATGAAACATATTACGTTGTCGCCACTAAAAATATACATATATATTTGTTTTTAAATCAATTCTAATATTGATTTTTTTTATTATTTTTTAGTAAAAAAGTAATTTCAAATTTAAAAATTAACAACTATATCTAGATTTTGCACTTAAAATTGTGTTTTTCACAACTTTATGTGTATGTACTTGCATGAAAAATATAAAAAATGACAATTAAATAGTAACATATGTATTTCAGAGAAAAAAAGTTTGAAAACTATAAGTAATTTTTTCGTCGTGTATTAATATAGAATATTTATTTAATTATATTTATTGATAGTTAAATAGCTTTTGTGATTATCCACTGATTTATATGAAAACTTGCCACTGATTTATATGAAAATTTGGCACTATAATTTTTTAAAAATCTAATTTGTATATGAAACAAATTTTCATTTTGTTTCGGGAGGGGAGAGGATTTTGTAATACAGTTTTTGAAAAGCTGATATCTTAAATATTTTTCGACATTGCGCGATTATAATGGTAGTTTAGAACTTTTAGAGTAGCTCAAGATTAAAAACACAAAATATATTTAACAAAATACCAAAAATCTCTCAATAGTGGACACTTTGGGACTGTAAAATTTGCTCGATGGCACTGGTTTACTCGATTTAGGGTAACATCCCCAGTAATTGGCACATTAAGAATTTGTCGTTAAACTTACTTAAATTTTCATTACAAAGAAATAAGCTATTTACTTGGAAATATTTTTAAATCAAAGAATGCATATCTGTGCATCTATTTTGCCCACTAAAAGCAAAAAAAAAAAAAAAAAAAAAAAAAAATTGAAAAAGTATTTTTATAAAAATATATTTATAAAAAGTTGCTGAAATCAACAGTAATTGGCACCTAGAGCACCAATGTATGACACCTTGTGATCCAGTAATTGGCATATGTTTATATTTAAAAAAAATTTTACATTTTGCATTGGGTTTAATCGCTTTAAATTAATTTACTGTAGATGAAGATGCCATATTTCAGGTTTTTGAGAGTAAGAAATCAGCATATTAATCTGAAATGTGAACACTTTAAAACAATACAATATACTTACATTAATATCCAGTAATTGTCATGCTGTCCCCAGTAATTGTCATATGAAGCTTTAATGGATTCCAATTACTGATAAAATTTATATTTTCAAATAAAAACAAATGATAAACAAAATTAGTCTATAATTTTAAAAATACTTCCAAAATAAATGGTTTAATCTCAAATTCCTTGCGAATTCCTTGTAATTGGAATAGGTGCCAATTACTCGGAACTAGCAAAATTGAAGCACCATTAATTGGCAACTACCATTAATTCAGAAATCCAAATATTTGTGTCGAAAATACTTTTACATAATTAAAGTAACCCTTTTTAACTAAACAAAACTGTTGTCAATTAAAATTTAAAATATATTTTAAATCAGATAATAATGAATTGAAAAGCATGCCTTCCTTAAGCCAAAGAATAAGAATTTGCAACAAAATGGCTAATTTGATACAAGCCAGATTTGTTTCTCTTTCCTAGGCTCTATTGTCATCTTTTAAAATAAATCAAAGTTATAATCTTTAACGTAAATGAGCATATAACTGATATATGGTCTTGAATTTTTAAAAGACTGCATATAAATCTTTTTTTAGGACATGTTTGTAAAATGTGCCAATCACTGTTGCATGCCAATTACTGGGGGTGTTGCCCTATATACTTTCAGCGAAATGTGCATTTTCCATACATTCTAATGCAGTGAGTACATGAAAATTGTTGTGCAAAATGTGTCACGTCTACCTTAAAAAATTTATTAAATACTTATAAGAATAATAACATGAAATATACAGGGTGAGTCATAAATATCGAAACAATAGGCTATCTCCTTAAATATTGCCTCTAGACCCATACTTCCAATTGCAAAAATTCATATAAAAAGGTGAAATTTCTGATAAGATAAGTTGAAACTCCAAGGAGGGTCTATTTAAAAAAAAATACGAAAATTAAATTTTTATACGGCCCCCATAGAGCAAAATTCCCAATTAGAAAATTATTCCTTATCCATTCCTAAATTGAACAAAAAAATTTCATCTTCGTATCTGAAAATTTGACAGAGATATTAAAATCCAAAATTCGTGACTTACATCACTTTACCATGCCTGTAAACGATGAATTGTAGACTGATTTTCAAAGGAAATGAGGGATCGTCCACAAATTGTCTTTATTAAATGTCGATTCAAGACCGTGCCTCTTATTTGGACATAATAAAGCAGCGTATTGATTTAAAATAAAAAAAAGTTTTCAAAATATGTTGATCGTTAGCTCTGAAAGCCTCCATGGATCGCTGCCCGGCATGGAAAAATGTTAAAATCATAATCCGGACCAGCTTGGAAAAAAGTTTTAATTATAGCTCGGCTTTGCCCAGTGGCGTAGCTAAGGTGGGGCAAGGGGGGCGTCCGCCCCGGGCGCCGAGGCCTAGGGCGCCAAATTGAGAGAAATTGTTATATATCTATATTGGGGTGGGGGCGCAAAATTTCTTGCTGGCCCCGGGCGCCAAAAAACATAGCTACGCCACTGGCTTTGCCTTAAATTTCTACACAGTTTTTTACTTCAGTGTACTTAAAAATTGTTTCGCGGGGAAGAGTTTTGACCAAAAATACTTAGTATAGCTTTTCGTTTTTTATATTTATACTTTTTATTATTAAAGATGCGCCAAAGGCTGCGATATATTTATTTTATCAATGAATCTCTGTTTATATCTAAATGTTTCACATATATTTTAATATCGCCAATCCATATCCAGTGCATTATAGACTTTGAAAAATGTTATACAGTAAAACAGTTTAAGACGGAATCACATACGAAAGAAAAAATACGTCATAGACAAATGCCCTTCCTAGGAGGGTTAAATGGAGTTTATTTTTTCTCAGGTATTATTGTATTCATTTTGTACGGATCAACACATTATCTGTTTAAGACAGAATTCCGTCATAGGCAGATTTTTTTCTGGTTTTATTGTGTTAATTTTTTAGCATTTAAATATACTATTCTTAAAAAATATATTAATTTTAAATTTTAAATAAAAAAAAATATATAAATTTTTAAATTATAAATTTTTTTTTTATTTTATTTTATTTTATTTTTGTAAAATAAAAGTGATTTTAAAATCTATGTGGTTTTCGTAAAAATTTTCATTGAACCATGCACGTATTAGGTCAGTCAGAGACACTGGTTTTAATACGGATTGTTCGAGACCGGGATTGAAAATTTCGTCCAATGCAGACCTTATTAAAAGATAAGAATTGTTAAAGAAAAAAAGAACAAACTTGAAACATGTCATTCTTAATTATTTTACATTAGTTTTGCTTCGGGAAAAATTGAAAAATTATTTACTTTTGAAACTAAGAATTTTTCTTTAAGTTATATAATTTTTTCAATAAATATTTTTAATAGTTCGAAAATTAATATTGAAAAACAAAAACCCCGAAAAAAAACTAAAATCAGATTTTCATCTGTAATTAAACGGAAAGAAATAGAAATCTGATAAATAATGTTTTGAGTTATAACGATTTTTAACTATCCCATTTAAACCAGTACTAATCATATGAAATTTTTAGAAATTTTGTGATAAATTTTAAGATGTGATTTCCTTAGCAAATTATTTAGCTAAACATCACAAAAAAAAGAAAAAAAAATCAAAATTCAACTCAAAAGATAGATTTTTTTACACGTTTCCCAGAACTGGTAAAGTTACATTGTCTTTTGAATTGCGCACATTTCAATTCGTGTCTAATCCCTTAAAACCTGATGAATTATTGAAACGGCTATAACTCTTCGAGTTTTGAAGATATGAAGATGCAACTTTTTGTGTAATATTCAGTACTGGATAAGGAAAGTTTTCCTAATTAAAATTTTTGTCCAACGGAATCCGTATAAAAAGTTAATTTTCGTACTTTTTCAAATAGACCCCTATGAAGTTACAACTTATCTTATAAAAAAGTTTACCTTTTTTAATGAAATTTTGCAATTGGTAGTATGTGTCTAAGGGCAATATTTAAGGAGATAGCCTATTGTTTCGATATTTATGACTCATCTTGTAGAAAGAAAAAATTAGAAATGATTGATTTTACTCTTCTTTTTATAATTTTCTTGATCTGTTTCTATTAAAATAGACCAGCAGTAGTCTTATAATATATTTTTGTCTAAAACATCTTTATGTCTGTCTTCAAAAAAGTTTAAGGTCTTGGTGAAAACGCTTGCCCTGCTTGTCACTCACTGTGCCACATTGTTTGCAAGAAAAAATCAAGATGCAAATGGAGAAAATGTATATTCAGAGACATGTTTACACTTATTGCATGATAGTTTTTTTAAAAAATAAAACAGCAATTTTTTTTTTCAAAATTTTCAACTTCACAATTTCCCAAGAAGTCTTGAACGACCGTTTTTTCTCATAGATATTGTGAGACAAATGCTTTGTCCCAATCTGCCCCATGTCCCGATGTGTCCCTTCTCCCGTACCCAATTTTCAGTGTTTTTTTTTTCTTTTTTAACTTTAAAATTTACGTGTTGGTAAAAAATGAAATTCAATCTCGGATTCGACGGTACAGAATATATAAGAATTAAATATCAAAAATAAAAATGTGCCATCAACCAACTTTTGCAGGCTAGTGCAATCTAATAACATTTTAAAATATGTACCATTTTGTAAAGAAATAAAGCTGTTAATTTTCCTCATTTTATTTAACAAAAATTCTACTTTTTTAATTATATGTTTATTACAAATTGTATATGTTGCATTAATATGTCAAATTGATGAAAGATTTGAAACTTGCATTGCAACATTGTATTACTTTTACTCTCAACCATTTTTTTTTTCTCTATCTGGAAAAATTATTTTTCTACTAAATTTCTGAATGATCCCTAATTTGCAGCAAAGATGTGCTCCAATTTTAAACAGCTAGTATTCGATCACCTTTAATCATAGAATAACAGGACTTTTTTTGTCTTACTTGTCAGTGTAAGAGGAAAAGTTTACTAAATAAAGCTTATAAGACCAGGAGACCATATAAAAATTTAAATTTTATTATTCTTTAATATATTTTTTATTGACCCAAATCGATTGTAAAACATTTATTTACCTCATTTAAAAAAGTTTTGTAATTGGAACTCTATGTCTATGACTAATGAATTACGAATTAGCCATTGGACACCATTAAAAGTGGACATCCTGCATGGAAGAAAGTAAAAAATGTGACGTGATGGATTTTTTTTCCAATACCGCGTTTCATTATTAAGAGGAGTATAATAAGAAAACAGGTATTTCATCAAAAATATATAAAAATGTTTACATTTGTAAGCCAGTGATAATCAGAGGTGTCTGCTTTTATGAAGGTATAAAAAAAAGAAAAGAAAAAAATGTGTAGGTTTTGGATTAAAAAATGTTTTTGCTAAATAAAATTATCTGGAATTAGGGAATGTTCATTAACCTCTATAATGGCCACTCCCAAATACCGAACACCTATTTCGCAAACATAATGCAGGGTTGGATTTTTTGAAAAAAAGTATTTGATTAAAGCATGGGCAAATTGAGCAGTGTTCTTTTCCCCATTTTAGGACTCTCTAATTAGATATGCAATTTTTGTAAAACGTCTAAAGTAGAATGAGCTTAAACACCATATAAATAAAAGAAATTAAATTCAGCAAAACCTCTCAATAACGAGAACTTTTGAACACTGAATTTGTTTGCGATTCAAAGGTGTTCATTTTTATGAGGTAAAAATATTTGCTTATTTTTAAAAAATGAGTTTTCGTTAAATAAAGTAGTCCATATATTGCAGTATAAATTGCATTAAACATTCCTAAATAAGGAACACCTCTTTGTATCTACGAGACACACTTTTTTATTCACAACTTGCATGTTTTATATGTTTATTTATTTATTTATTTATTTATTTATTTTACCTCGAAAATACACTTCCGAATTGAAGAAATTCTTTAGGCACTCTTATTGAGAGTTTTTATTAAATTTAGATAAATATTTTTGTTGTTGTTGTTGTTTGTTTTTAATCTTGTTCTATTCTGGATGTTCAAAATATGATTATAATGAATATAAAGTCATTCATGTTTACGAAAATTGTATACAAAATTTGGGAGTTCCTATAATGGAAGGGGTGTAGTGGGCAGAACCATGGAAAAATATTTTTCCATAATTCAAAGAGGTCAAACATGGCTGCGTATAATGCTTTTGAAGTATTAGTATTAACGTGTATGAGATAGAAGAAAGATTTGGGATTGCCACATCCGACTAGTTTTCAATATATTCACAATATATGAAACACAAATAATTTTCAGTTTAGTGCGAAACATATAAACCTTAAATTTATATGTTATTGTTTTCATTTTATTTCATCATGAAAGGCTCATACAGCTCTATTGTATTAAAATTACGATTTTAACTATATTTCATATTTTATAAAATAGCTTAGAAAGCATGATATATGTTTCAATTACTAAAGCGATTTTATGGAACATGGGATATAAACATAGTACAACATTTTCGAAAAATCTAACTTCATATTAATTAATCAAGTATATAAAAATCATTTGCAATTTTTAAAGTAAAAATAATTAAATGAATAAAAAAATAAATTACGCTAAAAACATTAGCCGTACTTACTTTGAGTTTCGTTTAATCCAGCCATCTATAACAGAATTTTAGAAATAGGAAATGTGTCCTAATACATTCTTTGATTGCATGTTTGAAGCAAGTAATAAAAAAAAATTGATTTTAATGAATACTGCATTAAAATAACACTTTTTTCCTGTTTAATAAGTGCCAAATTATTTGCTACTGCATGAGTAATTACTGAACAATGAATAGTTGGAGATTTAATTGTTCGTTATCTATATCCAGCTGTTTTTATTTTTCCTTTGAAATCCTCATTACCACATGGCCACCAAATCTCATTTTTATATTAATGCTTTTTTATCCTCCCCAGTCCTGATGTCGCCTGGAGGCGACACTAAAAATTGCCCTTTAAACTCGTTTAATTTCTTCTAGAATAGTTAAAATTACATCTAGACATTTTTATGCGTGCATGTTAGAAGCATCTGTATACAAGCTAATGCATGCTTGAAGATGTTTTATAATAATTTTAAACTGGTTTTTGTAGTGCCACGTAAAATTTGTATCAGGACTGAGGAGGTTATTCATCAGTTATTGATATTTTCGAACATAAAGTAAATCAATTAGCTACGCATAGCTAAAATAATGAAATTCACCATTTTCAATAATCTGGATAATTATTCCCTTAATCTGTTGCTCCATGATCAAATAGACGCATTAGTAAAACTGAAAGTTAGTTTTAAAATTTTATTTTATCATCTTAGATATTTTGGGGGTCATCTATTAATTGCAACACATTTCACGAGAAGGATGGAGAGCTGTACAATGTGATATGGTGCACGGCCAAACTCGAAATGACTTGACGATTTTTTTAAATAATGAAACATGGAAAAAGTTTATATTATTTATATTATTTATATTAAAAGTTTATATTATAAGTTTATTATTATGATTAGTCTTTTATTTCCTTTTTTCGTAATGAGTACCTACAATATTTAAATTTGCTGGAAATATAACTAAAAATAGAGTAAATAACCTTTTTTAGAGAAAAATTATGTAATTTGATTGCCAGATTGCCAGATATTGGCGAAAAGAGTTGCTTATTTTTAGGGTTTTGTTCATCTAACGAAACCCTATTCGTCTCTGCTCTCTGTCTGTCACAGAGTCCGTGCACAAAAACTATGTAAGTCAAATAGTTCAAATTTTGTGTACTTACAACTGAATACCTCTTGTCAGACAACAAATCATAAAATTTTGAAAAAGACTATTATTTTAATTAAAATATTATTTTTAATATCATCAGTTCACTTTTTTTGTTGCTTTTCTTCTTCTAATTGTTGCACGGAAGTTTAAATATATATAAAAATTATTTCTTTTTTACCCATTACTTTTAAAAGAAATGGGGTGCTTCTGTTGCCACAATTACAAAATTGGTATTAAAAACTATTAGGATATTTATCCCTGAAAGGCGTGAGTAGGATTGTGAACCTCTGTGTTACTGGTGCAATCAATTTTTCTTAAAAAACTTCATTATAATAAGCAAGTAAATTTGTACTCACCAAATTCATGTATTCTTCTAGGCGATCATCCATCTGAATATGGCGAAGTAATCCATTTGTAATTCTGGGGTCCGTGCACATATTATATTTGTAAACTTGACATTCACTAACTATCGTTTAAAAGAATTATAATTTTCATTATTAAATAGTTGACACTAAACCATATTGACACTCTCAAGGAAAACAAACACACATCCAATTGTTTTGACACATGAGAGATAAAAAGCTTTACTTCTCTGTTAAAGAGCTACATCACTACTGAAATCAAAAACGCACACGTCATATGATAAAACAAATAAAGTACAAAAAAAGTTATTTAATGTTTTTCACAATTCAAACAAATTTATAATAATCCTTTCCGCTGTAATACGTTTTCGAGGTCCAGATAACCACAAGGTGATTTACGATGTAATTTCAACTGTCAATTATTGCGCAACAGAGGAAATTAGTTCTGAATGATGATATATGTCCATCAAAAACTACAAAAAAATTATCTCAAAAATAAATTAAGATACAGCTTTTAAACAAATTGCATTTAAAAGTACATTTTTTCAATATACCATGGTATAAAAATTGAAAATGTGCGATCTTAAAAAGTTTGAAAATTTGCAGAAATGTACATTTCAAAATTAAAACTTCATTTCTTCTAATAGTTGCACGCAATTTTAAATAAAGTTATCATGTATATATCGTAAATTAATGGACAAACCACGGAAAACGTGCTTATTTTTTTATTTCATCATATTACATCATATTTATCATCTATTTTGACACGTGAAGTGAGATATTTTTTTTAATTTTTAAATTACTATTCATTTAAATCACTAGCCGTCTTTTGTGACCAGTTTGATCTCTCTTAAATTTATGTTAAGCTTTGCAATATTTTACTTTTATTCATAAATTTATTTATTTGCGTATAACAAATCTATGCTATCAAGGCAGCATTTAAGGGAAGAATTCAGTATTCTGTTCTGGTTGGCACGATTGGCGAAGAAATCCGAAATAGCGCAGGAAAACCGTTTTTTATTTGTTAATTTAATGATAAAATGTTTTGAAGGAGATCTTAAACGAAAACTTCTGTGCGATCAGCGATCACATTTACCCATTTGTTTGAAATCGATTATGAAACATGTAATCATATTTTTATTTTTATCGCGTGCTTTTTTACCCTGACTGTCCAGAATTAGAATATTTAATTTTGTAATTGTTCTATATGCATGTATAGTTAAGTTTAACATATATAAAGTTTTACAGAATAAAGTTTTAAAGAATGCATTGAAAATCGTTCCCAGTGTACATTATATTCTAAATAATTAAGAATTGTGTAAATATTCATGTTGTTAAAAAAATCGATATGAGTTGATTTACGGATATTGGCAAAAGATTTGCTTAAAGCAAACACAAAAAAGTACACGTAAATATATTTTTATTTTAATCGTATAATTTTATACCATGATTGTCTAGAATTGAATATATAATTTTACATGTAATTTTATAGTTTTTTGATATGCTTGAATATTTTAGATCAACACATATAATGGCGAAATTTATTAAAAACTGTTTGCAATGCCATGTCATCTATATTTTCTAAATAAGTAAGAATCGTGTAAAAATACATGTTTTGGAAAAAAAAGATATAAGATGATTGCTGATTATTGACTAAAAGGCTTGCTTATTTTGTTAATATTATGAAACATGCAAACATCCTTTTAATTTTTTCATACAGTTTTACACTATGAATGACCAGAGTTAGAATATTTAATTTTATATGCAACTTTATTATTTTCTACAATCTTGAATATTTCAGATCAACACATATAACAGCCAGATTAATGAAAAATGCTTGCAATGTACATACAAAGGCTAGTCATATTAGTGTGATCACCTTGAGGTTTTAGACGTTTTGTTAAATATCTAGCCAAATTCACGAGGAATTATCCTGAAATTCCAAAAGTGTAAACAGAACAGTGCAGGTTATATACTTCCGTAAGGAACATTTTTCGAAACCCCATAGGGGACCGTCAACAAATTAATAAAGAACGAATATTTTTTAGATAAACCTGTTAAAAGTAATGTTACAAAAGTGTTCAAACTCTATATTATGATAAAGTGGTTTACTGTAATAAACGGTGTTCAGCTTTATGAGGATAGCATGTATACTCGAAGAAAAATTAAGGTTTTTATAAAAACAGTCCCAAGTTTATCCAAGAGTTCTGCTTATAATTTGCAGAATTCTTAATATAAAAAAAAGTTCTTTTCAGAAAACAAAGTTCTTTTCAAAAAAATATTGTACACAATACCCAGTAGTCAGAATTAAAAAACAATAAAAATTGTATGAATAATGAGCAGTTTTACTAAATAATTGCGCATCCGTGAAAGCAACAGAAACATAATTTACATAATGTGTTAGCTAAATGTACAGAACAACTTTTGTGAAAGTATCAAAAACACAGCTTGAAAATTCTAAAAATTATCGTCGATTGAATAAGCTCAAAGTCCGTTGTTCCCAAACAGAGGCAAAAAGATGAGATGCTGTATCCATATATCTATTGATTAATTTCAATACAGCATACTATGGTGGCGCTTCTATGTTAATTTATTTTTAATTCCTGCAATATCTCAATATCAAGAAATAATGCACATTTTTTTTTTTTTTCATCAAAACTCAGATTCAGGTATGGCTTCATAAATATTATTGCTATTTATGTTGCGATATACATCGTCCAATGGGCGCTTTTATGTTGCATTTTTCCCGATATCCGTAATAGTCCTATTTCAAGAATTAACTTCATGCCCTTATAATCCTCAGGATGAGCATATATTGCAATTTAATTTTGGCACTGTGGTAAACATTTTTGTCTATCTGTGAGTCTGTCAGTCTGTCAATCTGTCTATATGTGACAAACATTTTGTGGGCGCCCTATCTCAAGATCTAATGCACGGGATTTCACATAACTTTAGATTCTGTAAGACCTTGTAATAAACTAGATCTGATTAGTTTTGGTTGAATATTAGTCAACAGGTTGCTCTGCTATGCTGCATTATTCACAATTTCTACAATGGCCAAATCGCAAGAACTAGTGCATGGATTTTCATAAAACTTTAGATTAGTTGGTACTTGATATAACATGTTGCTAATTACGTGGTGATGCAAATCAGAGATGGCACTGCCATGGTGCAGTATTTGTGCTTATGACAATAGTTCTATCTCAAAAACTAAAGCACGGAATTTAACAAAACTTTAAATTCAGTAAGACCTTGATATAAACTACATCTGATTAGGTTTTTGGTGTATATCGCTCAACAAGTGGTGCTGCTATACTGCATCATTTACAATTTTTCAATTGCCATATCTCAAGAACTAGTACATGGATCTTTAAAAACTTTAGTTAGTACTTAACATATCATGGTGCTGAATATGTTTTGGTGCATATCGCTCAATAGGTGGTGCTGCCATGGTGTATTATTCGTGATTATCGCATCAACTCTATCTCAAGAACTAATGTACAAACTTTTTTAGAACTTCAGATTCAGTTACTCCATATGATATAGATTAGTAGTCTTTAGTTTTTGGTGTAAATCGATCTAAAGATGGCACTGCTATGCTGCATTTTTCACGATTTCGTAATAAATGTATCTCAAGAACTAATGCACGGATTTTCATTGAACTTCGGATTCAGTTAGTATCTGATAAAAAATTGATCCTAGGTAACTTTAAGGGTACACCACCCGACATGTGGAGCTGTTATCCAGACTTTTTTTAAATATTTTGCAACAGCTCTATTTCAAAAACTAATGCACGGATTTTCATCAAACTTTAGATTCATTTATAAATTGATATAAGTTGTTACTGACTAGATTTTGGTTTAAACCCCCTTATCGGTGGCACTGCTATGTTGCATTATTTAGGAAGTATTAACATGCATAAGATACAAGAAAGTTTTGGATTGCCACATCTGACTAGTTTTCTATTGTTTTTTATGAAATAAATAACCCACTGATAACCCACAAACATATTAAAAAATTTTAAATATATAGTGAGTACAGATAATACCTTAAAATAAAATATGTGCGTAGCACAGTTTTGATTCCTGAAACTTCTTAAACGTTAGACTTTCGTAATTTTTGAAATCTCCTATTTTTATAATTAATGTGTGGACTGCATATGAATGTAATCCAAAGTGCTTCAGCACGCATCAACACAACAAACTTTAAGAAGTGTATAAATAGAAGTGTAGAGCTGCTGTTTTATGAAGCATAATGTAGCAGAGAATTTTTATATCAGTAACCGTGTTATCAATTCATTTATTCAGCCAAAAATACAATTTCACTCCATTTGGAGTGAAAAAGAGTGACAAGCCTGGTTTTTTCATAAGTGAAACAACATGGAACATAATTTAACGATATTTTAAAGAGTTTTATTTTGTGTGATATACGATAACACAGCATTTGAAATATATAGTAATTCAGCCACTGGCATGATTTATATTCTCAGCTACATTTACTGTTACCAGGTGCAGAGTCACAATAAAACGGGACAATCAGGCGAAAAAAAGGGGGGTGACAAGGACTTTGGGCCATAAAATGAGTAAAGCTTATTTAAACGAAACCTCCCTATAGCGAATTTCTGTCTGAAGCTTAAAATTACATTGTCCTTACAGCAATAGCTTACAGTTATACCTGCTAAGACAGCAAACTGCTTGAAACGGAATTTACTCGCCCTTTTTTCTCTTTTCAATTTTCGATTACCAGGGTTTACTTTACCAAATAAATACAAAAATTGTAATTGTATAGAGTAACACCTTTCAAAATCTCAATGGACGGAGACAAAATTCCAATTTAACAAGTACAATACATAAAAACAGTAAAATTGTTACTTTTAAAACCAAATTGTGTTATAAAGAAGTTCCGTTTATACATAATTTATTGAACAAAACACAGTAACAAGAGTAAAAATAGAATTGATAGAAATCGCAAAAAAATATGTTTTACACAAATTTTTGCCTGTTCTTTTAAGTATGTTTTTAAGTCATTGCTTTCGAAAAGACCATAAAAAATTTCCTTTATAGACAGGATGAATCTTTACAAGTTTTACTGTATTAAGTCCAGCTCGATAAATAAGTGTAGTACGACAAGAAAAAGTGTGATATGAAAAGCAATTTAAATGAATTCGTGCATCATGAAACAGCGGGACTTTTGATGTCCCAAAAAAATGGTTACGCGGGACCAGCATCGTAGCCTTACGTAAATTGGAACAATTCTAGTTACATTTCGGAATGTGAAACATGTAGTTTCCCACTTTCACCTCTTTTCATTATATCGAAAGTGTGGAAAATCCAGCTAAAATATATTCATTAGTGTTAAAGAATTAAACAAAAATCTGGGTTTGGATTGCAATGATATAGTTTTATTTTGAACTAAATAAAATTATTGCATTTTTGATTTCCTTAGTCAAAAATATTTTTTATAGTATACTTTTTAACTTAGGTACTGAAACATCTTGCATTGTGCTTCATATGCAATGTAATATCAAATAACTTAAATATTGGAGGTAAATGTGATGCTCTTTCCATTAGTAAAAAGTACAAGTAAAGATGAAAAATCTCTGTGATATAATAAAAAAACAAAAGTAAAGTAACCTAAACATTGGGAAAGAAAAATGGTTAAAATTAACTTTTTCATTGAATTTTCTAAATATATATATGCTTAATTTTACTTTATTTTTGTGAGCATGTATTTTTTTAATTCAATTAATATCATAGGATATTTACTATTTTGTGTACCATTTATTTTCAGAATAAGTCACAGAATTCCGGTAATTCTACAAACTATGTTAAAGGGGTCCTCAAAGAATTAAGGATTAATTTATTTTACATAATAACTAAAAATTTTTTTTCTTTTTCTTTTCTTTCTTTCTTTCTCTCTCTCTGTCTTTTTTTTTTTTTTTTTTTTTTTAAGTATACGCCAGTTACATATTATGGTTGAAAATAATTTAAATTAAGTGCAGAACAATATCACCACCATGGCTGTTTAAGAACCCTTATTAGTAACTCAAACCAATTGTCCTGCCTGAATATCTAGTTTTAAGACTCTAAGTTAATTACATGCTATTGAATAAATGAAATAGATTCAAAGACTTAATATAAAAAAAAAAGCAGACTTAGCTTATAATACGAGTGCTTTACGTTTTGTATCAAAAATTTCCAAGTTAAAATAACTATTAGCAACAACAAACGGAAAATTATTCAAGATAATGTTTCTTGTTAGGATGGATACCTATCATTAGACTGTAAAACAATTTTAGAAACTCTTTATGGCAGAATTACATTTAAGAAAATCTTCTGTGGTATAACAATAGATTAGGCACGGACGGACAACTATTTCCATAATCCTATAGTCCTGTTCTTTTTTGGCGAAGGCCCTTCACCTTCTTACGGCGCCAGTTATGTGTTTATTGTTGGCTTTGGAAAGGTTACCAGAAAATATAAAAATCGCCACTGTTTTATTCAAGAACAGATTTCGAGCAGCGATAAACTTGCTAGTTGAGTGAAGTTTTTTTTTCGAGGACAACTCAGTATCGCGTAATGCTCTCTAGAATGAGGGGATGCATGCTTGTGCTCCCAGTCTGTGTGAATTTTTTTGTTGCAAAGCACTGAGCGAAACATCTGTCTTGATCGCTATTGTTGGTAGACAAGGGGGCGGCATGACAGCGATGATTCCCCGTTTTTCTTTGGTGAGCTAGGCTACCATAATTCCTTAATTTTCGTTTGCAAACTCCGTTATTTTGAAAGATATGCTTAATTTTAAAGTGTGGTGCAAAGGAAAAAAAATGGAAAATTCACAGTTTTTGCGAGTGAAGCTTTTTCCAAAACTATTTTTCTAATAAATGCTTAATTAAACTGTTGTATATCCAGTAAGGCAAAATAATTCTTAAATATCTAAATAAGGAAATTACACAATTGCTGCATTATTATTATTAATATTTATTTATTTATTTATCGATTTTTTGCAATAAAATAAATTTTACTGCTTCTTTTACTCCGTTATTCAAAGAGTTAAAGCTTTCATTCAAATGTCTTAAGAATTGCAATCGCTTGAAATAAAAGTACAGATTTATACTACTTATATCTGTAAATAATAGAAAGTAACTTAAATTGAGCGTTTTTGGTCTTTGCTTTAAAACATCCGGCTGCCAGATTTTTTTAACTCTAAGTGACTTAAATATAAAGTTAAATATAAGTTATTTAATAGAATGTAAAAAAAAAAAAAAAAAAAAGTGTTTAAGTTTTTTTAAACGTCCCTATAATATACTTACTATATATTTTTGGTCTTTCCAGTAAGGATAATTTTGTAAAAATAAATGAATAAATAAAAAGAAATGGCTCTTTTAAAAGCATTCAAAAGTAACACTAAATAATAGAAGTGGTCAAAAGTGATGATACAATTTAGGAATAAACTAAAAGCTTTATAGTTAAGTAAATTGAGTAAGATAATGATTAATTTGGAGAGAATTTAATAGAATTACTTATAGATATCATTAAAAAAATGGAAATTAGTAAATTTGCTGGCAATTTAGCATAATAAAAAGAAAATAAAATGAAAATTCGCAAAGGAAAAGCTAATAATATAACAATCCGTCCTCTCTCGCTAAAAATACGTATGTACTACGTATGTAAATATACGTGCGTTTATTTTTAGAAAAAGCAGAAACTCGGATTAAAATGCATCCACCTGGTAGTTTTGTTTAAAAAAATAAATATCTCTAAATTCTGTTACAGACACATACATTCATTAATATTAAAAAACGCGACTACGTGGGACCTGTTTGTTTTAAATTTTCACTTTCACTAATAAGGAAAAATAATTTACAATAATTGTCTGCTAATAACTAGCACTTCCTTATGGTACATCATCCATAAAATCATTCGTAAAAGCTTAAGTTTGTAAAATTAAACTAATGTTAAATCATAAATAATATAGTATGAATATAGGATAACAATATAAATAACCTCGATAGTAAATAACAATAATAATGTGAAATATTTTCTCTCTTTAATGATATAATAGAGTTAACTCAAAATAAAAATCACTTATAATAATCACTATCAAATTTTTACACTGTTAAAAAGAAAAAAAAAAGTGAATTCACGGTAAAACTACTGGCAGCAAAGTAGACAGACATTTACCGTTCCGTTAGTAGATTTTCCGTTTTGGAAAATAAAATAAGGGAGAACTTCGTTTGAAGACGCGGTAACTTCCCGTTACAAGGTGTGTTTTTTAATGATAATAATTAAATGAACCGAACAGTCTACAAAGAATCCGAGCTTTCGGAGTGATTTTGAGCTGCTACATAATTTAATGTAGTTTAATTGTTTTTTTTTCTATTTATGATTTACTTCAAGACGCCCAGAGGATCGAACTTGAGAACTTTTGACAGGGGAATAAGTCCTTACCGACTCAGCCAAAGCTGCTGATGCCCGTCGGTACAAAGTATGTCTTTTATGAATCAGTGGAGATATCTGTTGTGTTTTTCAAAGATTTCCTTTCAAATATATTCGTTAGAATATTCGTAAGCGGTTTATTTTATTTTATTCTAGACCGATGCATTCTTATGATACTATGATACTTATTTTTTTTAATCAATTTTAATTTTTAACTAGTTTAAATTAAAAAAAAAAATCACGATTTTTTTTCTTTTTTATTTATTTATTTATTTATTTTTTAATGTATGAAGGAACGTATGAAAAAAATATTCATTCTTTACAAAAATAATGTTACACAATTTATTTAATTTTTTGGGGGGCTAATTAGTTAAAAGATTTTTTAATAAGAAATAAGAGAAAGATAAACAGAAAAAAATGAAACTAAAAGGGGCTTTTTATGTTTTCATTATTTCATGGCGCTAGTGGGATTCGAACCCACGTGTCTCCGTTTTTTCTTTCTATTTCCAACCGTTTCGTTATTTTCAGGAAATATGGTGGTGTTTTCTGGTTTTTAACGGAAAATGCCCTTTTGTTGTGAAAAGGAACTTTTTCTGTGAAATTCATGAAAAATATATCCGTAAATTTCAGATTTTTTTTTAACAGTGTAGTCTCTCAGTCAATATTTGATTAGATTTAATATTTTGTTATGTCTGCTACATAATACGATTCTGCTGGATACGAACTATCAAATTTTAACTATACATTTAATAATTAATAAAAAAAAATCTTTAGCATAACAAATTACAATATTAATATAACATATACAATATTAATATAACATTAATATTGTATTAATGTTATTTATTATAACATTAATACAATAATACATGTGTAAAGAAGTCTGTCGGACGTTCCTCTCAGTCCACACAACTTTGAAGAATGTCCGTGGTAGATATAGCTGCCACCACCGATATAACTAGGTGATATCGGTCACCCACTGTGAGGTTTGTGTAAATGAAGACTTACGCTGTCAAGTAACTGAATTATCAGTTTATTAAGAATATATGTACACACTAAATAGGCTATTTACAATTATATACAATTACAACTCGGATATAGGTAATCCGGTTCAACATTAAATTATATACAGTAAAGATTGGCTGTGTACTATTCCAATTACACTTTCCACCTCACACTCAATACACGTTAAATTCACTTTATCGGAGCTCAACCTTGAGTCTCCCAACACAAGTATACCAGGCCTGCACTTCTTAGCCCAGAGCACTAAACACCAGGACGTCTGTGTCCTTTGCTCACCAGAAAACGCACTGCTTACGCTCTACAACACAGAGCACACTTTAGAAGGACCTCGGTCCTACACACACCTTCTTGGTATGAAACCAAGGAACGGACTGACTTCTCTGAGACAAACATGCCCTTCTCAACTCACGGGGTCACACAAATGTCAACCCCCTCTGGAGCTTCCTCATTGGGCACATTCCCCCACTCCTTTCTTGCCTAGTGACCTGTTGCTAATCTGCTCATCATCCGCATACTTCACTGACAGATGGACATGCCTCTGAGCAATCTTCTCTTTCTCTTGTTCACCACCTGCAAAGGATTAGCTGGCAATTCCCCTTTCCACGAAGGAGGAATGTCACCTTGGAAATTCTGTACACAACCATACAATACGAAATATTGAAATAGAGACATAGTAGAAATTCCATTCTTTAGCCGAGGTGGCATCAGAACCTGACAAAGTCCATTGTAGCTGTGTATATCTTCATAGGGAATAGTGGCAAGGTTCAATATGGATACATAAAAAAACTAAGAATAATAACAAATGACTTGCTTTATTAGAACATATGCTTTAGTAGATGAAAGTATTGTAGGAGAGAGATGCCCTGTAGTCACGTCAGATACAAATGCAATCTAAGTGACAAATTTCAGCTATTTTGATTGTTAAAGAAACTTGGCGGCTGAAATTGAAAAACGTGAACATACACAAATAAGCGCTTAAAAGCATAGACGGACAAAATCGCTACACTGATAGCGACATTTCTCATTCTACTAGACTTCAGTTCTAGCCGAGTTCTCGCATACATATGAGTCATTGTGATTGGCTAGTCATATTCATGTGAAGTGGCCAGACATTCGACAATTGTTTGCACATGTGCGGATGTTTGTTTTTGGCTGTTTTGTTTCTCATGCTACTTAAGTTAATTTTGAATAACTTGCTTTTCATTTTCAGATAATTAAATTACTGTTTTTTACTAAAAAAATTCCAAAAATACCTGCATAAAAATGTCCATCATTTCCATACTAAAACTATTTTTTTTTTCTTTTTCAAACTTTTTAAAGATTAAACGTGTTTCATAAGTTTTAAATGTTATTTAAATTAAAAATTACCTGAAAAAAAGAAAGGAAAGAAAAGAAAAAAGAAAAAATCATTATTTATGATAAAACGCACTGTTATTTACAAAACTCTACAGTTGTAATGGAATTTCCGTATCTAAACCAGAAAAAAAATTATAACATCAGAAACTTATTTTTGGGAAAAGGGGGGGGGGATTACTCTTAGCTATTTCCTGAATTTGTATCTAGAAGCTTAAAAACCTACATCAAACATATTTCAAAATTTAATTTTCGGTGCATAACAAAAATTCTTTTCATGATTATTGTTTATTTAATTTTCTTTGTCTTTATTACTTTAAGACCACCTTAGTTGAATTTTTACATTTTAGTATATAACGCTAGTTTCTGAAACAAATAGATTAAATTCATCAAACATATTTCAAAATTCTTTTTTTGGTGCATAACTCAAATTCTTTTCTTTTCTTTTTTTTTTTTTTTAACTTTAAGACCACCTTAGTTGAATTTTTACATTTTAGTATATATTGTTAATTTTTTTTCTGGAAAAAGATAGAAACTTTGAATAAATGTTATTCATAAAAAGTGCAAAAGCGAATAAAAACTGTAGTTTATTTTGTGTGCTAAATTTAAAGCATATGATATCCCTTCAAAAAATAGATAAATAAATAAATAAATAAATAAAAAGCAGTAATATTTTTATGCTGTTTTTTATGCATTGTGATAAAAAGGGTTCTTGTTAACCGACTTCAAAGAGGAGGTTATGATTTCGACCTGTATGTATTTGTTGTTCACGCATAACTTTTGCAAATATGAACCGATTTTTGATAATTCTTTTTTTGTTTGAAAGCGTATGAGTCTCATGTGGTCCCATTCGAATTTCATAAAAATCTGATAATTAGAACTTTTTTAAAAGTAAAACTTTAAATTTCAAATTCATTTTGAAGCAATCGACCAATTAGAAGTGTTCCTTTTGCATGCTTTTATGTTACACTTACATAGACACACGATCTTTTCACTGTTAAAAGTTTGAAGTTTTTGCTGCATCGTCACTCCACCGCTTTTATGAAATATATCTATTTTGACCAATGAAAATTCACCATAGTACAATGAAGTAATCATTTTCTATAAAAGCGATGGATAGACGATAAAGTAAAAGTTTCAAATATTTAATAGTGTTCAAAGTGCAAAATCCTAACTGGACGAGGGCCAGGATTCACATAAATTTTGCGCTGTTTGTGAAACGAGATTTATTAACAAGAAAATTTATTTAAAACATTTAAAAATTTGCTAAAATTCAGGCTTCTGATTCGTTAATCTGGTTTCGCTAACAGCGCAAATTCTACCTGGATTCCGGACAAGTTCTCTTATGCAAGAAACCGGAAATATAGCATGTAGGGGATATAGTGTGGAAATCGGCTATCTCAGGGCATGTTTAGAGCAACTTACAAAAGTAACCAATGTTACCGACCGATTTTAGGGCAGTACGAAAGCAAATTGTGGCATCAATGAAAACTATTCTGTTGAATTGTAGCTGACGTCACACTTCGCTTTGATTTTCATTTCGTACTTGTCTACAATCGGTAAGTGGTCGGTAAGTAACCGGTAAGTTGTGCTGAACACACCCTCTGTAACACTCAAAAAAGCTATAAAATGTTCTATTCTTTAAATGTGCAACAATGATAATGAAATTCAAAGATAGAAGCGACATCTGCAGGACATTTTCTAAAAATGCAAGAATTATTGCTAGTCTAGATAATGTATCACGAAAATGCCGCAGATGTCACTGTGATCGACACTTTGGAATTCAGTAGCATCGTTGCACATTTAAAGGATACAAATTTTTAGCACTGCTTGCATTGTAAAAAATTGAACTCTTTTGCTGCATCGTCATTCCATCGCTTTTATAGGAAACGATTACTTCGCTCGATTATGGAGCATTCTCATTGGTCAAAACAAAGAAATTCTATAAAAGCGATGGAGTAACGATGCAGCAAAAGGGTCAAATTTTTTACAGTGTCGATAGCAGATTTTCACTCCATGTATTCCAGACTCTCTCCTTCGAACAATGAAAAGTTCTCAAAAATAAAGGCTTATGATTGGTTAATCTTGTTTTGCTTAACAGCGAATAATCCTTCTGGATCTTAACCACTGTTGCAGAGATGTTAATTTTTTTTTCAAAGTACGAAATTTTAGCTGGAACAATTCTCGTATCCACCAAAATGAAAGATCCATATCGATCCAGACATGAGAATTCGATATCGAAAATCTGAAAATTCATCTCTAAAGAGCCTTACACGTTAAAGCAAGAGTGTCTATGTATCAGGGTGCTTGTTATGCCGGATTCACAAAGTGATTAAAGTACATTGCTATGTACTAGATTTACATTTGGACAAATATAAATGGCGAAAAATTTCTGATAAGCTTACCATAAAAGTTAAGCTAGTTAACTTCTTTCATCCATAAAACAAACTCGTTCAGGCGACTACCGCCAAGTTCTGTAATAAAAATTGTTAAATTTTCTGTTCTTTGGAAAACCGCGTTTATCAAAGAACATTCTTAACTTCAAATATTGCTACTTTCATATAGACGCATGTTGAATCATGGTGTGATTTTAATAATATCTTCCTTTTTAGTTTTTATAACTGAAAAGGGTATTTTAGTACATACGGACATTTAGAATTACTTTGCTATGCATTGAATCATAGAAGCAACTTGACGCGCTCTGACTGTGTACGCGTACTTTAAACTGTAAAAAATCTGACCCTTTTGCTGCATTGTCACAACCCCGCTTTTATAGAATATCTCACTTTTGATCCATGATAATGCTCCATAATAGGTTGAAGTAATCGTTTTCTATATTAGCGGTGGAGGGACGATGCAGCAAAAGGGTCAAATTTTTAACAGTGTACCCTGTTTAAAATATCTTGAAAAATTACCTCTGTTTTTAAAGACTATCTATTTTCTGACCAATGAAAACGCTTCATAGACGTTTTTAGATCGCTCTCATTAGTCAGAAAATAGATAGTCTTTAAAAACAAAGGTAATTTTTCACAATAATTTTAACGCATACTGATGGATTGTCAGCTTTTCAATGCCCATTTACAAAGACTGTAGATTTCAATGTGGACCTTAAGGCACTACACTAGTCTCAGAAAAATACCCGGATGTTAGTGTAAAGACTATGGGTGTGTTCTTCTCAAATATCTCGCTCAAATTTTAATATGTTTACATGATTTTTTTTTGCATAGGATAGCCGAGGATGTTCTACAACCGGCCTCGTTTTTACTTCTTCGATTTTGCTTATGTATGTTTATATAATGATAGTTTCAATTTCAGAACCGTTTAAACCGGTTTTGAAATTTAAAATGATTTTCTTTTTTAAATCTGAAACCAAAATTGAAAAAGTAAAATCTAGGTCGGTTGTGGAATATCCTCAGCTATCCTATGCAAATAAAAAAAAAAATCACGTAAAAATTTTAAAATTTGAGCGAGATATTTGAAAAGAACGCCCCCATAGACTTCACATTATCATCAGGGTCTTTTTCTGTGCTTAGTGTGGGGCCTTAAAGTTTGCTGAATGCGACAAATTTCCGAAATGTTAAAGCTTAAATGGACAAGTTCTCGCATCCACTAAAGCGGAAATAGACATAGATACCAATCGACATCCTTAAGTTGTTGAAAAGATGAAAATCCTTTCGTGTATATTTTGCTCCGGAGGAAAAAATTATCTCTACATATCAATGCAAAATAAAGTGCATTGATATGTGTAGCAAAATTATCTTTAGATTCAGATTTGGTTACCGGATTAGACACCAGAATGATTTCAGATTTTGTTCATGTACACTGTTAAAAATCTGCTGCATTTTGCTGCAACGCACTCCCCTGCTTGTATAGAAAACGGTTACTTGGCCGTGAAATGGCGCTTTCTCATTGGTTGGAATAGATATATTATATACAAGTGGTGGAGGGCATTGCAGCAAAATGCAGCAGATTTTTAACAGTGTAGGATTCCTCGATTTGAATATGACGACACATGAAGCACAGTATACGATTGATTGAAAAGATTCTGGACAAAAATGAATCATCAAGGGGGACCTTGTGGCCGAGTAGTTAAGACACCACGCTGCTAATCTCTTGAGAGCGTAGGAGACTGTGTGTTCGAATCGCACTGGCTCCGTTGCACACACTCTTTATGTGTAGCTCCCGGTTGTACTTTTCTTGTGTCGTAATATTTCCTTGTGCTATCTTGTCCTTGTATATCCACGAATTTGTAAAATAATATGGATTATGTATTTATGTCTGTGTAGAAATAAAGGATCATTCAGCGTACAATCGAATTCTACCAGGAAATCATCATCAAATTTTATAATAGAAAATGCCTAGCATTGCTATACATTGTTAAAAATTTATCTTTTGCTGCATCGTCACTCCATCCCTTTTATGGAATATCTCATACATACACTGTAAAAAATTTTACCCTTTTTCTGCATCGTCACTCCCCCGCTTTTATAAAATATTTGTCTTTTGAACCATGAGAATGCTCCATGATAGGCTGAAATAATCGTTTTCCATAAAAGCGGTGGAGTGAGTTTCAAATTTTTAACAGTTTAGTTGAGACAAAAGCTTCCGTGAAAAAAGTATTTGAGCATCGAATGCTGTTACTCTCTTATAGATGCAGCCAAGTACAGGTTATGATTTTCGGATTCCTCGTCGAATCATCACCGCTCATTTCCGATGCCTTTATTGCATTTATAGGAATTAGATTGTTGTTGTTTATCTATTGAATCATAGAACGATTTTTGTTAAAATCTTTCTTTTTGCTTTTTCTGACTGAAGGGGGAGTACTTTTGACTACACTAGAAAAGCATTTTACTATTCATAGATACATGGAGTCATTTTGCTGTTTACTCATACATGGAAGCGCTTATGTGTAAGGACACTTTACTTGAGGCATTGACACCTTTCGATAACCACTTCCGATGTCCGTACGATTAGATGTTGACTTTAAGATCTCATGAATGCGGTAGCTTTTCGTCGTGCCAGATCTGAAGAAGTTACCACATCCAGAAAACCTAAAGATTCACAACGATACTAACCGATATTATAAATGTCTTTTGAAAAGTTGACAATCAAACAGTGACAAGTAAAGCGAATACATCAGAACTCAGCAAAGTGCGTTCATTAGTAATGCGTTGCAAAGAGCCATCATATGTCAGTACACATAATTATGTATTACGGTATAAATAACTAAAAAGTAGGAAATAAATTTAACTTTTTCAAAAAAATGTATAACCGACTCCAAAAAAAAAGCGCTAAAAAGAATTAAATAATTCTATAAAATTCTCTAATGACAAATCGTTATCCAATAATCACACATTGACTATCATGTACCGGTATAAAACGGTTAAATTTAATATATAGAATTTAATATCCACCAAACATAGGTTGTTTTCCAGAGAATATTTTTTACAAGAGATTAATTTACATATTTTTGATTTAATTTTTGAATATATGCATATAAAAAGTAAGGAATTACTTTTTGAAGTTGGTGCCAAATTATCTTAAGTACAGTAAGAATTGTGGATATATTATGTCTAGTACCATAAATAAAATTGGGAAATCATTATCGATTATGATTGTTTGGCACCAACTTCAAAAAGTAATTCCTTACTTTTTATATGTATATAGTCAAAAATTAAATCAAAAATATGTAAATTAATCTCTTGTAAAAAATATTCTCTGGAAAACCTATGTTTGGTGGATATTAAATTCTATATATTAAATTTAACCGTTTTATACCGGTACATGATAGTCAATGTGCGGTTATTGGATAACGATTTGTCATTAGAGAATTTTATAGAATTATTTAATTCTTTTTAGCGCTTTTTTTTGGAGTCGGTTATACATTTTTTTGAAAAAGTTAAATTTATGTTTTGTTTAATCAATATTTAATGCCTTCACAGAGATTTAAATTTCTTATCACCCCCACATGGGCCCCACCAGTGGCCGAGAGGTTCGGACCTCTCAACTGGTAGACGGCAGGTGCTGGGTTCGAACCCAATCGCGGCTGTCGGCCTAACCGTTCGGAGTTTTCCGTGGTTTTCTTCGAACCTTGCGTAAATACGGGTTAGGTTCCCTTAGAAAGACCCCCACGGAGGGCACTCCCCCTGGTCCTATATCCCATTAGCGTAGATAATCGGACGACAAAAATCAACCAACCTTATCACCCCCACACACTTTTTTTTTCTTTTGGTTTGCCAATGTGAAATATTAGCTTTTTTAGGCTTTAAATAATCATTCATTTATATTCATAACATTAAATACGTAGTTTTAAAAACTTAAAATTAAAATCCTGTTAAAATTTTGAAATGCATTTTGATATACACTATATTTTTTTTTTTGGGGGGGGGGTAATTTTTGGTGAAATTAATTTTAAACATTACCAAACATATGAAATGTTAAATATATAATTGTTTGAAATGTATACAAGAATAAACATGATCAATAATATTTATGGATGTTACTTTAAATAAAAAATAATTTGATAAATATTACGAACATTTATTATTATTCATTTAAAATAAACTGTTCAAGTGATATAAATAAGAAAGTATGAAAAGCTTATAATTAATAATAAAAATTATATTTAATAATATATATATTAAATACACAATTATATATAATGTATATAGGGGAGAGGGGGTCACGTTTGAACTGGGGGCTCCTTTGAACACTCTAAATATTTTCCTTCAAATAAACAATTTTTTAAAAATTCATGTGGCAATATATTACTACTGTTTCAATGATGTAAGTATACAAAGCTTCCCCATTTTGTATGAACAATACTGTCTAAGCAAGGTATTATTTTTCTCCCTCTTGAATCTAAACTTAAGGAAATCAAGTTGTAAGATTTTTATTCACAATTTTGTATCCCTAAAATTTTAATTTATTGTTCAATACTTAAATAAAGATATTAGCTTTAGTTTATAAGCTTTGTTTTATTCTAATTCTTCAGCCAAATTTAGTAAACCGCTGTAATGTTAAGCTCTAGGTGACGGGGCACCACTGAACAGAAAAGTTGGGGTACCTTCGAACAGTGACAAAAAAACTAATAAACTGGAGATAAATAGTAATTAAAAACATTTAAAGATAACATTTAAAACTATGAAGTAAAGAGTTGTTTACGGATCTAAATATTATTATTTTCGGATTTTTTATGTGAAAAGAGATTAATTAAGAATGTCAAAGAACATAGACTTATAACTCTTAACAATCCCCCCCCCCCTTACTGCACTAATAGATTCTAACCTCTGCAGTGATGGAAGTTTAAAAAACTTAAATTGATGTTGGAATTCATTTATTGCATAATTGCAAATACTGGATACACAACAATGATTCATGATTTAGCAGGTTTGTCAAATCCTATATCAGGCTTCTTCATAAAAAGAGTGAATGAAGAATTTTAATTTTCTAGAAGCGTATGCCCCACCAGTGGCCGAGAGGGTCTGACCTCTCAACTGGTAGACGGCAGGTGCTGGGTTCGAACCCAATCGCGGCCGTCGGCCTAACCGTTCGGAGTTTTCGTGGTTTTCTTCGAACCTTGCGTAAATACGGGTTAGGTTCCCTTAGAAAGACCCCCACGAAGGGCATCCCTCCCCATAGGGCCTATATCCCATAGCGCAGATAATCGGCCGACACAAAATACAACAACAACAACAACAACTAGAAGCGTATGATATTGCATTCATGTATTTAAAGGATACTGTAAAAAAGTTTTTACAACCAAACGTGACAGGAGGGACACTCTGTAATGTTTCAACAAAGAGTTTTGGCATAAATTTTGATGGTTTGGTGAAATAATAAAAAAATTAGTAATTTCAATAAAATGAAGTTTTTTAATTTTGTTCATATTATTTTATATAGCTGAAACATAAGCAAATTTTTATAAAAACTTTCTATATTTTTACATTTTATTCATTTGTTCAAATGTGCCCCTTTCTTATTCAAAGGTACCCCTACATGGGGCAGATTTGAACAGAAATCCTTCAACTTTTTAAATCCTCACAATTTATTTAATTTAATTGGAAAACGTTTAATTTCTGGTTCATATGATGAAGAAATGCATTGTTTTTATTGTGTAATATTTAAAACGCAATAAATATAATTCAAGTAATAATTCTATTGATTTTCTAAAAAAATGTTCAAAGGTGCCCCCTCTCCCCTTTATATTAAATTACATTATTATTAATTATAATCGTAATAATAATTAATAATAATATAAAAGTAGTAACGCATATTTAGTAAGCTTAATTGTACATAATTTGCATTTAAAAATACTATATCAAATTCGCTTAAAATGAATGTGTATTAAAATATTTGATAAATAAAAAGAAATATTCAGCATATTTAGTAAAAAATATATATATGTATAATTTAAAAATAATCATTTTTAAAAAGTTTGAAAATTGCTGTTACATAAGAAAGACCGTGCGAAACTTTCGTACTACATCCTTCGAGTTTTTATTTTATTTTATTTTATTATTATAACTTTTATTAATTAATTGCAATTATTTTTAACCAAAGATTTGTTTTATCGAATATGGATATATCTCAAATATGGATCTTAAAAATGAATGAAATTCCCGTAATCACTAAAACGAAACTTTAGAATTAATACTTTCTGCTACTAAAATCCCAACCAGGAGTCTACAGAAATGCAAAACAATGACACACTATTTAACTATTACTATTACTCATTCATCTCGAAACAGCCAAAGTAACAAAATTGTACACTCATCATCCATCACTATGGCTGCCAGATTGTACGTTTTTCTCTTAGGTTGTACGCTTTTTAGACCTATAATATGGTGTAAGTTTAAATGTGTTACAACGATTTTTTTCCGTTTTAGGTAGATTTCTTATGAAATGCTATCTATTTCGATTGCACCCATGTTGGAACTTCTGAAAAAATTTTGCAGGTCTACACCGATCATTTCTCCTAGATCCCAAAATTACCATAAATAAAAATCTTTATATATATACATATATCGGTTTATATCACTTTTTTATGGACACGATAGCTTCTTTAATTCTGCTCAGATCTCTTCCAAACTGATACATAAAATCAAGTTACATAAAATCTCGGCCAGATTCCTTAATAGGCATAAACTTTTCTACCAAAAATTGAACCGACTTCAAAAACTACTGCAAAGTGAAAAATAATTTTTTTACATAATAGTAATAAGAAATTAAATTAAGAGCATAGTATTTACCATTCGTATTATTATATTTATGTACATAAATTTGATTTTTTGGAGTCGGTGCCAGCCAAGTTAATTTCAAAATTAAAATTAAATATCCAATTCAATTCCTAAAAGAATAAAGGCTTGGCTGGCACCGACTCCAAAAAATCAAATTAATGTACATAAATATAATAATACGCATGGTAAATACTATGTTCTTAATTTAATTTCTTATTACTATTATGTAAAAAAATTGTTTTTCACTTTGCAGTAGTTTTTGAAGTCGGTTCAATTTTTGGTAGAAAAGTTTTTTTTTTTCTCTTTTTAGTTAAAAGTTAATGATTTTTTGAAGTCAGTTAATAAAAATTATAATACGTAAAAAAATATTGTAAATTATAGATGGATGTAAATTTTGTCAGAAATGGGGTTCGAACGCACGCTCTCTTTCCAGCATCAGAGCTTAAATCTGTCTCCTTAAATCGCTGGGTCATCCTGACTGCACTCCAATGGGCGAGTTTATTCAAAGTCCATGTTATTTTTAATTTGCGAAAAATCACCAATTTTATTTAATTTTGCCTAATTACTAAAAAAGTACTGAACCAATTTCCATGAAATGGAAGTGGTACCAATTCGAGAGTAGCCTCTTCTATTTGACACAAAACAAAATTAATCGGTTGGATAGTTTAGGAGGAATCGGTGAACATACATAGAAAAAAATACATACGTTTCGAATTGATAACTTCCTCTTCCTTTTCTGAAGTCAGTAAATAATAATTATTATAATACGGAAAAAATATTATAAATTATACATGGATGTTAGTTATGTCAGGAGTGGGGTTTGAACCCTTGCTTTCTTCCGAGAACAAGTGCTTAAGTCTGGCGCCTTAGACCTCTCGGCCACCCTGATAATGCTACAGCCGGCGAGCTTATTCAAAGTCCATGTTACTTTTAATTTGCGAGAAATCACAAATTTTGTTAAATTTTGCCTAATTACTAAAAAAGTACTGAACCAATTTCAATGAAATGGAAGTGATACCAATTGGAGAGTATCACTTCCAATTCCTCTTTTATTAAATACAAAAACCAAATTAATCGGTTGGATAGTTTCAGAGTAATTGGTGAACATACATAGAAAAAAATACATACGCGTCGAATTGATAACTTCCTCTTCCTTTTCTGAAGCCGGTTAAAAATAAAAATTGTAATACAGGAAAAAAATTGTAAATTTTACATAGATGTAAATAATGTCAGGAGCGGGGTTCGAACCCACGCTCTCTTTTTCAAAACAGAGCTTTAATCTCGCGCCTTAGACCGCTCGGCCATGCTGTCGACAGTCCATTCAGCGAACGTATTCAACACTTTTAATTAGCGAAAAATCACTAATTTTATTAGTTTTTGCCTAATTATTAAAAAAGTACTGAACCAATTTCGATGAAACTGAAGTGGTACCAATTCGAGAGCATCGTCTTTCATTTAACACCAAAACCAAGTTAATCGGTTGCATGGTTTCGGAGTAATCTGTGAACATACATAAAAAAAAAAAATACATACGCGTCGAATTGATAACCTCCTCTCCTTTTTGGAAGTCGGTTAAAAATCGGAGCAAGGGGGTGGAAATTGAGCGGGGTTTTGTGAAAACCGAAAAAAAACCCCATAACTTCTTTATTAACATAGATATCGAATCAGTTTAAAGTTTATATTACTTCTAAAAAATGGGCCAAAAGTTTTTTCATAACTATTTTTTGATAACATTAAAAATGGGCTCAAGGGGCGAAAAAAAGGATTTTCGGGAGTTAAAAATTCATGACTTTGACAATTCTTTGACAATTTTTTAATAAATGCTCTTAATGTATCTAAAACTGCTGTAGTGACAAGTTTTTGATAAAAGCAACTCTTATTGCAATAAATAAATAAATATATAAAAATAAAAACGAAAATAAAAAAGGGGATGGAAGAAGAAAAAATTCATAACTTCATCAATTCTTAAGATATCAAATCCTATTAAATTTATCATACATCTTCCCAATAATATCTACAACTTTTACACTGACAAGTTTTTCAAAGGACCAATTCTTATATTAATAATAAATTAAACAATAATAGGAAATGTAGAAAAAAAATATCAATTCCAAACTGCTTATATTCCCAATAATTTTGCTCTCAAAATCATCCAATTGGCAGGTTCTCTTATTTAGGAACTATATAATGTCGCAAATTGGTCAGTTTTGTGATAAAGGCAAAATATATTTGAAAAAAGGCTGTCAGAATGGCATTTTGAACAGAATTTCCTGAAGCGATCGCGATTGAAAAAAAATCCCTGTCGGCTTGGCCTATAGGCTGAGGTAGATTTCGAAGAGTGTTCATTTCAACAACAAAAAATAAAATATGATTAGGGATAAACACAGTTTAACAAATTTATTTGGACACTTTTGAAAATTTTTAATTTCATTTTTCTGTAAAAATTGGTTTTATCAGAATTATCTTAAACGAAAATCGGCTCAAATCCCCATTTTGACAACATATTTTGAAATATATTCTAACTTCATTAAAAAATCGACCAATAGGGTATATTATATAGTTCTTAAATAATATAAAACTGTCATTTGAATGCATTTGAGAGCAAAATTGAATTTAAAAATGAGTCATAAAATAAGCTATTTGTTATTTGAATACATCCTCAATTCTTTAATCATGATCACGTAGGTAAATTTGTGAGGGAGCGACCTTTGTAATAAAGGCACTCTAGCATTTTTGAGATCGTGACGTCAATTATTTAACATGTGTAAGCGTGAAAGCGACGTCTATCCTCTCTTTTACTTTAACATTCTAGAGCGTGTGTGTCTTTCTCGGATTCTACAGTTATGTCGCGGTTAGAAGTAATATGTAAATTTGTTGTATCTCAGTTTGAAGCATATAAAAACTTGGAGTTTGAGTGTGTGTGGTGTGTCTAGCGGCGTTAGCCAGCTAGTGGTGTCTAGCAGCAAAAACCAGCTGAGTGTGTCTGCCAGGAGTTTTACAGTGAGCCGCCAGTAGTTAGTTCATTCAGAGGAGAGCGATTCGAGAAGTTTGCCGTTTGTAAGAGATAGTAATTATTTACGTTGAGTAGTTCAGAGTTAATAAAGAGTGTATCACAGCCACGGGCTGCTTAATAAAGATTTATCTAGCAGTCCAGCTGAAGTTAAGTGAGCAGTAATCCGAAGTGCCCCGATTGAGTTAGTGCCGGAGCTGTGGGTATGAGTTTAAACTTTTAGTATTGTTACCAGTTATTAAAATTAAAGAACTGCTCCACTGCCCTTGAGCCCTAACTGTTTTAAATAAACTTGTTTTATCTTATATTCTGATTTATGTCTGCATTCAACTCCCAATACGATCAACAGTCCGTTACAAATGACCCCCACGTCAAGCACACATCCGTTACAAATTTTATGCGAAGCTCCCAATTTGACAGCTTTTCTTTAAAATGTATTTAGCCTTTATCAAAAACCTGACCAATACGGCACATTATACGGTTCCTAAATAAGAGACCATGTCAATTGGATGCGTTTGAGATCAAAACTAAATTTAGAAATGAGTCAGAAAAATGTAATTTTGTTATTTGAATACCCCAGTTTTCAATCACGATCGCTTAGGGATATTCTGTTCAAAGTACCCATTTTGGCAGCCTTTTTTGAAATATATTCTGCCTTTCTCAAAACACTGGCCAATCCGTCACATTATATGATTCCTAAATAATAGGACCTGTAAATTGAATGCGTTTGAGAGCAAAAATGGCTTTAAAAATGATTCAGAAAAAACGCTCTTCAGAAAAAATTCTTTATACTTCCTCAATTTTTCAATCACGATCTCTTCGGGAAATTCTGTTCAAAATACCCATTTTGGCAGCCTTTTTTGAAATATATTCTGCCTTTATAAAAATAAAATTGGCCAATACTTCACATGAGATGGTTGCTAAATAAGAGGATCACGCATTTGGATGCGCTTAAAATCAAAAGTGAATTAAAAATGAATCAGAATATAAGAAGTTTGGACTTGAGGTTTTTCTCCAACTTTTTTCTATTTTTGTTCAATTTATTTTTGCTATAAGAATTGGTTCTATGAAAAACTTGTTAATATAAAAGTTGTAGATATTATTGAGAAGATGATAATAAATTTAGTTAGATTTGATAGCTTAAGAATTGATTAAGTTATGGATTTTTTTCTCCCCCCCCCTTTTTTTTCTTTTCGTTTTTAATTTTTTTACGGGTAAAAGTTGGTCCTATCAAAAACTTGTAAATACAAAAGTTTTAGATAATTTTAAGAACATTTATAAAAAATTTAGTTGGATTTGATATCTTGAGAATTGACGAAGTTATGATTTTTTTCTCCCTACAACCCTGTTTTTTTTCGCCCCTTTTGCCCATTCTTAACTTATCAAAAATCTGTTATGCATAAACTTTTGGTCAATTTTTTAGAAGTAATATAAACTTTAAACTGATTCGATATCTATTTTAACTAAGAAGTTACCGCGTTTTTCCGATTTTCACAAGAACCCTCCCTATTCCCACCCCCTTGGTCCGATTTTGCCCATTAACGAACTCGACCGATATTTTATACCCCTTGATTTTATGTATCAGTTTGGAGGAAATTTGAACAGAATTATAAAAGTTATCATGTCCATAAGAAAGTGATTACATATATATAAAAATATATAATTTTTTTACTGATGGTAGTTTTGATCTAGGGGTCATGATCAGCGTAGATCTTCAAAAAAATTTTCAAAAATTCCAGCATAGGAACGACCGCATAAGATTGGATCAGAATTATAGAAGTTATCGTGTCCCGAAGAAAGTGATATAAATATATAGATATATAGATATGTATACATTTTTTACTAATGGTAGTTTTGGGGTCTAGAGGTCATGATCGATGTAGATATTAAAAAAGTTTTCAGTAATTCCAACATAGGTGCGACCGCAATAGGTAGTATAAAGGATTTGCTTTCACAAGAATTCGATCTGTAGTCTTTGGTAGCGACAGTGAGCAAATCCCATTTTCCATTCTAATTTTTTATTTAAGATAAAAATATAAAATATACAATTTACAAGAATTTTGGGTTCTACAGGAAAAAGCATAGTTCTAGCGAGCTTTTACAGCGAGCCCTGATGCCAAGCATCGTTTTCTAAGTCCTTCTCTCTACTTCTTCTGCATCCTTCGCTTCAATCTCGAGAGCCAGTTCTTCTCTCTCTGGCCCCTCCCAGCTAAACGTCCAATTCGCTCACCTGGAATCCGCCTTGGCGCCAGTATTGCCAGCCTAAGTCTGGCGATATTGAAACTTTTTCTCCCGACGAACAGCTACTGGGGGGTCCAGGCTATTAATCAATAGTAGCCGTATCTAATTTGCTAATGTCATATGAAAAAGGCCGGCTAGACGCCTGGAAGGAAAAAGACCTTAGTCCCTTCAAGAGTTTTCGCCTTCACCAGACTTCAATGTACAAGTCCATTGTCTAGCTTTAATTAGTCAAATTAGATCCTTACAGCAATTAGATCCTTACAATAGTATTTCATACGAAATCTACCTAAAAATCGAAGTATTGTAATAACAAATTGTTTATTTTTCTGACTCATTTTTAAATTCATTTTTGATCTCAAACGCATCCATTTGACAGTGTCTGTTGTTTAGGATCTCTATAATGTGACGTATTGGCCAGTTTTTTTTTATAAAGGCAGAATGTTTTTCCAAAAAAAGGCTGCCAAAATGGGCATTTGGCACAAAATTTCTCGAAACGATCGTGATTGAGGAATTGAAGATGTATTCAAATAACAAATTGCTTATTTTATGACTCATTTTTAAATTCAGTTTTGCTTTCAAACGCATCCAATTGACAGTTTTTTTTCTTATTTAGAAACTACACTACATGGCCATTGATGAGCGTCCACTTGCGATTTTACATATTTTGTTAAATGTCTAAAAAAATACATGAGGAGTTATCTCGAAAATTTTAATTTATAAATATAATAGTAGAAGTCATACATTTCCGTGAAGATTTTTTTCCGAAACTTCATAGGGGACAGTCCACAAATTAAAAAAAATGAATATCTGTTGGATAACCATGTCAAAACTAATGCATCAAAAGCGCTCAAACTCTAGATTATGATTAAGTGGCTTATTGAAATAAACTGTATTCATTTTTATGCGAATGGTACGTATACTCGTAGAGAAAGTAAGGTTTTAATAAAAACAGTCCCAAATTTTTCCGAGTTTTTTTGCTTATAATCTGCATAGTTCTCAATATAAAATAATATCCTTTTCTGAAAATATGGCAAACAATATTACACATAATACCCTGTAATTAGAATTAAAAAATAATGAAAATTTTATGTAAAATGAGTAGTTAAATAATTTTTCACTGCGCATGCGTCAACGATATCAAAATTTCATTTGCATATTGTCTTAGCTAAATGTACAGAGCAACTTTTTTAAAAGTCTGAAAATCATTGCTTGAAAATTCTGAAAGTAATCGTCTATAGAATAAACAAAAAATCCGTTCTTAAAATGTGTTAGAAATAGTGTATCGTGCATGTGTGTTTTGTGCCCGAATAGGGTCTGCAACTGCTTGTTTGTAAGTAGTTTGTGAAATGTGTGACTTTTTTTACTGTGAGATATGTTTATGATAAATCATAGCTATTATTAATCAAGAAAACCAAAACCTTCGTGATGAAACTGTGTGTGTGAACTTTCTTCAATCCATGAAAAATAGTTTATTCCATCAGCGCTAGATGGCAGCACTACCTAGGGGCTGCTGTCTCCGAATGTTTTCATCACAGGAAGAAAAAAAACTAAAAAACTGCTTGCATATGTACATTTTCTGGGACAAGTCCGATATCCTGTGCTAGATTTTTGGCGGGTTTTTTTGGCGCGCTTTTTGGCGATAAGCAATTCGATCTGGATTACGTTGAAGCGGCGGCCGGAGAGCGCCTTTAGGGTTGCTTTTTTTCGGAAATGCGTTTCGGAGCCGGAGTATGAGGTCTTTAATCTTATTGGTTTATTAGTATCACGTGAACTATTAGCCAGCGTAATTTTAAATTTTATTAGATCATCGTTACACTTGCCGCTGTCAACGGTTTCTAGTTGGACGTTCGTCTCGGTGAGTCTCGTTTGCAAACTGCCTTTTTTATTTCTTTTGTTTTATTTCTTTGGATTCTTTTTTGACTTATTTGAATTTTTAAATTAGGTATTTCCCAAAATGCACCCATCATTAGAGAATGTTTCCATATTTTCATGGCATAAAATTTTAGCGACGGAGGAATTAGCAGTCAAATTTGCTACTGAAGTTGGTCTTTTGCCTGAAATTGATAATTCTGCACCTTGCCCTAAGTGTACTGGTCCAATGACGCATAATCCTTGCAAGGATGTTAAATTGAAGTGGAGATGGGTCTGTTGCCGCCGCAATAAAACTAAAATCAACCCAGTACCTTGTTACGGCACCGTTAATCCTGTCTTTAAAACTTTTTTGAAAATTCAAAAATCCCTGTTCGCGACCTTTTGGCTGTAGTTTTGTCATTTGCACTAAAAATGCCGACAATTTTTTTATATGAACGATTGTGTAACTGGAGAAAAGATAGAAATGAACCGACCCTATCAAAAGGAACGCTTTGTGATTATTTTTCTTATATTAGAGAAGTTTGCGAAATTCACTCTTCTCACCTTTATTCTGAATTGGGGGGCCCGGGTAAAGCAATATTAATTGATGAGACTTTTTTGACTATTCGGAAATACGGAAGGGGTCGGCTAACTGCTAATCATACGGTAGTTGTTTTGGGTATTTTTTGTAGAGAGGACAAGGAGGGGTTATTTTTTAGGGTTGTGATGAATTTCGTTCCCACGCTTCCAAAATTACCCCCCACGATGGGAATCCCAGAGAATTCTCAGAAGGAGAAATACATCTTTCTCCACTCTCAAAGTAGACATAAGAAAGTCAGCCGATTTCAATAAAGCACTTAAGTGAACTCTTCGATTAATGCACAAGGTCGTTCCGCTGATTTTAGACCCCACGGAAGTTGAGCCTTTGAAGTGTTGAGAGAGACCGCATGGCGATGATTTCCACAAGAGAAAGATATTTCTCCAAGGCGACCGCTGTGCAAGAATGAGGAGGCGGGTCATCCCAAGGAATGATGGATGAGGGAAAACGGGATAAATAGAGCGAGGGGATGCTCTAAGGGACTTCTTATGCTGTTCGGATGCGGAGCGTTAAAGACGGGGGAGTTGGCCCTCGTACTCAGAGAGAGTAGTGACCAGTGGTTTACTCTTGGAGAAGAATTAATAGGCGGTTAATGCCTATGGGAAAGAACTTGTGGAGAACTACTCCGGATAAACTTTTATCATATTAATGAGTGGCGGTAAAGCCATTTCGTATTCAGTACGAACAATCTTTTCAATCTGTTGTGGAGAACCCATCTTTTATTTTGTTATAAGTGGAGTGGATTTCCTTGTAATGAACTAAATAAATTCTAGTGAAATCTGATCCAGCCTCTTGCCGCTATTTTTCGACCCGCTACCACACAAGCCGACCGGAGGTATTATAACTGGTGGCAGCTTAGCGGATTCTTACACCAGAAAAGAAAAGTTGTTTGGATATTTTAGTCTGCCCCAGTGTGTGATAATAGCGCCCGCCCAGAGAGACGACGCTAATGGAAGAGCATAAAGCCTGACCGTGCCTCAGCAACAAGAGAAAGATATAGGAGTGCCTCAGCCGTGCTGCAGCAAATTGAGAAGGAGCCCCAGAGTCCTTCAGCTATACCCAAGGAGCGCCAAGCTTCAAGTGCCTCGAAATCAAGGACCAGTGACCGCTGACAAGTGGAGCCCGAGAAAAGAAACCCTCCGAGCCAGACCCAGGAGCAACCGGGACCGACCTCTTCAGAAAGACGTGTCAAGCAGAAAAAGGTAGGCTCATTATTTTTTGAGTGGCCTCAGATTGAAAATTTAGTGTATTTATAGTAAAATATTGTCATGATTCTAAACTTAAACTTAAGTTAAAAAAAAAAATATTTCAGTGAATTTCGATTTAGGTCAAATTAATTAAAGTTAATCATAAAATAATTTAATAAATAAGTAATATCTAGCTGTAAAAAAATTCTCGAGTTAGAATTATTTTGTTTTTCTCAAAAAACATTTGATAAGCCAGTGTGTGAAAAAAAAAAGTCCCTTGGAAAAAAAAAAGGCTCTTTGGAAAAAAAAAAGAAGAAAGGCCTTTATAAAATTTATTAACTTAGTTACTAAATTTAAAATTTTATTAACGGTTAGTGCTGTTACATATTTCTGTTGACTAATGTATGTTAGGACAGGTTTTGGTAAAAATATTTTGTATTTAAATTAATAAATGTTTCTGTTAATAATCTGTGTGAGTGCCCAATCCAAAAAAATCCAAGTTGTTTTTCTGTGACATTTCAGAAAGTTAGTTATTATTGGTGTTTTTGTGTGCATAGGGATCTTTAAGTTTAGGAAAAATTTATTTTATAGAGACTTAATAACAGAATTGAAGAAATGTTCTGAATTAGAAATCCTTATATATCTATTGAATTGTGTTTAGAAATTTTTATTTTCTTATACATGCATAAAATTTGGATTGTGAAATTGTTAACGATTTAGTTAAATGCATTTGATTTTTTGGGTTCTTGTTAACTGAATTAAACTTAACGGAATCATGGCGAAAATTACGTCACTCAAATATTGTAGGAAGGCAGACTTACAAAATTTGGCAGAAGTCCTAGGGGTGGAAATCGAACCGGATGATAATATGGCAGCTATTATTAGGAAAATTGAATCCGCGAGCGATTATGATCAAACTCTTGCTTTAGCTCAAGCTGAATATATAGTTAGGGATCGCGAAGAGGAAAAACAAAGGTTAGAACAAGAAAAACAATGGGAAAGGGAAGAAAGAGAAAGACAAGATAAAGAGAAGGAAAGGGAATTTACATTGGAACAGCTGAGATTATCTCAAACCTCAGAGAGGCGTAATTCTACTGCGAGTAGTAATGCTGAACGTCAGCCTAAGCTTGCACTTAAGACTGTAATGCACCGCTTTGACCCCGATAAATCCGACATAACTCTTTTCTTAAACTTATTCGAACGACAAGCTAATAGAGTAGGTATCGAAACTGAAGACTACGTAACTCATTTACTCTCTTTATTACCCATAGACACAGCGGAATTCATCTTGCGCGAACCGGCTGACCAAATTGAAAATTTCGCACATGTGAAAGCATTATTACTGGCCAGGTATAGGCTGAGTCCTGAAGCTTATAGGGTAAAATTAAATAGGCATGCTAAAAATCCTGGAAGCCCATGGAAAGATTTAATCTTTGAACTTGACAGTTTTCTCGAAGGATGGTTACACGGTTTAGGAATTTCAGATTTTTCGGCTCTGAAAAAGTTATTGATAACGGACCAAATCAAACGTCGTGCCCCCACGGAACTAAGAGAGCACTTCATAGACTCTTGGGCTAATTATGCGGATCCCCTAACTCTAGCAACAAAATTGGATGAATACGAAGCTGTTAAGGTATCACAAAAAAATCGTGGAACACCGGTAACGCAATATACAGGAGAGGCGATAAACCAAAAATTGATGACAAATCGCGAGAAAAGAAAAACGAAACTGAAACCAATTGGAGGAGCAGAAATGATAACACAGAACGGCAACGGGTTTTCGAACGACCTAGTGGAAGGAAGTGCTTTTTGTGTTCTAGTTTTTCCCATGTGAAGGCCGATTGTCCAGAAAATGAAAAAAATAAAAAACCTGTAACAAATGTTCGACATATTAGCGACGGAACTAAATTCGAAAAAGGTTTCCAACCTTATTTGGGTCGCGCAAAAATTAATGGAGAGGAAATAGTTACACTCCGAGATTCAGGCAGCTGCCAAGATGTCATCCCAGGGCGATTAATTAAACCTGATCAACTAGACGGGAATTACGTTTGGATTACGCAACCTTTGATGAACGATGTACGTTGTTTACCTACGGCGATAATAGATTTAGAAATTGAGGGGGCAGGTTCCATCCGAACTAAAGCTATAGTAGCAGAAAAGGAAATTGACATGGATTACTATATTTTGGGAAATGATACTCAGAAATTGATTGAGGAAGGAAAAAAAATAATCCCGCAGTTTTAAATGCCGTTCTCACCCGCAGTCAGACTAAATCAATTCTGAAAGAGAAAAAATCGGGCTCTCTGGAAGGGGAAGAAAGGAAAGGCATTGTATCAAACAACCCCAAAGTTCCTATTGATGATGCTACTATTGTATTGTACGAAAGCTCTTCCGAAAAAGGGGAGGAGACATCTCAAACGGAAGAAGATGTATTGATTGTTCCAGAGCTGGAACCAGACACGTGTTCAATTTTAGGGGAAGTCAAAAAGGCAGATTTCGTGAAAGCTCAACAAGATGATGTAGAATTAAATGAAGTACGCGAGAAAGCGAAAAAAAATAAATCGCATTACGAAATTCATAACTCTATTATTGTGCGGAGGTCAACTGATCATAGAGTGAATGTAAGAAAACAATTGATTATTCCCCGGAAATTTAGACAAGGAATTTTAACGGCTTGTCATGAAGGGATTTCTTCACACACGGGAGAAAAAAAAACGAAAGATAGACTATTACGATATTTCTTTTGGCCAAACGCAATTAAGGAAACGGAAGAGTTCGTTAAGTCGTGCGATATTTGTCAACGCGTTGGACGAGCTGGTGAAGAGCTGGTGAAGCACCGCTAACTTTAGTTCCTATTATATCCGAAGTTTATTCCAAAATCTCCGTAGATTTGGTGGGCCCACTTCCGTTGTCAAAAAAGGGAAATAAATACCTTTTGACGGCTTTATGTGTATACTCGCGATGGGCGGAAGCGATTGCAATTCCTAACATGCTTTCGGAGACGGTGGTGGAAGCGCTAATTACCGTATTCAGTCGAATAGGATATGCAACTGAAATACAAACTGATTTAGGACGCAGTTTTATCTCCAGTCTAACGACTACGTTTTTAGATAAATTCGGAGTAAGACTAAGACATTCTAGTGTGTGTAGTCCTAGCTCAAACATGGTAGAAAGATTTCACCGGTCCGTTAAAAAATTATTAAAGTCTTTGTGCTTAGAAAATGGAGAGGATTGGGAGTCAAATTTGCCTCACGCCCTATTTGCACTTAGGACGGTGGTCCATGAATCTACCGGGTTCAGTCCGGCAGAACTTGTTTTCGGCCGAAATCTCAGAACGTCTGAAACATTGTTGTTCGAGCAGTGGACGGGGGAAGGTCCCGAACACGAATTAGTTACGGAGCATGTATTCAATCTGGTAAATAGATTAAAAAGATGCCGGGAACTTGCTGTCGAAAACATGACGAACAGCCGGGAGAAAAGGAAATTCTATTACGATAAAAAGGCAACTGAAAGAAGTTTCGAGCCGGGCGATGAAGTTTCAGTACTAGCCACGAACAAACCAAATAAGATGTCTATTCAATGGATCGGGCCGGGAAAAATCGACTCGAAAATTTCAGATACAAATTATTTAGTGAGTGTCCCAGGGCGACGCGAGAAATCACAAATCTACCACGTTAATTTGCTGAAACCATACGTAAGACGCGTAGTAAAAGTAAATATTTTGCCTAGCAAAGTTTTCGACTCTGAAGAATCCCCGGATCTTGAAATAGATTTTCCATCCGTCGATTCAAACAGTTGCAGTTTCGAGAAAATAGTAAAAGACGGGAATTTAAAGGACAGATGTAACCCAAACCAATTATGCGAATTGAAAAATCTGTTAGACGAATTTCAAGACGTGTTTTCAAATGACCCAGGATTAACTCATCTGATCGAACATGACATAGAATTGAGCGAAGATAAACCGGTGAGAACAAGACCATATCGTACCTCCGTTAGACAAAATGAAATCCTGAAGAGAGAAATCAAAAGAATGTTAGAATTAAAAATAATAAGAGGGGGAGTCAGATTATACTTCCCCCATGATTTTAGTGGAGACCCCTGGCAAGGATCCACGTCCCTGCATTGACTATAGACAATTAAATGCTATTACTAAACCGGAATTTTTTCCGCTTCCCAACATTGAAGAAAGAGTGGAACGGGTCGCAAATGCGAAATACATAACTGTGCTAGATTTAACCAAAGGTTATTGGCAAATTCCTATGACCCCCAGAGCGCAGAAACTCGCCGCATTCGTCACGAATTTTGGGAGTTATTTACCTTTGGCAATGCCTTTTGGATTAATAGGGGCTTCCTATAGATTCTCAAAATTCATGTCCAAATTATTACACGGACTAGAAGAATATTGTCTTCCTTATCTGGACGATACAGCAGTATTTTCCAACACTTGGGAGGAACATCTCATACATTTAAGGACAGTCTTAATTAGGATTAAGGAGGCTAGGTTGAAAATTAAAATTGCAAAATGTAAATTCGCACAAAGGACAGTAAAATATCTCGGACATATTGTCGGGGAGGGGCAACGAAAACCTTCAGATGTCAAAATCAGGACTATCGTAGATCTGCCAACACCGAGAAACAAAACTGAAATAAGGAGATTCTTGGGAATGACAGGTTATTATGCCCGGTACATAAAAAATTATGCCGACATCGTTGAACCTCTTACGGGTGCTTTAAAAGGAAAAAACAAAAGGGAAAAAATAGTTTGGAACAGCGAAATGGGAAAAGCGTTCGAGAAATTAAAAAAGAAATTAACTGAAGATCCCGTGCTATACGCCCCCAATTATGAATCCGAATTTATAATACAAACGGATGCTTCAGAAAAGGCTATGGGTATAATACTGGCCCAGAGACAAGGCTCAGAAGAGCATCCGATACTTTTTCTAAGTAGGAAATTCACAGACGTAGAAAAGAATTTTAGCGCTTCAGAACGCGAATGCGCCGCTATAATTTTTGCAATAAAGAAGCTAAGACATTATATTGACGGTCAGAAGTTTTCTATACAAACCGACCATAATCCTTTAATATTCTTAAAGAATAACGCAGGCAATAACCCTCGCCTTTTACGTTGGACACTCACCCTGCAACCCTATCATTACGCTATAAAACATCGTCCAGGAAAGGACATACCCCATGTGGATTATTTAAGTAGGATAGAGTAAAATCTATCAGAAAATCCAATTGTATATATGTTTTGATGCTAATTATCTGTATTTTGTAATTTATAATTGTGTACTTTATTGTGTAGATAAATTATACGGATACCGAAGGGAAAGATCCTGTTAAATGCAAAAAAAAAAAAAAAAAAAAAAAAACAGAAACAAACTAAAGGGATTTTAAAGATTTAAAAATATATCGGGGCCACCCAAGTTTAATGAGCTAACCTTTCCCTTACAGATATTGTGTCTTGCAGCCCAATATCAGACTGGCGGAAGGGGTGTTGTGATGAATTTCGTTCCCACGCTTCCAAAATTACCCCCCACGACGGGAATCCCGGAGAATTCTCAGAAGGAAAAATACATCTTTCTCCACTCTCAAAGTAGACATAAGAAAGTCAGCCGATTTCAATAAAGCACTTAAGTGAACTCTTCGATTAATGCACAAGGTCGTTCCGCTGATTTTAGACCCCACGGAAGTTGAGCCTTTGAAGTGTTGAGAGAGACCGCATGGCGATGATTTCCACAAGTAAGAGAAAGATATTTCTCCAAGGCGACCGCTGTGCAAGAATGAGGAGGCGGATCATCCCAAGGAATGATGGATGAGGGAAAACGGGATAAATAGAGCGAGGGGATGCTCTAAGGGACTTCTTATGCTGTTCGGATGCGGAGCGTTAAAGACGGGGGAGTTGGCCCTCAGAGAGAGTAGTGGTTTACTCTTGGAGAAGAATTAATAGGCGGTTAATGCCTATGGGAAAGAACTTGTGGAGAACTACTCCGGATAAACTTTTATCATATTAATGAGTGGCGGTAAAGCCATTTCATATTCAGTACGAACAATCTTTTCAATCTGTTGTGGAGAACCCATCTTTTATTTTGTTATAAGTGGAGTGGATTTCCTTGTAATGAACTAAATAAATTCTAGTGAAATCTGATCCAGCCTCTTGCCGCTATTTTTCGACCCGCTACCACACAAGCCGACCGGAGGTATTATAGGGTAGATAGAAAAAAAAAGTGATATTTGGCCTTATATTAAACGATTTTGCCATAAAGATACGCACGTTGTCTACACAGATTCGGCTAAGCAGTATCATGAATGTTGAAAAATTATTCGCCAGTAAGACAACGCATCAAAAGTGACAAATCATAGCAAAGGTGAATTCGTTTCCAAAACTGATAAAGCGAACACCATAAATGATCTAGAAAATGAAAATAGGTGATTTAAAAATACAATAAAATGTCGCAGGAACGATAAAATGTTGTCACAATATATGGCTCTTCATTTTTATCGTCGACGCAAGCTAGATCATTTATCAACGGCTGCCGAAAGAATGCAAGTCCTCATAGATGACATTATTAAAGTCTACCCAGGGTACGGAAAGGAGAATTTAGAGATGTTGGCATTTGATAGACCAACGGCACAGTCTGAAAGCATCGAGGGTGCATTGCCAAAATTAAATAAAAATTTAAATGTTCCCGATCTTGTTTTAGAAGGCGAAGTGCCTTTTATAGACGATGTTTCAGACCCTGACTGGCACCCTTATTTATTTACTTAAAACTTAACTGCTTTTTTTTTTCTTTGTTTTTTTTTCTTTGCTTTTTTGTACATATTTTTATTATTTTTTATGTATATTTTTCCTTTTTTTGTATGAAATATTTACCCTTTTTTTAATTCTCCGTCGCATTTATTGGTATTTTTTATGTAACCCCCCCCCCCTTTTTTTAATATTAAATGAATTTTTTGGCAGTTGTGAGCGAGATTTTAAGCATTTAAATACACCTTACTCTTTGGTAAGTTTTTTCCCTTTGTTATTGTACTATTATTAAATTGTATTGTATTATTATTATTAAAACGGGGGGTTCAGGGGGGCACAGCCCCCCTGACATTAGAAAAGCTTATTTGGAATGCTTAAAATTGTGTTTTTGATTTATTTATTGTTTTTGTTTATTGTTTAATGTTTAAAATTGTGCATCGAGGAATTTTTCAAGATGGCGGAAAAACATCGTTTTTAAATCTTTGTTATTTATAAATCAATGATTTTATATAACTTTCTATTTTTTTAAAATAGTGCAAAATCATTGATTTATAAATAACAAAGATTTAGAAACGTCGTTTTTCCGCCATCTCGGAAAATTTTTCATGCCGCCAAAACGGCATTTTGGCGCAAAAATTTTCGCCAAGTTTTCCAACCTAGCGCAGGATATCGGACTCTTCCCCATTTTCTTTGTGTATTTCTTCTGATTCTGCAAAATGTAAAACTCATCCTCTTTCTCTGTGTTTTTCGTATAATATTTCCAAGCCTTTGGCTGGAAAAACATCAATTGTTTTTAATAGTTATTTAGTGTGTATATTATCAATAAGTATACAAAAAAAGGCGCGAATTTATCCAAGAAATAATAATAAACGGAAAAATTTGCCCTGCAACGAAGTCGTGTGTGTACTGATGATTCGCGGATTTATTAATACAATAATCTATTTCTTTAATCCACAGCTCAAGACATCAGATACCTGGATAAATATCTACCCCCAGAGTGAGTGCAAAAACCTGGACACAGGTAGGAAAAGCTTTTTTCATTATTTATTTAAAACTAACTGATGGAGTGATTACATCGAAAAACGAACTCACCCATACTTCATATAGATTATGATTACTGAAAAAGAGGAAATAAATCACTCCGCTCCTAAGTATTTATGGAAAAAGAAAACTATATGAAAAAAAAGAAATTTGAATTAAAATAAATGGTGAATTATAATATTTAATATTGCTGATTAATGCGTACATATTGATGCATATTTAGAATATATATTTGATGTGTTTTTTTTTTATTTTATACTGAAAATTGAATGAACATTTAAGTGCCACAATATTTAAAATACAACTACAATATAACATCGAATTATTAAGATATAAACTAACAAAAAAAAAATTCTTTCATACGACGCGACATGACAACAAAAGATATAGCAGCTGTTAAAAAATTGAACGATCAGAATTACTAGAAATGGTCGTTAAAAATCGAAAATTTACCGATTAAAGAGGATTTATGGAAATACGTCACTGACGATCCACCCGGCACACCAAATGAAACTTACACCAAAAACTCGGCTAAAGCCAAAGCAATTATATGTCCCTGCATCAAAGATGCACAGATAGTTCATATCCGAGACTTGAAAACGCACAAAGAAATATGGGCAAAATTAAAAAAATTACATTAGCGTTCCAATTTGGCTTCAAAGCTGTATTTATTGCGAAAGTTATATTCGCAATAGGCTGCACGAAGGGGGGGACCTGAACACTCATATAAACAATATCTTGAGCATCACAGATGATTTGGTGGCCATTGACGAAGTCGTGAAAGACTCGCACATTGTGGCGCTTATGCTGTGCTCCCTTCCTAACTCATACGCGCCACTGATTACCGCTCTGGAAGTGAGAGAAAGTCAGCAGCTTGATATCGAAACCGTAAAAAATAAATTGCTGGATGAGTACTCTCACCACAATGAAAATAAAAACTCGCACACACGTAGCCGAGAAACAGCATATAAACTAACAAAAAAATCAAACAAAAGTAAAAAATATTGCGATCATTGTTGTCGCAGCAACCATTCAAGGGAAGATTGCTATTATTTAAGAAACAAGCAGAAAAATACGCCCCAGAGGGGTGAATTCAACAGATATAGACAATATAACCATAATAATTACAACCCGAAAACAAACCCTTGAAACTCAGGGCAAACAAAAGGGAAATCCTCAAATTATTGCTTCAATAGCAACACAAAGATAGAAGATGATCTGAAAGAGTCGATCATTCCTCTCTTCCCAGAGGAAAATAATTTTGAGAGCGAGTCAGCAGAGGTTAACCATACACAGACAACAGACACACACAAATACATAGTTGACTCCGGTTGCACCAGACACGTCACCTCCATGAAAGAAAACTTCGCGACATTCACTGCTGGTAACTTCGGAAACATCACAATCGCTACCGGTAAAAGGCTTAATTCACTAGGGATGGGGGACGTAAAGTTAAAGACAGACAAACAACACTACATTACTCTAAAAGATGTGCTATATTGCCCAGAACTAAAGAGCAATTTATTGTCGGTTAAAAAATCCACCGAAAATAACTTAAAAGTAATTTTCGAGAAAGATGCATGTTTATTCGTCAAGGATAATAACATATTTATGACAGGAAAACTCAATGACAATCTTTATGAAATAAATCCCGAAGACGAATATGGATATTCATTAAGTACTCAAACATTCTGCAACAATGCAAATTGTATATCGATTTGACACAGGAGATTGGGACACAAAAATTTCGACGATATTAAATATATAGTTAATCACAATTTAGCAGAAGGTATAAAAATTAACAACTGCAAACACGACACACATTGTACTAAATGTATCGAGGGAAAGCTCTCAATTACACCTTACCCCAAGGTCGCCTCAAACAGAAGCAGAGAAGTCGGTTTTCTAGCGCACTCCGATATATGCGGCCCTATGCAGACGGAAACTTTGGGGGGGAAAGAGATATTTCATAACGTTTACGGATGACTGCAGCAGATTTACGAGGACATATCTGCTCGCGCATAGGTCGGAAGCCCTCGCTAAACTAAAGGAATATGTAGCACTAGTAAAAAACAAATTCGGTAGACCAATAAGATCAATCAGATCTGACAACGCACAGGAATACATAAGCGATGATTTCGAAAACTATTTAGCTGAAAACTGGATAGAACGACAGCTAAGTGTACCCTATTCAAGCCCCCAGAATGGCGTCTCTGAAAGAAAGAATAAAACAATAGTAGAAATGGCTAGGACCATGTTATCAGATGCAAAATTACCTAAACATTTCAGGGGGGGAAGCGGTAATGACTGCTACGTATCTAATCAATCGATTGCCAACAAAAGCCAATGAAAACAACGCGACGCCCTACGAACTATGGAACAAAAGAAAGCCGAACCTTTCAAACATTAAAACATTTGGATGTAAGGCATTTGCCTATATCGACAAACCTAAGAGAGGGAAGTAAGATGAAAAAGCAATCGAGGGAATCATGTTGGGCTACGATCCTACAAGCAAGGGTTATCGGATCTACACGGGACAAAATAAAATAATAATTTCTAGAACCGTGAAATTTATCGAAGAAGGAGTTGTGGACGAAGAAATTACTACTACCGAACAAAAACAAGACGATCAGAAAAAGACAGTGGATAACGTAGAAATCGAGTTAGAAAACGATGATGAAAATTCAATTCAAACCCCGGCGCAAAAACCGCCCGAGCCTAGAAGGTCGGAAAGACAAAATCGCGGAGTACCCCCGAATCGTTTCGGCATAAGTGCAAACCTATGCCAAGTTCAGGAACCGAAAACATGGACAGACATACAAAACATTAAAGATGCAGAAGTTAGGGATAAATGGTTAGAAGCCACGAATCTAGAGATAAGTTCGCTGAGACAAAATAATACATGGAAATTAATTAAACTGATTCCGGGAAAGCGAGTTATAGGATCCAAATGGACATTCAAAGCGAAAAGGGGAGCGAATGGATCCATAGAACGGTATAAGGCGAGACTAGTCGCTAAAGGATACGCTCAAAAATACGGTTGTGACTTCGACGAAACGTACGCGCCAGTCGCACCACACTGCGAGCATTTCTGAATGCAGCAGTGTAGAAAAATCTGAATGTTACTCACCTAGACGTCAAATCTGCCTTCCTACATGGCGACCTTGAGGAGGAGGTCTATATGTATCAACCGGAAGGATACATAAAGAAAGGGGAAGAACATAAAGTGTGTAGTCTCAACAAAGCGATTTATGGCCTTAAGCAAGCGGCTAGGGCATGGAACTTAAAAATTAGCAAATCACTTAGAGATTTAAATTTCGAAGAATGTACATCGGACAAATATCTGTACAAAAGGATTAAAAACGGAAAGGTTGCATACATAATCGTCTATGTGGACAACATCCTAGTAGCAGTTGACAAGCAGGACCACCCACGAAATTTACACACAACTGTCAAACCAATACGAAATTAAAAATCTAGGAAAGGTAACACAATATCTAGAAATAAACATGAGACAGCCGGAGAACGAAAACCTAGAATTAGATCAGGATCACAAAATCATACAGATCGCAGAAAAATTCGATCTATTAAACGCAAAACCACCCTACACGCCGATGAGCACTAACTATTTCAATTTAGACCCTAATGGAAAATTAATGGAAGACAACACAAAATACAGGCAGGCTGTGGGGGGGGGCTTTTATAAAGCCTGATTTTATAAAGCTTTTATAAGACCTGATGTAGCATCAATCGTAAATATCCTGGGAAGAAGGAATGAGTCGCCAAGAGAAGTTGATTGGGAGGCAATAGAAAAATTAATTAGTTACCTCCTAACCACGAAAAACTTAAATTTGTGATAGATAAAACAGAACTCCCAGTATTAACTGAATATAGTGATGCAGATTGGGGGAACGACAGAATAGATAGAAAATCGACCACCGGAAATCTATTCAAACTAGGAAACAATGTCCTGGCATGGGCATCGAGAAAACAAAACTGTATCGCACTCTCCTCGACAGAGGCGGGGTACGTGGCTGCGTCAATCGCCGGTCAAGAGATTATATGGCTACTTGAGTTATTAAACGACCTAGAATTACGCCAGCAAACCCCCGTAACACTCTACGAAAATAATTTATCTGCCACAAAACTCACCGAAAACGAAAAGGCACAAATAAAAACAAAGCATATCGACGTGAAGTATCATCACATACGCCACTTAAGTGAAACAGGTACCATTAAGCTAGTCTACTGTTCCACGAAAAGAATGCTAACTGATATCCTCATCAGAGCCTTACCAAAGGCAAACCTGGAGTATCTGCGTGAAAAACTACAAGTTAAGCAGTCCTTAATCGGACACAAAAAGGAGGAGTGTTAGAAATAGTGTATCGTGCATGTGTGTTTTGTGCCCGAATTGGGTCTGCAACTGCTTGTTTGTGAGGCGTGCAACTTTGTAGTTTGTGAAATGTGTGACTTTTTTTACTGTGAAATATGTTTATAATAAATCATAACTATTATTATTCAAGAAAACCAAAACCTTCGTGATGAAACTGTGTGTGTGAACTTTCTTCAATCAATGAAAAATAGTTTATTCCATCAGCGCTAGATGGCAGCACTACCTAGGGGCTGCTGTCTCCTAATGTTTTTATCACAGGAAGAAAAAAAAACTAAAAAACTGCTTGCATATGTACATTTTCTTTGTGTATTTCTTCTGATTCTGCAAAATATAGAACTCATCCTATTTCTCTGTGTTTTTCGTATAATATTTCCAAGCCTGTGGCTGGAAAAACATCAATTGTTTTTAACAGTTATTTAGTGTGCATATTATCAATAAGTATACAAAAAAAGGCGCGCATTTATCCAAGAAATAATAATAAAAGGAAAAATTTGCCCTGCAACGAAGTCGTGTGTGTACTAATGATTCACGGATTTATTAATACAATAACCTATTTCTTTAATCCACAGCTCAAGAGATCAGATACCTGGATAAATATCTACCAACAGAGTGAGTGCAAAAACCTGGACACAGGTAGGAAAAGCTTTTTTCATTATTTATTTAAAACTAACTAATGAAATGATTACATCGAAAAGCGAACTCACCCATACTTCGTATAAAATGAAGCAAATATATGGAATTGGCAAATATATGAATATATGGATACAACCCATCTTGTTTTTGCTTCATATTGGGAATAACGGATTTTCAACTTATTCTATTGACGATTATTTTCAGAATTTTCAAGCTATGATTTTGCGACTTTCTCAAAAGTTGCTCTATATATTTAGCTAACATATTATGCAAATGAATTTTTTATATCCTTGACGCATGCGCAGTGAAAAATTATTTACCTACTCATTTTACATACAATTTTCATTATTTTTTAATTCTGATTACATGGTATTATGTGTAAAGTTGTTTGTCATATTTTCAGAAAAGAATATTATTTTATATTAAGAACTCTGCAAATTATAATAAAAAATCTTGGAAAAATTTAAGACTGGTTTTATAAAAACCTTAATTTTTCAACGAGTATATATGCTATCGACATAAAAATGAATTCATTTTATAACAATAAGCCACTTAATCATAATCTACAGTTTGAGAGCTTTTGCTACATTAGTTTTGACAGGGTTATCCAAAAGACATTCATATTTTTAATTTGTTGACAGTCCCCTATGGAGTTTCGGAAAAAAATCTTCACGGAAATGTATGACTTGTACTACTATATTTATATACTAAGAGTTTCGGGATAATTCCAAATGTATTTTTCTAGATATTTAACACAATGTCTAAAATCGCAAGTGGACGGTCATCAATGGCCATGTAGTGTAGTTTCTAAATAAAAAAAAAACCGTATTGGTCAAGTTTATAATAAATTCATAATGTTTTTCAAAATATGCTGTCAAAATGGGCATTTGAGCTAAATTTCGCTTAATATGTTTCTCAGAAAACCAGCTCTTACAGAAAAATTAAAATAAAAAATTTTCAAAAGCGGCTAAATAAAGTTGTTAAACAGGATTTTTCTCTAAACCTATTTATTTATTTTTGTTGTTGAAATGAGCACTCTTCGAAATCTACCTCCGCCTATATGCCAAACCGACAGGGATTTTTTTCTAATTACACCTTACTTTTGATTGTTTAAAAAAAATTAAATTTGCTGTAAAATTTCACCTTTTTTGAAAATAAAACATGCCCATCAAATCTAAAAAAAATCCCTGTCGTCTGGGCCTATAGGCAGAGGTAGATTTCGAAGAGTGTTCATTTCAACAAAAAAATATATATATGATTAGAGATAAACGCAGTTTAATAACTCCATTTGGCCGTTTATGAAAAAATTTTAATTTCATTTTTCTGCAAACACTGGTTTTATCAGAATCATCTTAAGAAAAGTTCAGCTCAAATGCCCATTTTGACAACATATTTTGAAATAAATTCTGAATTTATTAAAAAATCGACCAAAACAGTACATTATACAGCTCCTAAATAACAAGTAACTGTCAGTTGAATGCATTTGAGAAAAAAAATTGAATTTAAAAATGAGTCATAAAATAACCGATTTATTGTTTGAATACATCCTTAATTCTTTAATCATGATTGCTTTGGAAAATTTTGTGCGAAATACTCACTTTGACAGCATTTTAAAAATATATTCTATCTTTATCAAAAAACTGGTCAATGCGTCACAGTATATAGTTCCTAAATAAGAGGATCTGTAAATTGGATGCGTTTGAGAGCGAAAATGGATTTTAAAACGAGTCAAGTCATAAAAAACGCAATTTCTTATTTGAACACTTCCTTAAATTTTCAAATCACGATGATTTCGGAAAATTCTGTTCAAAATACCCTTTTTGGTAGCCTTTTTTGAAATATATTCTGTCTTTATCAGAAAATTGACCAGTGCGTCACTTTACACAGTTTCTAAATAAGAGGATCTACCATTTGGATGCATTTAAAATCAAAAATGAATTTAAAAATGAGTCAGAATATAAGCAGTTTAGATTTGAGGTTTTTTCTCCAACTCCTATTTTTGTTTAATTACTTTTTGGTATACGAATCGGTCCTATGAAAAACTTGTCAGTATAAAAGTTGTAGATATTTTTGAGAAGATGTAAAATAAATTTAATCAGATTTAATATCGTAAAAATTGACGGATTTATGTATTTTTCTCTTTTTTCACCGCCCTTTTTTTTCGTTTTTAATTTTTTTCATGGGTAAAAGTTGATCCTATCAAAAACTTGTAAGTACAAAAGTTTTAGATAATTTTAAGAACATTTACAAAAAAATTAGTTGGACTTGATATCTTGAAAATTGACGAAGTTATGAATTTTTTTCTGTCAAAAACCCTGTTTTTTTCGCCCCTTGAGCCCACTTCTAAATTTATCAAAAATCTGTCATACATAAACTTTTGGGCCATTTTTAAGAAGTAATATAAACTTTAAACCGATTCGATATCTACTTTAATAAAGAAGTTATGGCGTTTTTTTTGGTTTTCACAAAAGCGCACCCTATTCCGACCCCCTTGGTCCGATTTCGCCCATTAACGAACTTAGCCGAGATTTTATTCCCTTTGATTTTATGTACCAGTTTGGTGGAGATTGGTGAAGAATTATAGAAGTTATCGTGTCCATAAAAAAGTGAGATATATATATATACATGTATATTGATAGATAGATATATAAACTGATGCGATTGCAATAGGTAGTATTTCATACGAAATCTACCTAAAAGGGATTGTTTTCGATTAGAAACCGTAAAATCTTGAATTGTTTAATATTAACTGTGTGTTCGCTGTAGCATTAGATCACATGAATTTGACCTTATTATAGACTATAAATAGCTACATAATATATTTTTTTTAAATTTAGTATGTCTATATCTTACATTTTAATATTTGGTTTGATTTATCATCTCCGTTTATGCCTAATCCTTTAATCGTTGTGCCCTATGATATATGTTGTCCCCGAATCGTCAAGCCCGTTTTACCTGAACGTGAACTTATTGGATGGAAAGATTATGGTATCAAATACAGAGATTTTTAAAGGATGTTTTTTGCTAAAATTTTCATCACTGAAATCACTATTAAATATTAGGACATTTTGATTTATTTTTGTTCTTATAATTCAATAATGTAGAATACTGTAATACAAAGACAGTTTGAAATAATGATTAAATCGATTAATTCATTAAAATAATTCAACCATTCATTAAATCGATTTTTAAGCAAATTTGTAATAGAAAACATTACTGGCCAAGTATGCTTATTCAATAAAATTTGGTATGGTATTAAAAAGGACGACAGTGCGATAAAACAAAAACTAATTAGTGCCAATTAAATCTTCCGTTCTTTTCTGAGATAAATATGACAACCCTAACCATCACCGTTTCCAGAACATTAAAAATCAGTATGGTCTTGATGTCTGAATCAGGTTAGCCAATCTGAACGGCTCTCGAGTACGCTAGAACTCGACAAGAACAGAAGTTTCTACATTTTAAACTTTAACAACTTAATAACAGAAAAAAAACTCGTGATTTTTTTATTTATTTTTTTTTATTTCAATTGTTTTCATTTCCATAAGGAATATAAAAGAGAAAAAAAACATTAAATTAAGAAATAACACTTTGATGCATAAGAATATATTGAGTTGCTTATTCTCCACCAATTTCAAGTATTCAAATTCAACAATCTTTTAAGTATTTAAATTTAAATTTGATTTTTGTAACATTTTATTCCAATAATACAGAAACAAATTTCACCATCCACTGAAAGCACAAATATTGTAATTTAAATTATGCCAAATTTTTATTTTTAAATAATCTTTGACAATGCATCGACTTCGATTCTTTAATATCCGAAAGTTAAATATGTTTTATTCCTCGCGTTATGACTTCGACTTTAACTGACTTGTCACAAGTTAGCATGCTCATCGTGTTGCAAATAAAGAAAAGGGTTATAAAGTAGGTAAGAAAAAAGTAACACCGACATGTTTTGACATCGTTTGGTGGAGCTGTGTTTCTTCTTTTCTTTATGTCAGCTCGTGTCTTGAAGCATTCTCAGAAAAGTAATTCGTGACTTCCTCACTCTGGTTCGAAAGAGAAAAAACATAATTTGATTTAACACAACACCCAAACCCACCTACCCCCACTATTTTATTATTGAACTTTACTATTTTAGATTTCTGTTTGCTATTCATACTTTAACTTTGGTACGTAAGGAGCAATTACTCATAAAATAATACACTTGTATGTATAGTTGTGAAATTGTGATTCTGCAGTCATTAAGGCTAATAATAATAAATTACCGCGCTCAACAACGTACAATTTTTCGAATCATTCATAGGCTCATTTTTAAAAGTAAAAGTATGAAATTGGAAATAATGATTATTGAAATGATTTTGAATGAAATATTTTCCATTTATCGATGATGCATTTAATCTTGAGTGAAGACATAGCTGCCTAGAAAATGCCTTTTTGTCGCGACGAAGTTCTAACAAAACGTTCACAGCATTTTCTGAAAAGTCCTTTAGCTCTACCGAAAACTGGAAAAGGCTATTCAATTTTGCAGTTTTTCCATTAAAATACGTGAGAATATTATGCGTTTAAGAAAAAAAAAGAGCGTAGAAATGTACAATAAAGTATTCAGTTTAAGGTGTGAGCGGCTTTAAAAAATTAATAATTCATATTGTATTTCCACATTAATGTTTGAGAATAATTCTCTTATTTTGCTCATGGTCAACATACTTAATATTGACACCAAATTTCGTTTAAATTTTTTTCCTTGTAGCCATGTTTTCATTAAATTATTACCTTCAAGGTTTGATTTTTAAGAAAGGGATTAAAATAATAATATTAATAATAATAAAACCATTGTTCGATGGATAGAAATATCTGAATTAAATTTAAAATTAAAAATTAAAAATTTTAAATTTCTTTGCTAATTAAATCTTGTACTGCAGAAAGTAAAAAAAATAACGATAAGGAATAAAAGAAAAACAATGTGCTTTAATAATTGTAAAAATGTGGATAAAGGCAAATTTCGAAGATAAATTTCGATTATTTTTCTCTTAAATATAATCAGCTGAGATTAGATTTTTTTTCAGTATCCTCTCTATACTGTAGAAAATAAAAAAATCCGTTAAGTTTACGACAAAAACTGCTGGCAGCAATGTTGCCAGCAGTTATTGCCGTAAAAGTTGCAATAAAATTACATGTAATTTTTTTTATTACATTTAATTTTACTGCAACTTTTACGGCAAAACTACTGGCAACATTGTTGCCAGCAGTTTTTGCCGTAAATTTAACGGACTTTTTTTTTACAGTGCAGTTTTAAAAGTCAATCAATCCACACTCTCTGTAGGATATATTCTACATGAAAACTATTTTTAACAGTCCTCAACAGAAAAAAGTATTTTTAAAGTAACCTAAAATATGTTTATGAAATTAAAAGCTTTATTTCATGTAAATAACCTTAAAAGTTGTTATTTTGTTACTAAAACTTACATGCATATATATTAATATCCACTTTCATGCACATATAATATAATGCAACAGCACCAAATCAAGACATAAAATATGCATGTATACTCATATATGGAAACGTCCACTATTACTCTTGTGATCATTAAAGGAAATTTTCATAAATAATTCCAATTATATTAATAAAAAATATAATTAAGGTAAAAATTGATATAACCGGTTAAATGACACTGTAGTCTACTGCTATAAAATTTACCAAATTTGTAAGAAATTATATTTTGCTTGTCTATATAATAAATCAAAATTTTTTACTCTTGTGATCAGAATGTAAAAATGTTTATTTAATATGTAGATAAGTAAAATAGATTTTGTTACAAACTAGATATACGCGATATTTTACGCGAGTGGAACACAATGGTAGATATCTGTTTATATCGATTTTTTATATTAATTATATTTTTCAATAAAATAATTAGGATTATTTATGAAAATTTGCGAATGGAAGTTCCCATATCACTTGTCATCACCATTGTTTTATTTAGAAGGGAATTATTACATTGACTTGGATTACATTAATGTCACTTGGAGTCGAAATTTAAAAAGATTTTTTTTTATATATATGCTAATTAAAATTTAAATTTAGAAATTATTACGCGAACTAGTGAAATTGTTTATAAAAATATTAGATGACAAGATAATATTAGAATATGTTAAATTATATTTGAACCAATATTATGACTATCTGACAATCTTTCGCAAATAAATTGTGGCTGTATGCTGTTATCAATATAGAGCGATAAGACTATAATAAGAGAAAGCGGAGTGATCGCAAAAGTTGTTTAAATGATTTGTTAGAGACTAGATGGAAAAAAAAAAGCTATCTGGCAAATTTTCAATGTGATATAATTGTAAGAGTTCGTAGTGAGTATTGTTGAAACTGTCTCTTTTGTGACATGTTCAAGAGTCGCTGCTGTAGAAGTATTTATACATTGCTGTCAGCCCAATGTGGAACTCTAGGTAGTCATCGTATAAAGACCGCTTTTGCAGAACGGAAAGTGTCCAGTTTGTAAAAGCCAACAGAAAATCGACTGCGCAGCAAATTACACGACATTGTAATCAAGGGTAGCCTCAAATAATCTCTGTCAAATGACACTGTCCGCCGTACACTGAATCGGATGTGATACAGCACCCGAAATCCACTTCAAACATCTTTGTTTACGCAGTTAACAAATGAATACGTCTCTAGTTCGCACAGGAGCAAAAGAATTGGACAATCAATAATTGTTAAATGATTATGTGATTCGATAAATCACGTTTCCAATAACATCCTTCCGATGGCCCAGTGAGAATTTGGAGAAAACATCATGAAACCATGGATCCTAAATGCATTGCTACAATCCTTCAAGCTGGTGGTGATAAAGTTTAGGTTAAGTGAATGTTTTCCTGGCATGGTTTGCCGTAATTTGTTAATTACTGAGAATCATCGTATAGTTGCGTTTCATATCGCAACATTGTTGCTGATCAGGTGCATCTAGTTATGTTGATGGTTTATCCCCATGGTAGTGGCTATTTTCAACAGAACAATGGATCCTACCATAGTCTTCATAGGTCTACCATTGTGTAGGACTGCTTTCAGAAGCAATGCTGTGAGCTTAGATAGCTTACACAATCGCAAAATCTCAACTCCATTGAGAATATGTAGGATGCAGTTGAATGAGAAATCAGACAAGTGAATTCACAACTCTGTAATCCCACACTCCTAGAAAGCATTATTCTTCAAGCATGGTTTCTGATTCCACAGATATGGTGTATTATTAGAAAGTGCAAAAGCCTGGGAGTTCCATTTATATGACATCACAATGGATTTGCAAATGAAGCTTAAATTTTCCAAGTACTTATTTTTATGATCGTTTAGAAATCGTATTGTTTAGCACCTCACAAATAAACGATCAAAATGTGACGATCATCTGTATTATAGTGTATGTATGCACAGTGACAACAGACCAGATGAATCTGCTTGTAGGGTTGTAAAGAAATTAAAAATATATATATTAAAAATCTTTTCAAAACAATTTGGTACCAATTTTTATTGTAATATCTATCCTATTTCCGAATAGTAATCTCATTTAATTTGTCATTGAGTAGAGGATTTTGAATATTCGGAAATAGTAGCAGATACAGTAGACTCCCTTAAATCCGCACAGCTTGGGCCCAGAGGTTTTGCGGATTTTAGAATTTTGCGGATTTCTGGTCATTGCTTTGTTTACATTTTTAAAAAAATAATTTGAATGTAATTAATAATAAAATGAAAAGTATAATGAATGCATACAATATACTAAAATATTAAAATAAGTAATAAACTAAAATAATAAAAAAATAGATATTTTTAAAAATGATTAAGATGCTAAAAGGAAAGATCAAGTTAATAATCAATAATGTACAATTAAATATTCATTACAAAAGAGGAAATATGTTTTTCCTAAATTATTCAATGAAACTTGCCTCATAAAGGTACATATCTAATTCACATCAGGATCATAAAATAATGAAACTTTATTTCTGGTTTAGCCAGACTTAATAACCAAAAAAGCTTGATTAATACATATATAAATACTTTTATAAATACATCCAAAGTTATTCCGACATTTGGTAAGATTGTGATTACCAATGATATCAGCAATATATTTATTTTCTCAGAAATAAATTATTCTTTCTTCATGAAAAAACATGAATTCAATAACCTTAACAAAAATTATAAATTAAATAATGTATAGAATCGAAATGAAACTGAAAAAATAATTTTTTGCACCTACATCTGAACAGAATGTTTCATTGTTTACATCTGTAAAATATGTGCGGATTTTAGAGAGTTGCGGATTTTAGGAGTGCGGATTTGAGGGAGTCTACTGTATATGAATTTTAAAATATCCTCTAAATTGGCAACGATATTCGCAATTCATTTTATACACATTACTTATTGCCAATTAAAACGTTCTTAAATTTATTCTTTACATGAGATCGACTTTTATTAGTTCAACAAGTCATAAATAAAAATTCTGAAGACATCTGTTAATGTGTCACCGGCGAAAATTGCTCCAATAAAATTTCCATTTAAAATGCATAAACACAAAAAATCTCCCTATATATATATATATATATATATATCGGGTCGATATTTGCATACCACATCTTAGCAGTTATACAGCCGTTTAAAAGCTAAATCACGTCTGACAAAATTCATTGCTTATTCATTGTAAGTTTTCAAGCATATGGACTGCCTAAAACTAGTGAATTTCTTTATAAATCTAAGTCAAATGACATCTAGAAATGAAACGTAAATCTTTTTAAGGGAAGAGTAGAGTACAGGAATCATCCTGACTGTTTTATAGTGAAAGGATATTTCAAACTCAGAATTAAAGGTAGCTTATCGTAAGGAAAACGTCTTCTTCATTTCAATGAATTTTATGTTGCATACAAGCATTAAATAAGCATAAGAAAAAAATTAAGAAAACATTGTTTAAAAACAAAATTTAAAAAGAAGTGTGTTAAGGAGAAAAAAAAACATAAAATGAAAATTTTATTCTTTCATTTCAATCAAAATAAGTAAAAAGTCTATGCATTTTAATAAATTTTATTCAGATGGAAATATTTAATAATACGAATAAAATTGTTTGAAAATGAAATTGTAAAAAAGAATTTTAAGATGAGAAAATTTAAACGTATGTTTATTGTTTAATATCATTCAAATTAAATTTATTGTTTATCAATTTTATTCGTATATGAACATTAAATAGGCCAAAGGAAATTTGTCTGAAACTGAAATTCAAGTGTTAAAGAAATAATAAACATAAAATTATAAATGTATAACTTGAATTCACTCAAAGTAAATTATAAACATGTAGGCATGTGTGATCGTAGATCACAAAGAGGATTTCGTTTAACATTTCTTTAAAACAACTTATCTTATAATTAATTAATAAATATTCTTAATTTTTTACTATTAAATTCTTACATAGACGGTAGCACCAATAAATTTAATTTTAAATTAATTATAAAAATAAGTTATTTATTTTAATCAAATTACCCCCCCCCCCAAATATTCAAACAAAATTATTTAAATAAAATCCAAAATTTCGAAAAATAGCAATTTTTTGAAAATCCGAAATAATATTAAAAAAATTGCGGAGATATAAATATATTTTAAATTTATAAAAACGAAATTTAAAATGCTGAATCATTAATAATTTACAATATATTTTAAATTAGAAAGAAAATTGAATTCCAAAAAATATTATGAATGTAAGTGTTTCTTTATCACAGCATAATAAACCTTTTAGTTGATAAAAAATACGAGACTTCTTTTAATAAAATTCATCTTAATATGAAAACTTTAACTTTCAGAAGCAGAAATTAAGCAAAGAACCTTCTGATTACAATTGAGACGCTTTGCCTCCAAGCTATGATGTCTATACGAAAAATGTTGAAATTAAGATTCTGTTCTAAAATTTAAATCGCAAAAATGAACAGATTGCATTGAAAAAATTAATTTAATTAAAACAATAGACTTTTTCGAAATTTTATTATTTGTTTTGAGACACGAGGTACTCAGCTGTAAATACAAAATTTAAAATCTCTGACTTGTACACTTATTGTATACGGACTCTGTGATGGACTGATTGACAGAGGGGCGAGATGAATAGACTTTCATTAGATGAATAAAAACTAAAAAAAATGCTCATGTATTTAAAGTAATTTTATTTGTGCACTATCATTGAATAAGGAAAAGAAAAAAATATAGGACACTAAAACTCTAAAAGGAATGTTTTAAGGGGAGGGGAAAATCGTACATTTATTTTCTCATTTCATGCAAAATAAATGGTCTTGGATTTAAAGAAATATTAGTCCCATCCGAACATTAAGTAAGAAACAAAACAACAAGAAAAATTTCGTATGAAACTAAAACTCGAAAACAATTGTGAAAATGAGTAGAAAGCATAAAATCACCCTATTTATTTTCTTATTTCAGTCAAAATTAATAAAATTTTGTGTTAAATAAAAAGGGTTTAAAGGCAGTTTGGTGTAAGTCGTATGTTCTTAAATGCTCAAAAACAAGAATTTCTTGGACATGCTATAATGATTCACCATAAAAGTGTCTTTGGGGGCTAATTTCAAGCAAATTTCTTGAAGCTATCAGCTACATTGGTATTCATACTCGTAAATTAATATCTCTAACTATTCTCTAGGCGTATTTTCAAAACCCATTCTTTTGAAAGTAGTGTGTTTTACCTTTCTGCCTGTAAGAGGGTGCGGACACAGAATTCTTGAAATCTTCTAAATCAAATTTATTCCTTTAAAATATTTTTTCTGTTTAAAATAACGTTTAAATCATGTTTCTATCTTAATTGGAACAGGAAATATTAATATTTTCGTTTTGGTTTGTTTTCAAAATCTAGCTTTCAAACAATGGTTGTCGTGGAAACAACTTCTTGTAAAAAAGCGCTTTCCTTCAGGTTGGGTCTTTTCACCATTTCTCGTATTTAAATGGACATAGGCCAATAACCGTTAAAGATAAATGATTTAATCTTGAAACATGTCTTTTTGAATTGTTTTAGTTTAATTTGATTCGGTAAATTTGAAAAAAAAAATATTTACTTTTTTTTTTACTTTTACTTTTTTTTCTGTTTAAAATAACGTTTAAATCATGTTTCTATCTTAATTGGAACAGGAAATATTAATAGTTTCGTTTTGGTTTGTTTTCAAAATCTAGCTTTCAAACAATGGTTGTCGTGGAAATAACTTCTTGTAAAAAAGCGCTTTCCTTCAGGAAGGGTTTTTTCACCATTTCTCGTATTTAAATGGACATAGGTCAATAACGGTTAAAGATAAATGATTTAATCTTGAAACATGTCTTTTCTAATTGTTTTAGTTTAATTTGATTCGGTAAATTTGAAAAAAAAAATATTTACTTTTGAAAATATGATTTTCTAAAAAGTTACATGATTTTTTAAAAATTTTACTTTAATTTTTTAAAAATCAGTAGATATTTTAAATCTTGAATCAAAATTAAAACTTATATATTTTTCTTTATTTAAAAGAAAAAGTATAAATTCTCCAAATAATATTTTGACTTTTTACCTTTAAATTACTTTATGTTTCAATAAATTTTTAATTTTTAATTTAAAAAATATGTGAGAAGTTTTATCGTGTGAATTAAAAAATATATATATGAGAACTTTTACATGTAATTTTGATTACAAATGATATGTTTAACCAACACAAAATTTTCTAAATTTTTAATCAATATGTAAAAAATATTTTAAAATGTGTCCAGACCCCCCTTAAATGCCTAGAATAATCTGCGCATGTTTTGAAATTGACATTTAAATTGTATTTAGGCACAGTCATGGACATAAAAGCAATCACCCCTTACTAATTCTTCAATTAAGTATAACAGAAGACATTTATTAATACCAAACGATTGGAAATAAAATTTGCTTTTAAATGAAGTACAAAAAATTTGCCTAGTGGGTCATCTACAAATAAAAACCAGACCAAACTTCATTTTTTTCTATAGTAACACAGAATTTTGACGATATATTTGAAATTTTCGAATCAAACTAAACCTAGAAATGAAATTTAAAGTTATTTGAATGATTAGTTTTTCAATTCTAAACATTTAGAATTTACATCTTCTAATGTCAGATTACATTTTCATATTTTTATAAATATCTCTTACTTTTACAATCCTAATGTGATATTTTTTTGTGTGTTTATAAGAGTAAACCCCCTAAAATAAAGACATTGAATTTGTAACTTTGAAGATTTTAGAATGTGAATTATGAAATTAATATTCGAAAGAATATATGAATTGCAACCTAGAATTACTTTGATAGTTTTATTTTTAATATATCCTAAATTAAGATAATTCCTATTTTTAAATTTTCCTAATTATGAATTATGATTAATAAACGCCAAAATGTTGTTTTAAGGAGTCGTCTGCAACGTGCAGAAAGGCATAATTTGAAATATACATACTATATAGGGTGATTCTAAATTTTTTTACAATAAAAGAGTTGTGATAGTACACATCAAGACAAACAATATTAAATAGGAGACCAAGGGTCCAAAACGTTTTCCAAAGGAGATAACAGCCATTAAAGTTTAGGGACCAAAATTTCAAATAAACATAAAAAGCGAAAAAATTGGTCGATTGATTTGCAGTTTTCACTAAAATTATTCTTTATATCGGCATTTTCTTGAAATTAAATTATAAAGATAAATTTCAAAAAAGGCCGATAGAGGGCGCTTTAGACTTTGGAGTAACGAACAACTATTTTTTGCCAGTATTTTTTGCATCTCATTAAATGTTTTCGTAAGCTTAGACTCTAACTTAAATTTTGAGCTCAAAATCTGAATAGTGGGGAGTGGTTAAGTAACACAAACGGAGCTGTGTTCAGAGGGTTCAAATTTCAAATGATTATAAAAAACGGAAAAATTGGGCGATTGATTTGCGGTTTTCACTAAATTTATTCTTTATTTAGGTACTTTCGTGAAAATAAATTATAAAGATAAATTTCAAAAAATGCCGATAGAGGGCACTTTAGACTTTGGAGTAACGATCAACTCTTTTTGGCGTTATTTTTTGCGTCTTATTAAATGCTTTCGTAAGCTTAGACTTGAACTTAAATTTTGAGTTCAAAATCTGAAGAGATGGGAGTGGTTAAGTAGAAAACCTTAGCTGTGTTCAGAGGCTTCAAATTTCAAATGATTGTAAAACACGGGATAATTGGTCGATTCGTTTGCGGTTTTCGCTAAAACTAATTTTTAAATCAGCAATTTCTTGAAAATAAATTTTAAAGATAAATTTCACAAAATGCCGATAGAGGGCGCCTTAGACTTTGGAGTAGCGTACAACTATTTTTAACTGTTATTTTTTAATCTCATTAAATGCTTTCAAATGCATAGACTTAAATTTTGGGCTCAAATTCTGAATCGTTTGGGGTGTCTAAGTAGTGAAAAATTGAATTGCGTTCGAGGAAGAAGGAGGGTTAAATTTCAACTCCTGAACACACTTCAGTTTGCGCTTTTTACCCCTCTTAGCGATTCAGAATTTGAGCTCAAAATTTAAGTTTAAATCTAAGCTTCCGAAAAAATTTAAAAAGCTTTTGCAAGAATTTAATTAGAACCAAAAAACAATGGTTAAAATGAATTGTCGGTTGCTCTGAAGTTTAAGGCGCCCTCTGACGGAATTTTTTGAAATTTATCTTTAAAATTTATTTTCCAGAAGATAATGACTTAAAGAATAGTTTTACTTTAAACCGCAAACGAATCGACCAATTTTTCCATTTTCTATAATTAGTTTAAATTTGAACCTCCCCCTCCTCCTTAAACACAGTTCAGTTTGTGCTACTTAATCACTCCCTACTATTCAGATTCTCAGCTCGAAATTTAAGTTTAAGTCTAAGCTTCCGAAAACATTTAATGAGATGCAAAAAATAACGGCAAAAAATAGTTGTTCGTTACTCCAAAGTCTAAAGCGCCCCCTATCGACATTTTTTGAAATTTATCTTTATAATTTATTTTTAAGAAAACACCAACATAAAGAATAGTTTTAGTGAAAACCACAAATCAATGAACAAATTTTTCCGCTTTTTAAAATCATTTGAAATTTGAACCCTCTGAACACAGTTCAATTTGTGCTATTTAACTACTCTCAGCTTTCAGATTTTGAGCTCAAAATTTAAGTTTGAGTTTATGCTTACGAAAACATTTAATGAGATGCAAAAAATACCGGCAAAAAATAGTTGTTCGTTACTCCAAAGTCTAAAGTGCCCTCTATCGGCATTTTTTGAAATTTATCTTTATAATTTAATCTCAAGAAAATGCCGATATAAAGAATAATTTTAGTGGAAACTGCAAATCAATCGACCAATTTTTTCTCTTTTTATGTTTATTTGAAATTTTCGTCCCTAAACTTTAATGGCGGCTATCTCCTTTGGAGAACGTTTTGGATCCTTGGTCTCCTAATTAATATTGTTTGTCTTGCTGTGTACTATCACCCCTCTTTTATTGTAAAAAAAAATTTAGAATCACCCTGTATATATTTTATTCCCTTTATTGAAACATTTGGGCTGGTAGTAATCGAAACATATTAAGCTAGTGAAATGATCGTTATGCCAAGAAATAATACAAGTAACACTCCCATTCTCTAGCATTTCAACATCGAGTACCAAACTTTAATTTGGGTATAGCCCCTAAAATATGCTCATTTTAAAGTAATTCCTTTGTATGTACCTAAGCGTACGCATTTTATGAATTTGTATTTAAGATAATTGAAGGGGGAAGAATATCTTCTTGGTGTCAAATTTGGGTACTTCTATTGAAAAAAGTAATAAAGTTAATAAGGTTTGAATTGATAATTATATGGGGATTGCTGGCTAAAAAAGTTCTCATATGTATTTAAAAGTAGACTTTATTTCCAATCATTTTGTACCAATATTTCTTCTTTTACAATAATTTGTTCCTTAGTTAGCAGAGGATGTTTACTATTTTTTTCACGGCTGTAAGTAAAGCGATTGATAAATCCGTTAAAGAATCCAATCAAAAAAGAAAAGGACAAATAAATAATTATACAGGACGATCTCAAAGTTACTGGATTATATTAAAGTAATTCAGTTTTAGACTTTTATTTTCACTCCAAATTTGAGTACTTTAAACAATTTTACAGAAATTTAAAACCAAGATGAACATATAATTAATAATAAGGTGTTAATTTAATGTACTTATTATGATCTGGATAAAATTTCAAACCAAGAAAAAAATGTGAAAAATAAATTAAAAGGATTCTTGTGAAAGTTATGCGCGATCATTCACAAATAATCCCACAAAAGAAAGTTAGAAGACGAGGGGGGTAGTGGTATAAAGTCATCTATTTTACGTAAAATTGACTAGAAATTGAAAGGTACCGAATAAAAAACAGAAATCATTACATTTAAATTAAATAATTTTTATAATTAATAAAAAAAAAATATTGATGTAATTATACTTAAAATGTAATTTTATCCCGAGACAGAAAATGAATAAACCTAGAAACTTAATGTCAAAGCCTTTTAAAATGTCTAAAACATAAATTAGCTTATGGAATTGTTTAATACCCGATTAGTATAAATATTAAACAAAATAGCCACAGAGCAGATAAGTTTCATCATTTAAATTTTCTTGAAAGCAGATTATCGCCGCATATAATTCTTAGATAAAGCGATTACTGACTGTATATACGTAATTTATAATAATCTGTAAAACGCATATTTTTAATGAACATTTCTAATAGAATTAACTTTTACTTAACTCTCGTGGAATATTAGTAGTTATAATCTTAATAATTTTGAAATTGCTGTATATTACTCAAAAAAATTCAGAACCAATCCTAGGACATATGTGTAATTCCAATGCTAAAAATAGAGATGTGTGTATTTTTCACTATCAGGGTGGAGAGTTTTCAGGGTAAAACACAGTCAAACGACAGGAAACTACCAATATTATCTTATGAAAAATACTTGGAAAAATATAAAGTGATTAAAGTAAGGGGATTTCTCGATAACAAAATATTGCTATTTAACTCATTTGTCTTTTTAGGTGCGTTCGTAATTATGTAAATACGTAGCACCTATAGTGGTCGTTTTGTCCGTCCGTCAGTCCGTCCGTCCGTCCGTCTCTCTGTCCGCATATAACAACGCAAAAACTACCCAAACAAATCGTTTGAAATTTAAAATATATAATTATTACATAATTTTGTCGAGTCATTTAAAATTTTATGAAAATCGAATGAATAAATCAATAACAGGGGCAATCAAAAGTATTCCATTACATTACGGTCAATGAGGAAAAAGTTTCAAATGCATTTTAATCGTTTGAAATTTAAAATACATAATTATTATATAATTTTGTCGAGTTATTTCAAATTTTTTGATAATCGGGTGCATAGATCAATTACAGAGGCAATCAAAAGTATTCAATTACATTATGGTCAATGGGGAAAAAGTTTCAAATGTATTTTATACGTTTGAAATTTAAAATACATAATTATTACATAATTTTATCGAGTTATTTCAAATTTTATGAAAATCGGATGCATAGATCAATTACAGGGACAATCAAAAATATTCCGTTACATTACGGTCAATGGGGAAAAATGTTTCAAATGCATTTTAATGGTGTTACACTCATTCGAACTTAATAAGATTTATATGCAACTATAAAGTACATATTATAATATACATTTTACATAATTTGTGGCGCAAAGAACATTTGTTATTGATTTACGAGGCCACACAAAAGTATTCCATTACATTATGGCATAGGGAGAACATTGTTTGATGAGCGTTTTAATTGTAATTCACTATTTACAATTTTATGCGATTGATATGTGAGAGTAATATTTTTAAAACTTCGCTATCGTACGAACGCACCTCATTTGCAACGCTTCACGCGCAATTTCCAACTTGTTTAAACTGCCCTCTGTTTGACTGTTGTTTAATCACTCGCCACCCAGGTTATTATTCGTTATTACCGACTATGTCAAGTAACTTCCAGATTATTTCTTTTTTATTGAGTCATTTACCTCATTAAAATATCGAAATGCACATTAATATTTTAATTTTTCAGTGCAATTTAAGAAATGTTTAATCTTTTACCGAAAAAAAATATTGTAGCATCTATGATATTATGATAAGTTAAGAGCAAATGCTATGTCTTAAACTTTTTAATGCAAACAGAAAGAAAACCACTGTTAAGTGCAAATCACCATGCAGGATGTTCCAAAAAGAGTTAAACGTACTTTAAATTTTAAAGATTTGGGAGGCGTATTGAGAGAGGTCCACTCAATGCAAAGAACTCTCGAATCTCATAGTATTTATGTAATTAATTCAAATTAAATTAGTACGTTTTTAACAGTTTGACGTTTATTGCTTTTATACTGTTATTGGATATTGCATTAATCTGATATATCAATAGAAGTTGCTATCTAGGCTTTAAAATCCCATGATATATAGAATACTCCACCCCTGTCATTATGTAATGTCTAAACCATCCGTGTTTTTTATGATCAATATCTCGGATAATAACTGGTGATTAAAAAAAAAATAACAACAATGCTATTATACCTCTTCTACGATAGTTACCTATAGCGTCCTACGATAGCGTCCGTTAACATCTTTGCTGGATGCCCGAAACTCCAATTTTGTGTGTAACGGTAAAATGCGCTTTCCTCAAAAATTATGCGACCTAGCATAATCGCTAAGGTTTTCCTGCAATGTTTAAATTATGTCCACTATCTCTTACTTTTTCATAATTTAACTTTTTGTAGATTCGGAAAAAAGATTTGGGGGACCTATTTTTACACTACATTTTCGACGATATCTCCCAAAACATACTATTTAAAATTAAAACAAGTTTACTTTTGAATTTAGATTCCCCAAAGATTTCGTATACCTTACACGATATACAAAGAAAAGTTTTTTCAAGTAACTTAATTAGCCCCTCTACCCCTAAGTTCAAAATACATTTGCGAATACTTAATAATTTGTAAATATATGGCTTAATATTCTTCATTACTTCCTCCAATTTGAACTTTCTATGTTCCATAGTTTACGATCAAAATGACTGTGACAGACAGACACAGGAATGATCTTATAACAATTCCGTTTTAACTTTTTAAGTATGGAACCTTAAAAAGAAGGTAGGAATTAAGATTATGTTGATCAAATATGTCAACCATTAATTTTCAAAGTGTTACATTTTTTAAAGTTTTACAAGACCTTTGGGTCGTATAAGTTATAGTTAAAACATGTTTCTTCATGATAAATAAAAACTTGTGTGAAAACTAAATCACTAAAAAAAGCAATGGTTGAACAAAAGAATACATGAATCATCTGTGAAAATGTCAGCATGAAACATCAATGAAAATGAACAGACTTTTACGTGTTTCATGTGTTACGTGTGTACTTTGAAGATTTCGTATTAGAATCCACATCATCAGTGTATAAAATAAAATTGATGTACTCAAATACAAGAAAGACTGAAACGCATGTGTCTATAAACAATGCACCGAAAGATCATCATGTTCCTGCAAACTATGACATCAAATCGGAAGTGAAACATCGTGACATAAAATATCCACTCAGAAAGGTGAGATGTAAAGTATACTGGAAAAATCTTTGATGAGGGAATTTCTAAATTTATGAATACAGTAATATAGCAAATAAAACTTTTGTGTAAAAATGTATAAAGATAAAAAAAACAACGTTTAGAAATGCACAAATAATGCATGGAAAAGTAGCAAACAGACGTTTCGAATCTACTACTGAGTTTCTTCATCAGTGCAAGACACGGCGTGCTAGAAAAAGCAAAGCTGGTCAAAGTCACTAAAAAGCGCAAGCTTATATACCCGTCAAGAACTAACGGGCCAAAAAACAAGCAATGAGAAAAAACAGCATGAACAACTGGGTGGAAAAGCAAAGACATCTACAGGAGAAAGAACAACCTAAACCCGAGAAAAAAAAAGAATTAAAGACTTTAAAATATATTGGAAAATAAGGCATACTAGTTAAGGCATACGTAAAAAGTTATTGACTAAGGAGTGAGAATTTTTAATGATGTGATAAGCTACCCACAAATGAAGATCAAGCTTGGAAGGGCACTTTTGGATAATAATGTAAGAGAAAAAGTTGAACCTATATTGCAAAGACCAAAAATGTTCTAAAGAAAAAAAATTATGAAAAGACCTACAATGTTGAGCAATAGAAGAACGCTGCTCTTGATTTTTAACATATCTTTTATGATCCTTTAAACGAAATTTAAAAGCACGTTTATTCTGGCTAATATAAGAAAGGCCACATTGGCAAGAAATTTGGTAAATACCCCAGTTAACTAAGTGATCAATAGGGTGCTTAGGATTAGAAAATTATCTCAAATTTCTTGTCCTTGCTCGTGATTATAATTCCTCTTTGACTGACAAAGCTCTGTAAAATTTAATAAGTCTAAACGTCTTCGTTCTGATTGAAATAATCCTCCTAATTTTAACTTTAAAAAATGCTAACTAATTACCCATTTTAAAATGCTAAAATCCTTCCTCGTTTCAATTTTAAAGTTATCTTCAAATCTATGAATAAAGTTGAATTCTCCTAATTGAAAGATGCTATTCCTACTGAGAACCGGTGGGGTATTATTTTATTCATTGCTCTTGCAATTTGGGTTATATTAGTTGGACCGGGAGAGCATTGAAGTAAAGATTGGACAAGCATCGAAGGTATATTGAAAATCAAGAACTATCTAGGTCCTCGATTGCTTCTCACAGTTGGGCTTCCGGTCATTATTTCAATTTCTCCATGACGAGAATTATTTCTTACCCTGCCTCCCCTTCTCACTTAAATGTTCATGAAGCTTATTTTATTTGTAAAAAATTCAATATCTTATCAATGATCTCTCATCATCGCCTTCCTCTCTTCTGCGTGGAAATTGCTTTTGTAGTTTATTTCCTTCGTCTCTTGTCTGTTTTAATTTATATATATATTTAAAATTGTAAGTTTTATACCGTTAATCTCCAGCTGTGTCCCTTTAAATGTTATCATTCGAGAGAAAAATAATAAGGAATTCGGACCTACCTCTCAGGAGCTTGTTGCGGATGTATCCAATAAGCGAATGCAGAAAAGAGCACACGATAAAACAATGAAGTCACACTCACGACGTAATCACTTTCTTGATTAATTTAATCACAGCAAACATCTAAAACAAACTTAAACAGAATTGGATTAATAAAAATAAAAAGGAGACATTTAAAGCCATATTCGTGAAGCTTTTTAGCTTTCACGATTCGGTAGATAAAAATATTTTGGCCAGCACATCAATTGGCTTGGCATCATTAAAAAGCTGCTCGCAAAACGCGTAACAATCGAAGAGTGTTCGATAAAAATAATATGCAGTTCTGGGCACAAAGAAAAATTGCTAATTACACAGTTTTTATTGTCTCTGGGTTATAATAATATAATGTCCGGCGTGCACACAATGCTGTCTTGTGTGGTGCTGTCACCTGTTGACTGATTTGCGAAGTAATCTAAGTGGATTATCGCATCTTTTCGTTGCTTCACAGTCATATTTTGAACTTTACACACAGATATATATGATGAGTAAACACGATAAAAATATACAGATGAATTGCGTTGCATGCCTCACATAAAAATTGAAATATAATTTGTTCTAGTCTAAATAGTTCACACAAAACAGGGATTTCCAACTTGAAATTCTGTGCAGGAAATCTTACAAAAATATACATGTTAAATTATTTTTATTTATTTATTTATTTGATTTTATTTCATTTATTATTATTATTATTATTTTACCACATTTTATTTTATTATTTATTTGATTTTTTATATTATTATTTTTTCTCTCTTTTATTACTTTGGCATCACTTTTGTCTTCATTTGTTCTCTTTCAACTGAAGCCATCTCCTCCCTCTGTTTTTCAGTTCATCTGTGACATTGTCCCCTTACGGACACACGTGTTGGTTCAGCTGATAAGGAGCTGTTATTGTTTTAGCTGGAAACGCGTCCAGCTTTATTTTTCATTTTATGGCGATTTTTATAAAGTGTATTATTTTAATTTTTAATTATTTTAATTAATCTTCATCTTGTTCATTATTTAAATGTGAGCTTTTTATATCTTTTTTAGGCTATGATGTTTTTATACATTTTACATTTTAAGACGATTGTTCAAACAAATTCCTGGCCGGGATTGGATTTTGGTTACAGCTGATTTCTTTTCTTTTTTTCATTTTTAGCTGATTTTTAACAAGAGAATCAATCAGTATAGTGGACTTCCTTTTTTTCGTTCCATAGCGTATTTACTTTTTAGGTGCCGTTTTCTAAAAGGCTTAAATTCTTCTGGTGTTTGTGTGTTTTTTAGGATTACAAGGAACTTAACCAAGGTGTTAGCCTGCATTGGTTATGGTGTAGAAGAATTTGATACTTTCGGTGAGTTTAAATTAAAGTTATGAACAGTCGAGTATTCTGCTAAGTTTCGAGTGTGTTCAGGATTGTAAGTGCTTTCAAGATAATATACGGTAAGAGCTAGCTTATCTGAAAAGTGGGATTGCATTAAATCAGAGTCTGTAAATATTTGAGGATTCAGTTTGAAAGTTCACGAAATTTTAAAACCAGCCATAATATCGACTGGTGTTAACAATAGTGAAACAGATCTTGTCAAATTAGATGGTATATTGTAAGTTGTTATAGGCCTTTTATTTGTACATATCCAGACATCACGAGAAGTGTTAATTTGTTTTTTTGAGGGGATCATAAACACTGCGATCTAAGGGATGTTGCTTACAGCTACAGACATGAAGGAACGTCAAAAAAGTAACAAAATTAATCTTGAAATAGCCCAATGCTCTGCTGAGAAAAGGGAATCCTGATTGTCGAGAAGAAACAAACTTGCTCGTTTTTCTAATCAACGTGCATACCTTACAAACCGCTTGTAGAATTTAACTAAATTTTGTTTTATGATCCAATATCATAGGTTCAAGTGTTGGAATACATGCCCTGTAATACATTGTAAATTTTACATTACCTCGACGATTTACCTCAGTGTAATTTATTTTCAAAATGAACTCTTAGTTAAATGAAAAAAGACAATATTTTTTTAATACATCCATTGTCAAAACTAGGGTAGATGTGCCAGTAATGGGCCACCTTCCAGTAATGGGCCACCTCGCACTTTTTGGTTTATAAAAAAATAATAAATAATAGTTAAGCTTTTATTATTTTTTTCTGAACTCTACCTTGCATGCTTTATAAGCTGGATTAATTTTTTACACTTTTCGTCAAAACAATTAGGAAGCAGAAAATAAAGTTTCACAGTTTTTCTGTTTTTCACTGAAAATCTTAATGAACATGCTAAGAGCAGACTTTACTTACTTAGTTTATATCTTTTTTATTTTTCCGTAAAAATTGAATGTTTTTGTTTCGTTAGCAATATAAAACATTGAATTTAATATACCAATGGCCATTTACAAAATTTTATTTATTTTTAAGATTTTAGGAGGGGTGGTCCATTACTGGATTGCTTATTTCGTGATTTGCCAGTAATGGGCCACCCAAGTGACCAATACTAAAAGTGTAATTTCAGTAGTGATAAAATATTTTGATTTAACTGAAAACTAAATAAACAAATTTAATACTTAAATTTTACTTACTAGAATTTAATAAAGACAATTTCTTTATAAATACAGTCAAGTCTCTCTATAACGAAACTCCATACATCGAATTTCTCTATATGAATTTTTAGTAGGAATGTTCCCCTTTTCCCATGATTACATTAAAAACAGTCTCTATATAGCGAAATATCTATCTCCATATAACGAATATTTTCATAAAATGTTCTTTATTCAGTTGTAAAAAAATACTTCGAAATCACATGAAATCAAATTTCCATCTCTTATTCCTAATTTGTCGTTCAGTGCTGAGTTTTTTTTATATTACTCCTCTGCTTGAATTTTCTTGTTCCTTAAGTCCAACAAATTCATCAACCCCCTCCTTTCACACACCTTTCAACATCCTTCTCAAAACAGTGTTAATTGAATAGTTATACATATAAGAACGGGATCAATGGGGGTAATTGAAGAAAAAACAATTTACAATTGCTTCAAAAAGGCCGAATTTTGTATACAAGAGGATAATGTGGATTATGAGGAAGAAGAAGATGCGACTTACGCAGACATAAAAAGAACAAGTTGGAAATTGCACGTGAACGTAGCAAATGAGGTGCGTTCGTGCGATAACGAAGTTTTAAAAATATTCAGATCTTGCTTTTATAGTAAATAGTACTTCGGATACAGTATATTGGTTGAAATTCTGTAAATATACAGGAATAATAATTCTTATTACACCTCAGCAACGTATATCTTATTCATAAAATGTGAAATAGTTGAATATAATTAAAACACGTACCAAACCATGTTTCCCCGTATAGCATTATATAGTGGAATACTTTTGTGTAGCCCTGTAATTTAATAATAAAAATTCTTTGTGTCACAGATTGTACAGAATGCATATTTTAGTATATATTTCATAGATTCATGCCAATTCTATTATGTTCGAATGAGTGTAACATCATTAAAATGCATTTGAAACTTCTTCCCCATTGACCGTAATGTAACGGAATCCTTTTGATTGTCCCTGTAATTGATCTATGCATCCGATTTTCATAACATTTGAAATGACTCGACAAAATTACGCAATAATTATATGTTTTAAATTTCAAACGATTAAAATGCATTTAAAACTTTTTTCCCTATTGACCGTAATGTAACGGAATCCTTTTGAATGTTCCTGTAATTGATCTATCCATCCGATTTTCATAAAATTTGAAATGACTCGACAAAATTATGTAATAATTATGTATTTTAAATTTCAAACGATTCGGTTGGATAGTTTTCCGTTGTTATATGCGGACAGACAGACGGACAGACAAACGGACAGATAGACAGACTGTCAGACAAACGGACAGATAGATGGACAGACAGACGGACTGAACGACAATTATAGGTGCTACCTATTTACATAATTACGAACGCACCTAAAAATAATTATCTGTTACTTTTTGTAGGGTGGCCCATTACTGGAACATAGGCGGTCCATTACTGGAACATAGGTGGCCCATTACTGGGCATTTGGGTGTTTAGACATATTTCTATTATTTAAAATGAAATTTTTATTTCTATTGGGAAATGTAACTGTGGGATTAGTTAAATATTGTTGAAAGATTAATCTAATATGAAAAAAATTGGAATACAATAATTATAACTATTAATAAAAAATTATTTTTTAGAGAAATTCCTTAAGGTGGCCCATTACTGGCACATCTACCCTATAAGTTTAATGCTAATACATTTCTTTCTGTTTTTAATAAAGTGTTCAAATTTTACTTACTGTTGAAAAAAGGAAGAAAACAGCTCATCTTACGAAGTGACAGCAGCTACTAAACTATAGCTTTTGTAAATGGTGTCTTCACTGTTGCTATTTCACACTTCAGCCATTTTACACTCGGGCAACATGTAGCGACTCTCTTAAAAATTAAAGGAAGATTGAAAACTTATCCCTATGCAAATGTACGCCGGTCTTCTATACAAGCTGAATATAGTTTCAAAAATAATCCGGCAAAGGAATTTTTAGTGTAGTTTTTGATTTACATAAATGAAGCAATCTGTTTCATTTTGTTTTTCATACATAGGCTTTATTTTACATTGTTTATAAAATCCTACTTCATATAAAAATAAAATAAATTTCCTTAATATTCTTTATTTTTAACGACTGTATGCAGCTATAATAGCACTATTATTTAAAACTTAAATATGTTTAGATTTTTTAAATAAAAATATTTTAAAATGAAAGAATTTCGAAAATTTTGAATATTTTACATGTAAGTCTGGTCAAACTTTAGGTATATCAATGTGGCGGTGCAAATGTTTTTCGTTTATTTATTTTTTTCTTTTTAAGGTGATAATGTCAATACATTTCTTTTGAAACTAAAAATATTTAAAATAAATTTCAATTTTAGATTAATCAGCTCTCTAACGCATGAAAAATGTTTCATAGTTTATTAAATATACATTGAGTATAAATACTTGACAGCTTCTTTATTCTCATGGCTAGATAATTATTTTATTAATTTGTCAAAATCTATGTAATGGAATAATTCACTTATAAGTGTATGAAAGAAACGGAAATGCTCGTGGAAAGTTCTTTCTTTTATATATTTACGAATTCATGGAAACAAACTGGCATTATCACATCGTGGATCTTAATTTTGATGATATTTCTATTGTTTGAAAGTTTACCTTTCAAAAGAAACTATTTTATTACGCAAAAAATGCTGCAAGAGGTTGTATATTTTCATCCTGAATGACAAGCAGCATGATTTACATTTAAATGTAAAAATAAAATTAGTGTTGTTTTGATTGTTTGGTTATACATCCTTTAGATTTACATTTTTGATCTTATCGTCAGCACTGCTATGCATGCATGAAATGATAATCGCACTAATCGCTACACAAATGTAAAATCAAGGCTGAGAGATAAAATCTGTTTCGAATTATAATTTTCTTCTAGCAAATATTTTTACAAGATTGTGAATGAATCTAACACGCAAAGAATCTGTTGCTTGCTTCGCTATCTGATTGATATTGCTTAATTTAATGTAAATAAACAATTGTGTTTGTTTGTAGATCATGCAAAATTCCAGCTAGCATTCAAGTACTTCTAAGAGGAACATAAAGTTATCATCAAATATAATATTACTTTCGCGATCACTGATTTTCTAAAAATCATATTTGACATTAAAAATCACTAGCATGTCACTTTCCTTTTTCATCCCTTGCTATGGTCATTTTATTAGCTGAATTTATACGTTAAAATATAGATATTGTACGCATATAAATTGAACTTTAAATATCATTACTTTGTAAATAAATACGTCTAAAAATTTTCGAAACAATTTTCAGCAAATCACTCTAATGGGGCTAGGGATCCTATTGATGCACGTAGCATAAAAAAATTAATCAAAACCGTTAAAATTTTGTCCATTAAAGTACCAGAAAGGACTAAGGGATGGAATTTGTTTATTAACTGTTTAAAACTGGCATTTAAAACTAAAAATGTACCGGAAAACAATCAGGCTGAAATTCTATTAAATATGCTAGGACATAAGGCGGATATTTTATTCATTTATACCACGAGTTATGAGGAAGTAAAATAATTAGCTCTAAGGGAATATGAGCCAAACCAAAGGAATGTTTGGAAAATTTTAAGAAGACTAGAAGAAACCGAAACGAAACTCATACATTATTTGTATCGCGTTTTATACCAACGTGGGAAAATTAGTGTAAGATTAAAGGCTCTGTCTCGTATGAAAAGTTTAATCAATTATTCATTACCGATAAGTTGTTAAATACTTTAGATGAAGAAATTGCTACTCATATTCGATTAACTCAGCTTAAAAATTGGTTAAAAATTTAATTTTTTAAAACTGTTAAATAATGTGACGATTATTTTGACGCTATAACAAATCTTATACGGTTACGTATAAAAGTTTCAAGGGTAAAGAGAAGTATGTAAACAATGAAAAATCGAGATTGAAAGGTAAAATGGTTTAGTGGTGATTGGAGACAAAATTGAAATAAAGAGATTAATTTTTTTTCGGGTATAAATACGGATTCTAGGAAATTTAATTATGATACAACTTCTACCTGCTTCAAACGTGGCATAAGAGATTATTACCAACGTTTTTGTAATAAAGTTAATAATGAGATAAATAATAAGATTATTCAATGGCGATAGTCAAAAGTGGGTGCAAGTAAGGCTACAGTGGAAGAAAATAAAGATTTACCAAAAGAAGCTAATGTGGCAAGGATATCGGCCAGGGCCGAACGGAGTACTAAGGTTATTGGTGAGAAATTAAAGAAACTCGAGAAAATTGATGTTGTTGTAAATGGCCAAAAAGCGAAAGGATTTGTAGGATTTCAAAGCAGTGTCATTCATAAAGATTTAGTATCGAAAAGAAATTAAATGAAGCTAATAATATTTATTTACGAGGATATTTGGTGAAGCAGCTAAATCGCAATTGGTTAAATTACTATTAGCTATTCCGCAATTTGGATATACTAATATGACTCATCAGGATGTACTTTGCCCGGTAACTGATAATATGAATGAGTAACTAGTTTTACACCCTGAGGTGATTAATGAGTTGTCAAGGATCAATCGCGAGGAGTCATTTCTGGAATCCCGAGAATTAGCTAGTATGAAAGTTCATAATGATAACTTGAGTGAAAAGGAAGGGTTGAGTAGCGATAACGTTTTCGATGTTGTAATGTTTTCAAAATAGAAATGAAATCAGTACATTTACAATGTCAGGAAGAAGAAAAGATTGGGATAGAGTAAAATGAGAAAGATAAAATAAGTAAATTAGATATAGTGATTTAGATATAGTTAAGGAAGACCAATTACAATATAAAGAGTTAGAGAGAACTGATGAATCAGTTAAAATTGATAAAGGGGATTATTGTATGGTAAATGATTTATTGAGTTAAAAAAACGAATTGACTGGAGAAAATAAAGGAGCTCAATTAGATACCATGCCAATTCATGAATATTACACAAACTTAAGGGATGCTTAGAAAGAGCTGCAAATGAGCCAGTAAAATTTTCCTCCGAAATTCAACAAAGCAGATTTGTTGAATTTCGCTTTGTTGTTAAGTTATACATACCATTATAACTTGAGATCAAAAAAAATTTCAGGTAGGAGGTAAAGTAATACTGTTAATCCCCCAATTCAATTAACAAGTTGTACTCCAGGTGGCAAAGTCCGGTGACTATTATCAAAAAACGAAACAAGCTTTCTTTTAGAAGTGAGATAGTAGAATATATGTGCATGAAACTAAAATAAGAGTTTCTTTCTAAGAGCAGCGTAGTAAATATTGTTTTTGAAAATGATGAGAAATTTGGAGAAGTTGGGGAAATTCATATTTTAATACCAGAACAACAGGTAGAGATAAAATAGAAAGGTTTGAAATAAAAGGGTTATCTAATAGTCATACTAGGGTATAAAATCCCTTTTTAGGAAAAATAAAGAAGTGTTTATGGGCCCGGAGCGTCCAGCAGAAATAGGGTAGCACGCATTGCTTTGAAGCCAGGTGTAGTTAGAAAAAATGCCAAAATTAATAGTGTACCTATTGCTTATAAAGAAAAAATGGATGGGTCCAAGAGTTGTTAGAGTTAAATCTAATCAAAGTATCAAATGCAAATATCAGTCAACTGATTGTTTGCGTGGTGAAAAAAGACGCAACTGTTACAATGAATATAGATTATAGAGCTTTAAATTCAATGACGCAAGTATCTATTTTCCGTATGAAAGATTCACAGGAAATCAAGTACACTGCGGAAGTAGGTGTAGGAGTTGTTATGTCAATTATCTATATTTTAAAATTGAAACTATTCCAAATTAAAATCCCTTCATGTTCTGTATTTAAAGCCCATGCACTCGTATTTTTTATTTTATTTTATTTTATTTTTCTGCCCTTTCTCCCTCTCTTTTTTGTGAAGAAGATTCCCTTAAAATTCTCATACTTAAATATAAAAGAATACACCCCTGTCCCATCAAATAAATAAATAAAGAGAAAAAAGTAAAAGCCTTTTCTCCTGTAATGCCTGATTCCCCCGAAAGCAGTATAATTGTAGTGAAAAGCAACAGGTTTCCACTTAAATTGGACCACACATAAAGCGTATTGTAAACCTAGTTTGTTAAAAAAATAATAGTATATTTTTAAGGTCTGGGAATGGAATGGAAATGTCATTTTCAAGAATGAAAACAACTCTCCCAGGAAAAGACCTCCCTGAATTATGCATTACTAGTGAAATTTTATGCCTATCATAAAAACGGGAAACTGAACAATATGTGTACTTGCGTGGAAATCGCGGACGTGAGTATGCACCTGCTCTTTTGAGAAAGGGTGTGTACAACACGTGATTTGATGTTTCATATTGGCCTATTTGGATACGAATCTGTGTAAGAGTGTATAATCCAATTAGAATCTACCCTCTGGTCCCAGTGAAAAGGGGGAACATCCCTGGACTTAAACAGAAAACCCCGTAGAAAAGGACTGATCGTAAGCGCTGGAATATAACATTTTAGTTTGGAAAAGGATTTTTCGGTAAGAGGAGGTGTGCATATTTTCGGGAAATATTCCACCCCCTCGAAGGGGGGGATGAAAATGATGAGAGCCGAGTTTTCGAAAAATAGATGGTAGTAAGAGAAGAGATTTCGAAGCAGTAGGGACTCCTCAAAAAATAAACTTTGGTCCCATAAAGGGGCACCTGTTTAAAGTCTACAGTTTAATAAGTCCACGAGGTATCTTAAAGACTTTAAAGCTTTCTTCCTTCGGCACTAGCAGACCTGAGGTTACCAATGGCTTATGTTCGTCGACGTTTGGAAACGACATTTTGAGAAATCACTTATACGATTTCACAGAAATCCAAGTGATGTTGCCTCGCCATTTGAAGTGAGACGAGAATTTTCGGCGTGGAAAAAAAGGACGTGAGTAGTTGATAATATTTGAATGCAGTCCTGACCCTCGGTTTTCCTGTTGGCTTTCTGAAGAAACCTTCGAAGCTATATAGCTCTGTGAATTTTCTTCATCGACGTTTAGAAAGAGTGCACTAAAAGAAGTGATTCTTCGTTAATTAGATTACCCAAACTGGACTTAGAGGAAATACCAGCAATTAATACAACGTCGGTAGTCAAATTTTCGAATGAACTCTGGAAGTCTTGCCTTTAAGAATTGACTGGTGCGTAAAGATGATTATGGTGAAAATTTATATGAGGTAGCAACTAGGCCTGAGTTTATCTCATTTGACAATTTTAGATATTATGCCATATTCGCTGGAGGTAAGAAGTTCCTTTCTTCTGAGTTGTAAAATTATTATTTATGGCCTTTATATATATATACAGGGTGATCAGAAAGTCAGTATACATTTGATAAATTAATAATTCACTGAATAATGTAGATAGAGAGGTAAAAATTGACACACATGCTTGGAATGACATGGGGTTTTATTTAACAAAAAATAAATAAAAAGTTCAAAAAATGGCCGACAGATGGCGTTTCAAGTGATAAGAAAATCATTAATTAGCATAACAAATTACGACAAAGCAAAGACGATGTTCTTCAGACCAAATGCTCAACATGTCCACCGTCATTCCTCAACAATTGCTGTAGTCGAGGGACAATGTTGTGCACAGCATTGTACAGCATATCTGAAGTTATGTTGCTAAATTGCCGTAGGATGTTGTCTTTTAGCATCCCTATTGATGTCGGTCGATCGCGGTAGACTTGCGACTTCATGTAACCCCAGAGCCAAAAATTACATGGAGTGATATCTGGGGACCTGGGAGGCCACGCATGAGGAAAATGGCGGCTCAGCACGCGATCATCACCAAACGACGTGTGCAAGAGATCTTTCACACGTCTATGAATATGGGGTGGAGCGCCATCCTGCATAAAAATCGTAGTTTCCAGCAGATGTTTATCAGCCAGGCTAGGGATGATGTGATTTTGTAACATATCGGCGTACCTCTCATCCTTCACGGAAACAGTTACAAAACCAGAATCACGACTTTCCTGGAAGAAAAAAGGCCCGATAACGGTAGATGTGGTAAATCCACACCACACAGTGACTTTCTCGTCGTGCAATGGAGTTTGCACGAAAGTTCTGGGATTTTCGGTAGCCCAAATTCTGCAGTTGTGGGTGTTGACAGACCCTCGGAGTGTGAAATGGGCTTCGTCGGTCCATAACACGTTAGACAACCAATCGTCTTCTTCCGCCATCTTTTGAAACGCCCACACCGCAAATGCTCTTCGCTGCTCAAAATCGCCGGGTAACAGTTCATGATGCCGCTGGATTTTGAACGGATAGTATCGGAGGGTACGCCTTAGTGCTGCCCAAACAGTACTGTATGGAATGCCAGTGCGACGTGCAACATTACGAGCACTCACTTCTCCATGCGTAGACGAACCCGCTACAACCTCCATTTCGTCCTGAACAGTCTGAGCAACATTAGCACTTGTGGTCGGTCGGCCACTACGGGGTCCATCGTCTAAACAACCTGTGGCTTCGAACTTCGACATCATTCTCTTCACAGCTGCAATTGTCATAGGACCTTTACCCGTTCGAGTACCCTTCGTATGGCGATAGGATCGTAAAGCTGCAGTAGCAGATTCCCCTTTCTGATAGTAGAGCTTCACTAACAATGCCTTCTCTGGTAACGTCAACATGCTGCGATTGCTGGTGCATCTGATTCTTTGTCTCATTTACAGCGCCTTTTATACACGATTCTCAGGCAGCGTCACTGACGTTGTGCTGTGCAGCGCCATCTGTCGGCCATTTTTTGAACTTTTTATTTATTTTTTGTTAAATAAAACCCCATGTCATTCCAAGCATGTGTGTCAATATTTACCTCTCTACCTACATTATTCAGTGAATTATTAATTTATCAAATGTATACTGACTTTCTGATCACCCTGTATATATTCACATCAGACACTGTTAATTACATAAATGCATTGAGAATTATCGAATCATACTCTTTGTTGTTTTGTAAAGTAAACATTTATTGCTTTGATCTATAGAAATGAAATTTTAGGAATTCAATATATATATATATACATATATAGTATGTGTTGTTTAATAAACAAGAATCTTTTGTTAAAGTAAATATATGCTTCCTGTTACTTTATCCTCTTTCCTTTTTATTTTTTTTACAATGATGGAGTTTAAGTAATTTTAATTCAATATTTCTTTATTAATTAAAATTTACCTGGGTATAGAACATTTTGCTTAAACAAATATATGATCTATTTTGTTTTTTATCTCAACCTTGAATTAAAGTAGACTAATTTTTATTTTTAACAATTGTCTTAGATTGAGATCTTAAATGAAGTTTTACTCAAATACTAATGCATACCTAAAGAGTTCTACATAAATTTAGATGAGATAATTTTACGTTTACTCTGTAAAATTTCTTTTTTATAATTTTAATTTAAAATGGAAATATTTAATTGACTTCTTCTAAAAAAAGAAAGGAAAATAATAAGGAGAAATATACCCAGGAATTCTCTAATTAAATGGCACATAAAGAATTTCTGATTAATCTACATGAAATAAAAAAATGAGTTAACAAACTATAAATCATTTAGAAAGATAAATGAAAACGTTCCCACTATACCGTCATAGGCCAATGCCATTGCTTGCTTTGTAGGGTGTTTGTTTATAAATGTTATTGGTATTCTAGATTGTTTCGGAAATTTGTCTTTTATAGCTCTCTGTATATCTGAAAGATTTCAGGTTTCTTTTCTCTTCTCTAAATTTAGTTAATAAATATTAATTAATCTCTCTTAAGTACTAAAATGTATATAACACCCTATAAAACAGTATTGGTAAAGTTGGGATTCACTACTACATGTATACAAGTAAATTGAGATCTAAACCCGTTGAGAATCTTGTTGTTCTATTCATGAGCTGTCTCTATTATTTTATTAATATGCAAAGTGAGAATATTGTAATTAATTTTTAAATTTCCTTTTATTATTTGCAGTACTGTGATTTCAGGCTATTTCTTTATTTTCTAAATTTATTTTAAATGTTATTATGGAGTTTACTTTAAATTTATTTATCTTATAACAACAAGATTCATGAAGTTGGAAACCTAGTTCAGGTCTCAATTAATTTAGTAATTAAGTAGATGAAGCAATCAAATCAATAAGTCAGTAGATTATTAAAATGAGTATCCTTTATTGATATTTAAGCATTATAAGAACTGGTAAATAATGAGTGGAACCCCTAGTTGAAAGAATTAAAACTTGTAGCAGAGGATCCCAATAAGTTTGGTACCGGCAATACAGAGCCTGTGTATTGCCAGCAAGTTTGGTACCGTGACACAATTCTGTGTATTGCCAATAAGTTTGGTAGTGAAACAGAACCTGTGTATTGCTGTAAGTTTGGTACCATTATAGGGACCTATAAGTATTACATGCATTGTTATTTTATTTGTTTATTTTGTGTTATATTTTTATGAAGTAGGGGTATGCATTGTTATTTTAGGTTATTTGTTTATTTTGTGTTATATTTTTATGAAGTAGGGGTATGCATTGTTATTTTAGGTTATTTGTTTATTTTGTGTTATATTTTTATGTAGTAGGGTTTTAAGTGTTTTTTGGTTAGGCAATGCACAACGGTTTTGAAATTATTAATATTTTAAAGTTTTGAAGTTATCTATGCCTAGTAGAATAAGTGATCTAAGCACCTGCTATTTACCTTTGAAAAAATTAATTGCTTACTAAATTATTTAAGACGGGTGCAGTTTATTTAATTTTTTTCCTGTTTCTTTCTTCTTTCTTTTCTCACATGACTTTTTTTTAGTTAGCATTTAAATCACCCCCTCTTTGTGTTCCTTTTCTTTTTTGAATCAAAGTGAAGTTTTGTGTAAAAATGGACGACAACAAACATTTTAAGGATTTAGCACTAATCCAGAAGAAAAGTGCCCTGATTGAGAATGTCAATGCTATTCCTCCATTTAGCGGTGAAGGAAAGTCTTGCTTTTTTGTTGACTTTTTAGAAAAGTATGAGCAATGTCAGATTTTTTTGGGTGGTCAGAGGAAGAGAAAAAATTTGCTCTATTAAGTCGTTTAAATGGCAGTGCTGCTAGATTATATAAACTACACAAAGCAAAACAAACGGACGATATAATCAAAATTTTCAAAGAGAGGTATTACCATGAACTAACCCCAGATGTGGCTTTAACTCGATTTTTAAACTTTAAACAAACCCCCCAGATGCCTGTCCAGGAATTTTATGACAAGACATGATTTTTCTCTCAAAGCACCGGTAGTAGATGGCTTAGAACAGGAAGTTGCCAATCAGAGTAGAACTGCCCTTTTACATTCAATGCTTTTAAGTAACTTAGCCCCTGAAATTCGAAAGGGAGTGATTACAAAGAGCCCGAAAACACCCGGGGAAATTTTGCAATATGCTCTTCTCGAAGAGAAAGCATGTAAAAGCGTCAACCCCTTCTATAACTTGCAGGTTGACAATATCAACCCTTTTTCTCCCCCTCCTGTTTAACAAAATGTTGCATGTGCTACCATTCAACCATCAGGCCCTTCTAATCAGTCCCAACAGCAATTAATTAAACTGAGAGAGCAAGTGGAAGCACTCACCACTAAATTAGACAAGTTAATGGAAAATAACAATCAACGGAGAAATTTCAACACTTCAGATAGGCGACAATACAGAGATTTAGTATGCTACATATGTTCGCAAACTGACCATTTTCCCAGAAATTGTCCCCAAAATTTTAATAGCAATAAAGGAGGTTTTCAAAATTTTAGAAGTGGAGTCAGAGGCAATAATTCCCAATTTCATACTAACCGCAGGGGAGGTTATGCGAATCAGAGAGGAAGTTGGGATCAGGGAAATGGTAGAAGAAGAAATGATGAAAGGAATAATAGCGAAATTATCAAAAGTCCAACAAATAGCAATGTAGATACCCAAACTGAATCTTTAAACTCAATGAGGCCGGGTCAGATGTAGTCGGATCGATCCAAGAAAGGCCAAACGACATTCATCCTGTGTACACAATGTTTGTTCAGAAGTCATGTGGGCTCCCAATAAAAATTATTTACATTAACGATACTGAAATTCCTATACTTTGTGATGCCGGTAGTGCAATTAATTTAATAACTGATAATATCCTTAATTTATGCCAAAAGTTTCAGCCTGAAGACTGTTACACTCCCATAATTACTCTCACAGGACAGAAAGTATATCTTAATAGTAAAATAAGCTTAAAATTTAAATTTTCTGGAATTTTTTGTGAAACAGAATTTTATATTGTGCCAGGTAAATTAGCAAATGAGTTTGAAGCAATTCTTGGTATGCCCTTCTTAAAAAAAAATACAATATTTTTTAAATTGCTCTGATAACAAAATATCTTTCAGACCGTCTGAACAGACTTTAGTTAAAACATCAGTAGAAAGTAAAATTCAGGTCAAAGAGTCAGTCAAGAATGGGGACAAAATTGTGAGAAATAGAAATACTGTAAATAATGTCCAGCAGGACTGTTGCAATAAAAATAGTGTAAATAATTTTGTAAATAGTTATAAATGTAGTGATAATTATAATTGTATGTGTAATTGTGCCCAAATAAGTGAAAATAGGTCTAAACTCAATGTACAGGAAAATTCCCCCACTAAAAATGCTGTAAAACATGATATAGAAAATAGTAGTAGAGAAGAGGCAGTCCAGGGTCTTAGCTTTAGCAATAACAATGATATTTTTCAAGTTAAGGATAGAGGTAGTGAGCAGGAACTTAATGATAAGAATGCGAAAAACCCCTAATGTAGAGGAAATTTAAGAAAATAAGAATAAAGGTTCACAAGATAACCATGTTTTCCATGTCATGCAGAGTGAGGAAAATTTAAATATTGAGGGTGAGGTAAGTGGGGAAGTTCAATCGAATTTTGAGAATAGTGAAAATAAAAGTAATGAAGTAGACAAAACTATTGTAGGAATTGCTATTTTGAGCCATAAACTTGTGATCCCACCCATGACAAAAATGTTAGCAAGTGTTAAATGTACTAAAGAGTTGAGTATTTTAGAAAATAAACCTTTAATTTTGGAACCCCTTGCTAGAAACTTAAACCAGGGACTTTTAATTGCCAGAACAATATGCACTCAGCAGCATGGACTATTTATATCATTTGCAAACTTTTCGGATAATAATATTAACTTAAATAAAGGAACTTCCATAGCTAAAATCTTAAAATGTATAGATAGCGCCAATCTGAATAACTTACTTTCTGATAATGATAATTCAACCCCTAACTGTAATTTAATTTCTGATAATTGTAATTCAAATTCGCATAATCCGGACTTAACTACAAATAACTCTAATTTAACTTCATGTGACTGTAATTTAGCTTGTAATATCAATAGTGAGAACCAAATTCCTGACTTTGATCATGCTGATCTAGAATGGAGTTCAGAAATTAATTTAGACCATCTTGATGCCCCCCTTAAAGCTAAAATGCAAGAGTTTTTAAATAAAAACAAGGATGTGTTTGCAGCCTCTGTACTAGACCTACCTGGATGTGACACAATACCCCATACTGTAAATTTAACCTCTGATAAACCTGTTCGCTGTAAAGCATATAGAGTCCCATATAAATTAAGAAAAGAAATATAAGACCAACTTAACATTTTACTTGAGGCAAACACTTTAACACCCTCCATGTCTGAGTTTGCATCCCCAGTGATATTGGTTGAAAAAGCAGATAAATCTTATCGATTAGCAGTAGATTTCAGAAAACTTAACAAAAACCTAGTTAAAGATGCTTTCCCCATCCCCAATATTACAGAATTTGTCGACTCTTTAGCAGGCTCTAAATACTTTTCAACCCTAGACATGACTAGTGGTTTTTTTCAGCAAGCTATTAGACCAGAAGACAGGCATAAAACTGCCATTATTACACATAAAGGGTTATTCGAATGGACACGAAACTGTTTCGGGCTAGCTAATTCGGGCAATAGTTTTCAAAGATTAATGAATGCCATTTTAGGAGACTTAACAGATCTTCGTATTTTAACTTATATCGATGATGTAGTAATTTCATCTTCTGACATAGAATCTCAATTAAATAAACTAAATTTAGTATTCGAACGTCTCCGTCAACATAACTTAAAACTTAAACCCAGTAAATGCACCTTTTTAACTGACAAAATTTAATATCTTGGCTTCGAAATTCATAGCGGGCAAGTCTCCCCCATTAATAAAAACATTGAAGTTATCGAAAAATTGCAACCCCCTACTACCCGTAAAGGCGTCAGATCATTCATTGGAACCCTCTCATTTTACAGGCGTTTTATACCTGATTTCACAAAAAGGGCATTAAATTTAATTGATTTAACAAAGGAGACTGGGCACTTTGCCTGGACGAAGGCAGCCCAAGACGAATTTGAAGATTTAAAGAAAGCACTAATATCTAACCCATGCCTAGCTTTACCTGACTTTAGTAAAAAATTTTATGTTTATACCGATGCGAGTGGAGAAGCTTTAAATGCAGTTCTGTCACAATTGGATGAGGAAAATAAAATTCATCCAGTAGCATTTGCTAGTAGACGGCTCAAAGACGCAGAGACGAGATATTCTGCTACTAAGAGAGAACTTCTCGCTCTGGTTTGGGCAACTAATTACTTTAAATGCTACCTAGCTAACACCCATTTTAACACATTTACAGACCATGCCCCTCTCACCTTTATGTTAAAAATTCATGATCCAACATCACGTATGGCCAAATGGATTTGCACTTTATCTGATTTTGACTTCTCAATTAAATATATAAAAGGTAAATGTAATAGTGTAGCAGACTTTCTCTCTAGATTTGCTAAAATTGATGAGACACCAGAAATTTGCAATAGTAATTTTTGTATACAAGTAGAGAAAAAACAACTTTTGTACCCCATTCAAATTTAATTGACACAATTAATGAATTATAGAAAGTAGATAAAAAGTGCTGTGAAATAGCCAGAAAGCTAGACCAAAATCTGGATATTGCACCTAAATACATGAAATTTTTTTTTAAGGATGACATTCTTGTTTGTGAGGACACAAGAGATTCGAACGTAATAAATAATCCAATTAAACTGGTAGTTTCTAGGGAAATGATTGAACAAGTGTTCGCTCTAACGCACGATTCTTTAGCGGCTTGTCATCAAGGCTTTAAGAAAACAATTGACCGCATACGGGAGCACTTTTACTGGCCTGGGATGTCGGCGGATGTCAAGCACCTAGTAGAATCATGTGTTAGTTGCCAGCAAAAGAGAGCATAGAAGCCGAATCAACAAGCACCCCTCCAACGGATGCCAACCCCCCCCCCCCCCAATTCCCTATGAATAAAGTACATTTGGATTTAATAGGTCACTTGCCAGTTACATTTTCAGGTAACACTTTTATTGTCACGTATATTGACTCCTTTACTAAATGGCCAGAGGCATATGCGGTTAGTTCCACCACATCAGATGTTATAGCGGATACACTGGCTGATTTCATATCACGTTACGGTGCGCCCTTGTACATCCCAACAGACAATGGGAAAAATCTGATATCCGAAGCTATTGAGCATGTTTACAAAATGTTTGGCATTAAGCATATCACAACGTCTGCCTTTCATCCTGCATCGAATGGGCAGATCGAGCGACAGAATAAAACGTTAAAAAACGCCCTGAGTCACAGAGTTAACGAAAATCAATCAGACTGGGATACTAAACTTAAATTTGCCCTGTTAGCGATGCGTTCAGCCGTGCATTCCTCTACAAAATTAACACCCGCAGCGATTTTATATGGCAGAAATTTAAATTACCGTATACTTTATTTTCTCAGTCACGTAAATTTAATTATAATGACGCCCCATCCTTTTGTGAATTATTAATTCCCGCTCTCCAAAAAGTATATGCTGAGGTGTACGATAATTTAGTTAAAGTATCAGAAATTCAAGAAAAGTACAGAGAAATAACGGTGATCATTAAAAATTTAAAGGTAGGCGATAGGTTATGGCTATTTAACCCATTAATTGCTACTGGTACAACAAGAAAATTGTCAAAATTAAACAACGGACCTTTCACAATCATTGAAAAGCTTAGTGATGTCAATTTTAAAATCGCATTAATTGCTAATCCTACTAAAATTCAGGTTGTACATGTAGATCTCACGTTATTCAAAGATAGGTGTATTCCACACGTAAACAAACAGGATGGAATGACTCGTTCTGAGCCAAACAAAAATCATGATCCGACGACCACAGAAACAAAAAAAATCGAATCTTCAATTCGATTTTCCTCGGCGGCGGACGCGTAATCGGTTTCTAAATTTGTTCCCTCCCTCCGTCGCTCAGACAGCAACCCACCAACCTAAAACTCAGGGTCCCCAGGGAAGCAGAGAACCACAAGAGAGATGCAATACCGAAACTGAAACCGTGATAGTAAACGAAACTTGTAATCAGGCGACAGGAAGTGACCTCCCCCCCCCAAACATTCCCCCACAAGAGCATCCGTCAAGGTAAATGAAGAAAAGTTTCAGTGCGCTCAGGGAAAAACGGAAATAGCTACCTCCGATACTCCCGAAGCGGAAGTGCGGCAGATAGGAACGTCGAATGATTCAGGTCGTGTGAGTCGTTCACGATAGCGGATCACCTCCAGATCGAAACAAAACAGAGGGAGTTCGCTGCCCTCAAATGAATATTCCTTAAGAAATAGAGTTTCGCGACTAAATTATAAATTTTAGAGTTGTTTATTTTTAGTTCTTTTTGTATTTTAATATATGATTTGTAAGTTCTATATATAGATAATTTTAATTATTTTGAGTAAATTTCGGCCCGAAATAGGGAAACTTAGAAAATGTTCGAGCCAAAAACGGGTTTGTTTTGGTTGTGTGTCACACTCATTGGCACTGAATTTTAGCCCTTTCCAAATTTATTCTCAAAAGTTATATTTATGCATTATGAGAACTGGTAAATAAAGAGTGGAATCCTTAGTTGAAAGAATTAAAACTTGTAGCAGAGGATCCCAATATAGGTAAATATTTGTCTTCGATCAATTTATTGAGGGGTTATTGGCAAATTAAAATGGATGAGGATTGTAAACAGTTGACAGCATTCACAACGCATAACGAGACTTATCAGTTGCGAACTATGCCTTTTGGTTTATCAGGTGCGGCTGCTACTTGTGCCCCTGTTTTTTGGCTGATAGCTAAGAGTTTTAAAGTTCGAGTGTGAAAGCCAACGTGTATGGTCGTTTTTTTAGAGTGTTTTTGGACAGAGAACGTGTTAAGTCGTGTAAAGCTCTTCAAGGATAGAGCTGAAGGAACAGAGTGATCTCCTTAAATCAATTTTATCAAACGTAGTGATATTTTAATAAGTAACCCAGTACGGAGAATTTTTGTGCTGTATTTAACTTAATGTCGGAACGTATCATCTATATCCGAGTTCTAATTGCAAATATTGTTTTGTTATATGTAAATAACGTGTAAATCAAACGTTAGTTAATTTTAATTGGATGAGTTTTGATTGGATGATTATTCTTTTTGACAATCCTTTTCACAATGTGCCCGATATCACTTAATTATATGATGATGGAAGCATACTAAACATAAGAACATTCTTCACAGATGTGTGGACTAAGGAAGAGTGTAACACATTCTAAACAAAAGTGATGGTGCATTTAAAAAATTAACTAAATAAAAACGGAAAATGATAGAAATGCACCTTTTGTTGCATTCTACTTGAGAAACCGGTAAATTTTCAATCGTGCAGAATTTAAAATTTAGTTACAAATTTTGCAAACAGATGGCGCTAATAAGTGGAAAACTAAAAAATTGTATAAAAATGTTGCTGAAAAAGGCATAAAAATTAAATAATGATAATTTAAATATAGCCACAACGACACTAATAACATGGTTCAGTAACAACAGTGCAGACAAGGATAACATGCGCTGTGTGACTGCGCAATGCGCAGTGACAACATGGCGCAGTCTGAGCAGAAATTTTGCAGAAGCCAGTGCTAGCGCTACAGTCGGAATGCTCTTCTCGGCAGTAGTTTGCGAAATCTGTTCATATGGTTTTTCAACTACCCACGAAAATTCACAGACATTCAAATTTATAGAATAAAGAGGCCAATTCATACTGCATCGTGAATTCTTTGAATATCCATGCAATAACACGATCATAGAAATGTTCATAGAGGAAACTTATGAGTTCAGTTGTTCAATGCAGTCGGGCACTGTTTTGCATGAACCACTATGTTTTCTCAGGGTCCTCCAAGGCATTTTACGCCGCCAAAAACTCGCGTAGAATGTGCAGGTTATACTTTCAATAATCGTTTGTCATCGAGAAAATAACTCATAAGTCTTTTGAAGGATATTGTGGCCACAAGAATGACTTTGGGGGGACACAGTAATGATGCATGATGGTACGGGAATATCAGGATTCTTCGCTTCCGAAATGCGCCAGTTTTACTTATTGGCGAAGAAATGTATGAAAAAAAATTACTCTTTATTAGAGAATCAAATGTTTGGACACCGATTTCGCTAGTACCAAGGTGCTGCAACATAGCATTCGCGAATTTCCACGTGCATTAATGGCAGCATCACTAGTGGTTAACGTATCTAAGTCTTAATATAATCTTAAATATTAAGCATGATGAGGTATGGTTAACTTGTGGAAACTAAATTTACATTAGTTTATAAGGATTAAAAAGGATTAAAAATATATTCGAGTGTTTCTAACGTACTCACAGCTCGAATGAACATTTTACACAGAACATAAACATTAGCTAATTTTTCTCAAATTAGAGTAAACTAAAAATGTGTCTAAATGAGAAAGCTAAAGACAATGATTTAGTTTTTATATAAATTAAATACTGTAACACTTTCTCTTGTTAAAAGCAAAACGGGCAGTCACATATTAGAGCAAAAAATCAATAACATTAGTTTGAATAAATGTTTAGTCATAATGTCAGCAATTTGTTCCTCTATAGGTATTTGCTGCACAATGTGCTCCACTTCCAAAACCTTTTCTCGGGTGAAAAGATGGTTTATGCTTATATGTTTTGTACGTGGATGGATCTCTGGTTTTGTGCAAATATAATTGCAGTTGTGTTATCCACCCGAACTACTGGAATTAACTTGTTAATTCCACTGACTAGTCACTTTAACCAAATAACTCTGTTAATTATTAATACTACACAAATTATTCCATATGCACTGGTTCTTTTAAAAAACTCTTTATTTATAAAGAATAAATTCACTAGCAGCTCACTGCTGCATATCGTCTGCACTTATCTCAAACACAACTTTTGGAATAAAAACAGATAAAAACAATTCACTTCTTTTCACTTTCTGAACATTCAGATTTTAATTTAGGTAGCACGGTATCGTCTGCCTACATGGAACATACCGGACTCCATTGACATGTTTCATATTCAATAATAACTCTTTTTTTACTGAGTACACTAATTACACAAATAAATACAAAAGGTCACTATATATGTTACTTAAATATAAAATTAAAAGAAAAACAATATAACACTCACAAACATATATATATATACATTTTTTTAAAAGTACTATGGGTTTCAGGCATAGGTAAAATACATATTTTACTAATCGATCCTTTAAAAATTCCATTCTGAGTTTTTACCTGAACTACGCGAATTTTCTTATCACTACCGTAATATACTTCAATAATTCTTCCTAAAGGCCACTTATTGCTTGATATATTTTCCTCTACTAACAACACTATATCTCCTATTTTTACATTATCTTTTTCAAATATCCACTTACCCCTCTGTTGAAATTCACTTAAATTCACTGCTCAAAACAATTAAAGGATATTTGAAGTTTTATACAAAATAAAGATATAAACGAAATTTTTTTTGCCGAAAATAGAAGAAGAGAATCACAAATGCAAATTTTTCTGGTTTTCAAACTGTGGAGTATGCAAATTTTGAGTTCGACGTCAAAAACGTCGCTTCAGCGGCAGCGAATGAAATTTGACTTTCAACTGGATAAAAGAGAATGTAGACAATGATGATCGGCATTCAGTGATTGCTTTGTTTCGATGAGTACGATGTCTCAGCGAAGTCATTTGACAGATTCAGAAGCTTGGAGAATTGTTGGTAGGTTAGAAGGGGGCCAAACTCAAGACGAAGTAGCGCAAGCCATTGGAATGTCACAAAGTGTCATTTCCAGGATCTGGAACCGTTTTTTGGAGAGTGGATGTGCAGGTCGAAGACCAGGGCAAGGTCGTAGACGGGCAACAACGACCAATGAAGATCGGTATTTAGCGTTAACAGCTTGGAGACACCGAAACATGAACGCTACTCTTCTCCAACAACACATTCGCTCGGCTACAGGCACCACGATTTCAACTCAGACTGTTCGAAACCGGCTACATGCTGTAGGTCTGTATGCTCGCCGACCGATGGTATGTGTTAGATTAACATCAAGGCATCGTCGCGACCGCAGGGAGTGGGCAACCGAACATGTCAACTGGAGGAGAAATGAATGGAGCAATATTCTGTTTTCTGACGAGTCCCGTTTTTCTGTGCATCCGGATAATAAGCGTATTTTCATCTGGAGGGACCGTGGCAGTAGGAATAATCCTGCGTTCGTTCACGAAAGTGTCAGATTTGGCGGTGGAGGAGTGTTGGTGTATGGTGGCATCTCCATTGACGGGCGCACTGACCTCTACATCATTGGAGATGGAGCTCTAACTGGTCGCCGATATAGGGATGAGATCCTCAGACCTATTGTAGTCCCTTACGCTGCAGCAATCGGAGATAACTTCATTTTAATGGACGATAACTGCAGGCCACATCGTGCAAACCTGGTGGAGGATTTCCTTTTCGAGGATGGAATCGTTCGAATGGAATAACCAGCGTGTTCTCCAGACATGAATGAAATCGATCACGTTTGGGACGCTCTAGGAAGATGAGTTTCTGGCCGCCAACAACCCCCACAAACTCTCCAAGAAATTGAAAGAGCTCTTCTGGAAGAGTGGGGCAGAATACCCCCCAACTCGTCATTAATAGCCTCATTGAATCCATGCCTCAAAGGTGTTCAACGTTGCTGGCCGCCCGTGGAAACCATACACCCTACTGAAAATGATTTTCTTTGAAGAAAACACCCTTTCTTGTTCTTTTTTTCTCATATGCACAAATTGTGTTTTTTTCCTTTTGTACCTAAATGCCCAATAAAATACATTTTTTTCTGCCAAACATGTGTAATTCTCATATAACCTACTATGTCTATCGACCATGTATTAATCAGCTAAAAAGTTTCCCAGATACAAAATCCACCTAAAACTGCAATATCCTTTAATTGTTTTGAGCAGTGTAATTATGATGCCATATGCGCCAAAAAAGTTGTACAATTTTAGTTATTCTTTGCCATTTTTTGAGGCGATTTTCTTTTATATTGGTTAAATCAGGCTCAATAATGACATTTAATGGTCTGTTTATAAGAAAATGAGCTGGAGTCAGGACTCCAAAATCATCTGTATCATCTGATAATGGACTCAAAGGCCTCGAATTTAATATTCCCTCTATTTGTATCACTACTGTAAGAAATTCTTCACAAGTGAGGTTAGCACCTCCCACAATTCTCATAAAATGAAATTTAAAGGATTTTATTGCGGCCTCCCAAAGACCCCCGAATTTGGGTGATCTGGGGGTAATAAATTTCCACTCAATGCCTTCACTAGACAAATATGCTTCTAATTTCTCATCAGGTTTTCTTACTAATTCATAAAAGACCCTAAGTGTGATCTGCCCCAATAAATTTTTTTGCATTATCAGAATACAATTTGGCACATTTACCTCTGCGTGCTATGAATCTTTTCAGTGCCGCAATAAATGATTCGGAAGTTAAATCTGAAACAATTTCTATGTGTATAGCCTTAAATACAAAAAAAAAAAAAAAAAAAAAAAAAAAAAAAAAAAAACACACACACAGACAAATTTTTTGTAAGATGGTCCTACGTGCATAACCAATTTTGATCATAAATGGCCCACACAGATCAACACCCGAAATATTAAAGCAATAGTCTAATTGGATTCTATCCCTGGGCAAATCGCCCATCAATTGATTTGCAATAACTGGTTTAGCTTTAAAACATGGAATGCACTGATGAACCACCTTTCGACACATTGCATGACCATTTATTGGCCAAAATTTATCTCCTACTAAGGATAGTAAAGTTGACGCACCAACATGCAAATATTTCTTATGATAATAATTTATAACAATTACAGTAAATTTATTACTCTTTGGTAAAATCGCCGGGTGCTTTTTTGAAAAATTTAAATTACTATTATCTAACCTGCCACCAACCCTTAAAATTCCAAATTCATCAAAGTAAAAGTTGAGGCCTTTTAACTTGCTACTCGGACTTACCGATCCTTTAGTCTGAAGACTATGTATGTCTGTACTGAAGGCTTCATTTTGCACTAGTTTAATTAAATATTTCTCTGCAAAGTCCAATTCTGACGTACTCAATGGTCCAATACTTTTATAAAGCGGGTTTCTTGTATTCATCACAAATCTGAAAATATAACTAAGAATACGCACAATCGTTAAATATTTATTACTAAGATTAATCAAGTTATATACAAAACAATTCTCGGTGATATTACAATTTATAACATTAAATTAATTAAAAATTTTAACATTAAATTTGAGCTCTTTATTGAACTCATTTGTTTCTGGTATGGTTATTGTACGTTGAGGATAATCACTGTTCTGAAGAAATGAAGGTCCCTTCCACCACAATTCACAGTTTGCAAGTTTGTCAGGATCCATACCTCTGGAAAGTTTGTCAGCAGGATTTTCTTTTGAGAAAATATGATGCCACTGTTTAGCACTAGAGTTTTCTTGTATGTTAGCCACTCGATTTTGAACAAATTGCTTAAGGTCGATAAGTTCTTTTTGAATCCATGCTAATCATTGAATATGACCAAAGGAAAACATTAGTCACTATTGCTTTCATGGATGATAATACTCTGTTTACCAGTTTGGTTAGCAACACTGCTGCACATAATTCCAGTCTTGGAATAGTTAGACTCTTTATCGGCGTAACTCGCGACTTGCTAGCGATTAAATTCACCATCACATTTCCTAAGGAATCACTGGATTTGCAATAAACTGCTGCCCCATAGCAATGTTCTGAGGCGTCTGCAAACCCGCGTATTTCTATAATTTCTGGGTTTTCAATTATAATACGCCTACAAATTTTTATATTATTTACACATTTAAATGACATAAGAAATTGATGCCACTCATGAAACTCTGATTCAGGAAGCTCGTCATCCCAGTCAATATTGATTCTTCACAATTTCTGCATTAGTATTTTGGCCTTAGATATAACTGGACCAAGAAGTCCCAGTGGGTCAAATAGTCTCGCGATTGTTGACAATACTTTTCGCTTTGTGTAGGAATTGCTCAATTCCACCTTAACTCGAAAAGTAAAACAATCATCTCTTGGGTTCCACGAAACCCCTAACGTTTTAGTTTCAATTTCATTTTCAAATCTGTACCCTTCTTCATATGTCAGCGAAAGATTTTTATCACTTGTACACCACTTATGGAGTCTCATACCTGCTTTATGCATAATCGCTATGAGCTGCCGCTGCAACTCTTTGGCTTCTTCAAGCGTAGGTGCACCGCACAAAATATCATCCATGTAAATATTTTCACGAAGAACCGATGCTGCCATAGGATAATTATCTTCTTCATCAATCGATAGCTGGTTGAGAGTTTTCATTGCTAAATAAGGTGCACTAACCGTACCGTATGTAACGGTCTGTAGTTCAAAAATTTTAGGCTCTTCCTCGAAATTATCGTTCCACAAAATTCTCTGCAATGCGTGCTGACTAGGATCAATATTAATCATTCGATACATCATTTGAATATCCGCAGTCAGTGCATAAGTATGCTCTCGAAAACTAACCATGATCGTAAATAAGTCATTCAGAATAACACCGCCATTATATTGCAATGAATTAAGTGATGTGCCATTTGTTGTTGTGGCAGAACAGTTAAATACAACTCTCAGTTTTGTGGTGGACTTTTCTGGTCTAAAAATACCATGATGTGGAGCATAATACACGACGTCAGGTTCTTAGTTATTCTTTAACCTGTTTCATATGCCCCAACATTTCATATTCATTTAAAAAATCTTTATACAATTTGAAGTATTTCTTATCCTTTGATAAGCGAGTCCACAGCGATTTGAGTTTTTTAAGAGCAAGCTCCCTAGATTGGCCTAAACACGAAGGATTTTCCTTTAAAGGCATTTTCACCACGTATCTCCCTTCCTCATTTCTCCAATACGTACGCGCAAAATGCTGCTCACGTATCTCAAATTCCTTACTTTTTGATAACTCTACTTCGATGTTTTCAACTTCCCAAAACTTTTTTAATGTTTGGTTTAAATCTTCCTCCCGAATTAGCCCACAATGAACTTTTACACTACTTTCCTGCTCTATGCATCCACTAGCCACATACCCAAATACGCTATTTTGCAAAAGTAAATTTGAACTCAGAGAATATATTTGTCCCGGTCTTAATAAATCATAAAATATTTCTGCCCCCAACAATATATCAATTTTATCAGGGAAATTAAATCTATAATCTGCTAATATAGTTAAATGTGGTACTTCAACATTTATGTTAACCACTTGTTGCGGAATTAAATCTGTAATTTTCCTTACTACTAGCATAGTCAATTCTCTTTCAAAACTTTTATCTCTATTCGCGATTTTTGTATTTACGCAGCCTTTTATTGTCATAGAAGTGTCATCCAAACATGAAATTAAAGTATTCGTTTTATTAATTCTAAGCTGCAATCGATTAGCACACTGTGAAGTAATCAAACATGCTTGTGAATTGACATCTAGTAAGCATCTAACTTCCTGCCATTCCGAAAACTTATCTTTAATGAGGATACGCGCCGTACTTAATAAAACGTATTTTTATTTTTCACAAAACTAGAGGCGACAGTCTGACTCAGAGGGTAGGAAAGGATTTCCTTGGGTTGTGAATTTTTTATTCCTGCAGCCGATTGAAACACATGACCAATATTTTTATTTTGATTATTTAATTCCTTTTCTTCTCTAGGAAAATGTATTACTTCAGAATGCGGTAATTTACATCTAGCACAATTTTTAGACTTACATTTCTGTGCGCAACAATTATAATTTAAACATTTGAAACATGCTTTATTTAATTTCACAACTTCTACTCTATCTTTAATGGACAGTTTTTTGAATTGCGGACAAGAATGTAAACCGTGATACTCATTAGTTTTACACAAGACACATTTGACATTTTTTGTTTCCGAAAAAAATATATTTGAAGCGCTCCTTTGAGGCCGCTTTTGAAATTTATTTGTCGCTATACGTTTATTTTCATTTATCGTATTTCTCGAATACACATTTGATTCACCTTTAGATTTATTTTTAATCGACAAAAAAAAATCGCATTCTCTTCCTACTTGCTGTGGTTTAAAATATGACTCTGATTGTTTAATTGCGATATGATTCATTAATTCGCGAACTAAAGAACTGAAAATTTTATATGAAACAATCAGATCGCATAATGATTTAAAATCATTTACCTCACGCAAATTACAGTAATACTGAAAAATTGAACTCAGCCTAGCTGCAAATTGAACGTAACTTTCCGACGGTAATTTTTGTGCACTCTTGAAATTGTTTAAACATTCTTGTGCAGTAGGTTGAAATTCCCTTAAGACTATATTTTTCAATTTATCATAACTAATCAACTCTTCCTCTGATAAATAGATCATTAAATTGCTCGCTTTTTCGCCGAGAATATTTAACAGAATTTCGGCCATAAACTCTTCAGGTACATTTTTAGTTCGAAACGCTTTCTCAAGAGATTGAAAAAAAAGGATTAAATGACTCAGCTCTCGATGGTAAAGGAATAGTTAAAGTTTTAATACTTTTAATAAAACTTTCCAAGTTATTGTTCCCTATTTTCGTTTCCGATTTTTCAGTTACGGATGGCAATTTTTTCCGAGATTCTTTACGCAATTTGGCTATTTCCAATTCCTTCTCTAACTGAGCTAGTTTAACTTTTTCAAATTCCGAATTTTGTAATTCTAACTCCTTTTCTAATTGCGCTAATTTAATTTTTTCTAATTCTAATTTTGTTTTCTCAGTTTCTGTTCGTGATTTATACTCCTCAACAACCGAATTAACGATGCTTTTTAATAACTGCTCATTTGAGTAATATTCACTATTCTCTATAATATTTCTTAAATCAATAATTTTACTACTTTCAGGAGCAGTTAAACCCAATTCCTCAATTACAAGCTTAAGCTCGTATTTATTTAAATTATCAATAACAGACATAATTTAATCAAGATAAACTAGAAAATTGCTCTTACCTCACTCAAATCGCTGCGAAATTCCGAGGAAGACTCATTATAATTCTTAAATTTATCTTCTTAGACACAATACTTCACTTGTTTGAGCACAACATTCTTCGACGAATCTCACAATGAAAGAACTCATTATAGAACTCTTAATATCACATCAGCACATTGTTCAAATTTGATGATTATTCACTCACAAAAATAATTATTTTCACCTCCCGGCACGGCGGTCCATGTTAATTATTAATGCACACACTACACAAATTATTACATATGCACTGGTTCTTTTAAAAAACTCTTTATAAAGAATAAATTCACTAGCAGCTCACTGCTGCAATCGTCTGCACTTATCTCAAACACAACTTTTGGAATAAAAACAGAAAAAACAATTCACTTCTTTTCACTTTCTGAACATTGAGATTTTAATTTAAGTAGCATGGTATCGTCTGCCTACATGGAACAAACTCTATGGAAAACTGCTTTACACAATTACCTATGGTTCAATTGCCGAAGTTGCAACAATAGTTTGCCTTTGCTTAACCATGAAACAGTTCCATCACCGTATAAAATCACTACACTAATTGTAGATCTTACTCTCTTAAAACGAAAGAGTGGATTTGGCTGCTCAAGAAAGAGTTCTAATTTATTGGATCGTGAATGAGTTGATTTTTAACCGATTCAGTCATCTTGGTTTGATTTTTTCTCTTTCTAATCCACTCATACAGCTTTAAAACTAAACAACTGAACTCAATAATGAAACAGCTCTTTTCCCGCGCTGATTTTCGCCGCTGACTTGTCAAGTGACCTTGCAAGATAAGATGGAGACTTCCGGCGTTCGCTAAACAATTTGCTGAAAATGCCTTTTTTACGAAGTAAGTAAGTTTTATATAAGTATTTTATTTTAATTATGCTTTCTTTTAATAACTTTCCCTTCTCTTTTTAAGACTAAAATTCATAACAGTATCATACCTTGAAATTAAAATGTCGTGTCACACGGCAATATTGAGGATGTATTTAATGCATTTCTATATTAATAATTGGTGTTACAGTGCTGCTACAAAACTTTCGTGCTTTAATAAAATAAATTAGTATATTTAATCAGAGTAAAAATTTTTAATGCAATGTAAATATCTCGTTATTTAATTGCCTTGTATTAAAATTTTGTAATTATTATATCTTTATTCATAGAAATTTATCAAAACATTGTATTTACGTCTTGTTTGCAGTGTCTTAGTAAAAACGTGCTCCGGATTACATTATACACATTTCTAAGATTTTTTTTTTTCATTATTAATGTTGAACTTGTGTTACTGTTTTGTTTGGCAATGTTTCATACTGTTATTGGGCAAAATTATTGCATGCATGGTCTGTATTATAATAATCTGCTTAATATTTATAAGTTGTTTCATAATGCATGCAGAAATAATAGTTTTCTTGTGCCTGCTTCCCAGGTAGCTTTAAATCTAAATGAGAATTTATAAATAAAACGAAAACAGTGGACAAAAATTTGTCTTTCTATACTGGTAAATGCAAGTATTATTTCCTAAATATTATGCAACGATACCAAAAAGCAAATCCTCTTTCTCTTTAGAAAATACCTTGTAATATCATCCCTTTCCCTTAACATTTTTTATGCATAGCCCAGTGGTAGAATTGATTTTTAAAAAAGTTACTGGTCCCAAAGACCAGTACGCATGAGAGTTTACTGGTCAGAAATAGTCATCAGTAACCCGCTACATAAAGTTCTATAAAATACTTTTAACCGTCCCCCCCCCCTCTTCACACACACACTCCTACTAGAATGTAAAATAAACCAAACTTCCTTTGCAGTTATACAAAATTTTTGGCATAATAAAATGAAAAATTACTATTTTATAAAAAAGTATGTAGTATGTAAACTAAAACTATAAAATTGTGTATTTTATTTCCGATCATTTATTTAACAGATAGTAAGGATTAATGCAATATTTTCTTATAATTATTTTTTCAAGTAATATTTTATGGTTTGTGTTTGGTACGGTTTTCTCAGGCAGGAAAATTTATTTACTTGTCAGAAATGAAGTGGGTGTGCAGTGGTGTAGCTAGGATGGGTGACATCCCGGGACAGATGTAAAAGGTGTCAAGACCCCCCCTCCTCCTTTCAAATCTGTCATATTTTTTCAATCTCAATTCTACATTCTTATAAAAAATAACCTTACCATTCCTTATTTACCTTTTGTCCTTCTGCATAAAAAAAATCGCAGAAGTGAATCATCACTCGACCCATAGTCTGCACAAGTCAATGCCGTGTGTATACGTAGAAGAAAATTCTTTCTTTTAAAGCTTGCTTTTGTTACCCACTCGTTGAATAGGTTGGTTTTTGTTCCCTGGTGCATATCTTATTTAGACACATCATTCTGTATAAAACTTCACTTTAGCAAAGAAAAGAAAACTAGCTGTATTGCATCATGAGCTAAAAATCTCATTTTATTTCCTAATTAGTCTCCAAAATTTTATAAAATTGTATTTTTTATTTCCAAATAAAGATTTGGTGTCACCCTTTAGAGGATGACACCCGGGTAATTTCCCTAATCAAGAAGAATTTCTTTTACAGCTTGACTAAAATCTTAAAGATCAAGTTGTATGCAGTTCTGTGGCTCCATATTCAAAATCATCATGTATGTTATGACAGATTGTTTTAAAAAATAGGCATTTTTCTAAAATTAAAATATTTTATACTAAATAATTGATTATTAAAAACCTATTTTATCTTTGAAAAATTCCCAAGTTTTAAAAATTTTCTTTAAAGCATTAGATATGTTCACCAATACTACTAATTTCCATCCTATGAATATAAACATGACCTGGACCCACTATATTTAATGCTTATTACTGAAATAAAATGTTAAAAGTAGAAAACATTCATATCCAATAATTTCAAACTCTTAAATTATGTAGAAAAAAAAAATGTCATTAGATTTCTTTAAAAAAACCAATTGGTTTTTTTGAGAAAAAAACCATTTGGTTTAAACCATGGTTTAAACCATGATTAAAACCAATTGGTTTAAACCGTGCCAACCCTGCGTACCAATCAAAGAAATTTGCGATTCTTATGTGATGAAATTTTACATTTTCCCGCAGTAAATTGACGATTTTTTCCTACGACATAAGCACAAAAATTTCAATTTTTTTCCAGTTGTAAATTGATGAAACTCGCGGGCCACATGTTGTGCATCCTTATTTTAGTTTATTACTTATTTTAATATTTTATTATATTGTAAGCCTTTACAATAGTTTAGATTTCCTTGTTAGTTACATTCAAATTACTGTTTAAAAAATGTAAAGAAAATAATGACCAGAAATCCGCAAAATTCTAAAATCTGCAAAACCTCTGGTCCCAAGCTGTGCGGATTTGAGGAAGTCTACTGTAATAGCAGTATTACTAGCAAAGTGCCAAATTTTGACCTACTTGTGATATCCTTAAATTTGGCAGCAAAAATAATTTGCCATATATAAAAACAATTTAGTGAAATTTTCTATCTTTTAATGCATTTTTTAAAAATGTACAGTATTGTGCATGTTATATTAATAAAACATGCCTTTTTTTTTTTCATTTATATTTAATAATAATAATCTGGTTTATGTAAGTCTGTAATGTTTCAAACGATTTTTAACTGGCTTCCTGGTATGTTAGAATGATAAAAGTTGTACATAATGTTTTTGATGACAATATAGCATTAATACAGTTGCAATTATTAAATTTAATTCATTTTCATTCAGTTAACTCAATATTAGGTGTCACCCCCACAATTCATTGTGGTGTGTCATCGCTTTATTCTTGTGGTCTATAATCTGATAAAATATATGATTTAGAGGACCCTTGGGGGGAGGAGATTAACCCTTTAAATTTACTTACCCAGTCAAAATATAAAATTCAGTTGGTAAAGATATATCAGCAATTTTTTTTGTATATATAACATATAAAGCTAGGATTATTTTCAAGATGTAATAATATGCCTTGATTTTATTCACGAGAATAAATTTTGTTTTATTAGCAATGCCAAAAACAAGCTTCTTTGAAGTTTTAAAGGGGGGGGGGGGGGTGAGATCTCTAGCAACCAGGCTGTAGTTTCAATTTATTCACAAAAGGTCGCCATGACTAGAACTCACAACCAACTACATTCTGTCGATACTCTACTGAAAGCAAAGAGTAGCTGAACAAAATCCATCAGATGTACAGAACTTACGACTAAAATGAACAAAGGAACGAAAAACTGACCAACTGAAAAACTGACCAACCATCAATTTGATCTTCTGCTTATAGGCTGGATCAAGTCTTCCGGAGAGGTCTAATCAATCAGGATGTCGGACTCAGTCAGGGGTGCCCAGAGAGGGGTTTGATGACGCAAGATGCGTCCTATAACTTAGTTTGGGGGGGGGGGGTAATTTGAGAAAAAGTACATTTTTGGGGGGAGGGGATTTTAAATTCTTAATTTTTCTTGTTTTTACTGTTAAAAAAATATCTTGATTTTTAATATCACTTTTAATTTTTTCAACATTTAATTTCCAGAAAAGTCCCTGTATTTTCTTTCTTTAAATTCTAGATAAGGGCAATAAGAACTCATTCTGCTATATTCAACTCGCTTTCTTTGTAAATCTTGATTCTTAAATTTCACTTTTAAATTTTTTCAACATTGAATTTCCAGAAATGTTTCTGTATTTTTTTTTTCTTTAAATTCTAGATAAGGGCAATAAGAATTCATTTCATTATGCTTAACTCACTATCTTTTGATGGTGCAGTAGGTTATAAGTAAAATATATTTATATATTTTACAACTGATATTCTGTTTAGGGGGGGGGGGGGGTCAATGTTAAAGTATGAAGATTTTTTTTTTTTGGGGGGGGGGGTCACCACTGGAGTCAGTAACCCTCTTAGCTTGTTCATTTAAGGGGATCCCCCGGTGTCCCAGAACCCAGCACAGATGAATTTTAGGGGAGAGACCCGCAATGCCCCGATCTTAAGCAACCAAATTTTGAAAAAATTCTTCCGATTGTGGAGATTACTGCATCTTTTAGTTCACTAAACTGGAAGGTTCATTGTGGGGTTAGATCTAGCAGTGCTGAACTTAGCCTTCGAGTTTTGGACCAGAGTGAGGAAAGAGTTAAAGTTCATCTCCATCAATGAGTGCAGTTTGTTGTTATATCACGGCAGATCAACGGCCAATTATAAAGGGGACGACAAGGAGGAGAGGGGAGGGATTAATAGTCACAGAAATGTCAGTCGGGAAGTGACCGTTGTCAAATAAATCTTCATCCACACGCAGCGTGGATCTTTATAACTAATCTTTTAATTACTAATAATAAACATTTGAAAGTAGTCTGATAAATTAAATATTCTTCTCCATAGCTATCCAAATAATAAATTTCAAATACTTCTTGAGATTTTGTTTCTTGAATGACAATTTGAAGTCAACATTTTTGGTCATAGATTCAGCAGATAACTAACAGGGGGGGGGGGGTATCACTTATTAAAATGCTATAAGTAGCATCCAATCTTTGAAAACTCTCTTATTCGACTTCATATTTTGATTTTAATGCTTAAGATAACCTCCCCAATTAAAATTGGGGATTTCTTTTACAGCTTGAAATCTTATGGATTGTGTTATGTTATTGCGTTAAATAATCTGCAGTTTTCAAAAAATTAAGATATTTTCTATTAAATATTGAATATTTTTAATCTATTTTATATTAGATCAATTCACATGTTTGAAGCTTTTTCTAAAGAGAAATAAATATATTCACCAATGCAGACTGATTTTAATCCTATACCCAAAAAATGATCTAAACCTGCTACATCCAATGCTTATTGCTGATATAAAGTGTTAAAAATAGAAGTTATTTATATTCAATAATCTGACATACATAAATTATTAAGAAAAAGAGAAAATGTCATTAGATTTCTTCTGAAAAAAAAAGTTTTTTTTTTAGAAAAATACCAGTTGGTTTAAACTAAACCGTTGTTTAAACCAAAAGGAGTAAACAGTTGTTTAAACCATAGTTAAAACCAATTGGTTTAAACCTTGCCAACCCTGGTCTAATTGTTGTAGGTTCTATCTTGTATTATATAAATATGCAAATATATAGAAAAACAACTAAAAATCCACAAAAACCTGTATTGGTTGGGTATTTGTCAGCGCTGATACATTTTGAAAGTAGCAACAAAGGTGAATTTTCAACAATATTTTATAATGTTGCTTTAAGAACTTTCATTTTAAATTCGATTTTAAAATGGTGATTTATTGTATCAGATGTAACACCATGATTTAAACAAGCAGATAAGTGTAATCGCACAGGATTTATTTATTCTATTTCCATTTTATTCATGATTGGCTGAATTTTCAGTAGTGTAATATTTATAAAGCTAAAATTTTTAGTGTATGGTTCATTTTATGTTTAGATTATGGATGGGAAATTTTATGAAACATTTAATCTGAAAGCTGCAAAATATTTTAATATGTTCATAATCATTCCTTAACATTATATTTATTGCTATTTAACTTAATTTCAATATTTTCTTTTAACACAGGAAGATGGTGATTTCATGGAGGAGTAAAATTCTACTGTGAGTGAGGAGTCAAATTCAACAATCTTATTTAATCTCAAGGATTTTCAAGAAAGTGTCTATTTTGCCTAAGATTTTAAAAGTTGGACAAACCAGTGGACAGATTACAATATGCTCTTTATGTATTTAATGTTTAATGCAAATGGACTGTTATATTTATAAAGGTCCTGTTAAAGATGTTATTGAAACTTGTTTATCTGATGTTGGAAAGAATTGTTATCAATTAATGTTAGGTTTATTTTGTCCTTTCTAAATAAAATGTTTTTGTTGTTAAATAAAATTAGTTTTTTTCTTTCTTGCAACATTCTAAATTGCACATTTGGCTCTACTTTTGACATAAACTGCTGCAGTCTTATACTTTTATATTTATTTAAAAGTTAGTTGATTTAAGAAACATTGAATAAAATCAAAAATTAAATCAAAAATTCTTTATTAAGAAGAAGTAAGTTATTCTTGAATATAAATTCAAGTTTTAACAAATGTTTTAAATGATATAAAGAATAATTGCACATGGTCAATAAATCCATTTCTCAGTTATTTCTGCATTTAACTTCATACAATAAAATAATTGTCCATAATCAAAATTTTAGCTATACAAGTTTTTTAATGGCATTCCTCCACATTTCCCAATTGCAATGTGCTTATATAAATGCTATGGGTAACAATTATTTTATCTAAGATTTCAAAGCCATTTCAGATTTCAAACTAAACAATTAAAATATTTTTTTAAAATTTAGTCAGTTTAAGAAATATGATTTTGATTGAGATTTAAATCGAGGAATAATTACAGCAAGGTATCATGGGTTGATGTTTATCCATTTAAAATATTTTCAATTTCAATTATTTAAACCCTGCTCTGGCCATGTGTGTGTGGGGGGGGGGGGGGGAATACTTTTTTTAATTTAGGTTTTATGTTTTTTAATACTTTCTTTTTCAAAACTGGGTCTGAAACTCCTATTAATATTAAAAAAAAATAATTAACCAAAATTGCAAAAGTAAAAACTAAACCACTTACAGATCATCCTCAAATATTCTATGCACCCCCCTCAAAAAGGTAAACATTTTAAAATCCAAACAAGATATTTGAAAACAACTTCTGCATAGGATTATCTAAACTCTTAAGGGGAACAATCAGCTTCTGACATTGTGGTGCTGAAGTTGAGTCATTGGGCTGATATCAAGTTTATTTTTTCAATATTTCTTTAGTAAGATGCCTAAGATTGGTTTATTTGATTGAAATAGTAAATTTTTAATAAAAAAATAATTGTTATTTACAGTTAAATCAGAAGCTAATGAAAAAATTAAAATTGTACATAAGCATATCAGAAGCTATAAGTATCATTGGAAAATATGTAAACTTGAAATTGCCCAAGAAAAGAAAGGAAAAATCCCATTAGCACCAGAGCATCAGAAGCTGATATTCTGTTTAATGTTGTTCGGGTGCTGTTGTACAGTTATGCAAATTTAGGCAGTTTGCATGAATAAGTGTTTTCAAATTTGCAATTTTGAGATCACCAGTATTTTTAATTTAATGAATATATGTACTTTTAAATTTAACAAAAGAAAATTCTGATGTTAAAAATTTCTGATTTAACAGAATAATAAAAAATTCATGTAAGCTCTATTTAATTTTGTATAACGATTCAATTGCCTTTTCCCCTAAATTGACATAGGAAACAGTTTCATTGAATTAGAAAGAAAAAAAATGTTTTTATGATTCATTAGAGAACTTTCAGTCATGTAAATTAGAATGTTTTAAGTCTTGTTAATTAAAGACTTGGAAGAAATATTGGAGAATCCATGTTACAGTTTTCCAATCTCTCTCTCTCTCTCTCTCTCTCTCTCTCTCTCTCTCTCTATATATATATATATATATATATATATATATATATATATACATATACCCTTGTAATGTCAATAAACAGAAATTTAAATCCGAAATGAGAATTTAATTGCAACATTTGAAAATGTGGCAATAATTCCATGTTATATTGAATTTCATTGATAAAAATTAATCGAGGATTACTGAATTTAGTTTTAAATGATGTGATTTTATTTAGACGATTCAGAAATCGCTTGAAGATTTTTGTAATTTTAAGCAATTTTGCTTTTCTTAAGAGTGAATTTACTCAATTCTACAAATTCAAGGAGTTTTGGATTAACTCTTAAGTGAGTTGATTTTATTCATATATGAATTGGTTACAAATCGCCTAAGTGCTACTGGATTAAATCAAAAATGACAACATTTCACTCCAACTTGAATTGATAACAAATCGCTCAAGTGCTACTGAATTTGCCTTAAATTATTTCACTTCACTCAAATACGAGTTGGCTGCAGCTAACTCAAGTGCTACTCGATTTAATCCTAAAGACTTCATTTCACTCAAGTATGATTTGGTTACAAATCGCTCAAGTGCTACGAGATTCAGTCTTAAATGACTTCATTTCACTCAAGTATGACTTTATTACAAATCATTCAAGTACTACTGGATTTAACCTTTATTGATTTGATTTCACTCAAGTATGAGTAAAATGGAGATCACTCAATCATGAGTTGATTAAAAACAACTCATTCACTTGAGTTGTTTCAGCTCTTCTTGAGAAGGTTCCTTTCAACATGGGAAAAGAGTGGATTTCAGCTCAACTTGAGTTATTTCAGCTTTTTCGTTTTAAGAGAGTACTCTTGTTTTACGGACTCAGAAGTCTGCATCACTATAACATTCTAATATTTCTGGCTTATATCTGTGATACCTATGTGCCTGTGTGTGCCTGTGTAAGTGATACCTTTAACAAGAGAACTTGCTATGCATCAAAATGCACGTTTCGTTTTCATCAAGATTTCTTTTGACGAATTTTCTGAGCGACGTGACCAATAGGGTGGATCGAAAAATCGAGATTCGGATAATCGAATCGGCGCGGGGTGCAAAAGTTGCCTTTTATGCATACTAATTCACGTATGTTTTTTTTATTGAAATCCATTCATATCTTCCGGTGCCCCAAACGCCTCAAAGATAGTTAAAAATGGAAATTTTTATAAATTTTATAATTTTTTTTCGTTTCTTAATATTTTTAAAATTATTTTTGGCGCAGGTTGCGAAAGTTGCCTTATATATATACTAGCAAAAGCCATGCTTTGTTTGGATTCGCAAAGCATTATTTTATAAAACAGATATTTGAAAGTAACAATATTTTTTTATTATTATTATTTTTGCATCTTTATTAAACAAAAACGTTATTTTATGTTTTGGCGCATTTTAATTTTTTATTTATGATGTAAAACCGACATAATAAGATATTTTCGAAGCAAACTTTTACAAATTATTTTTAAATTTTCAACTAAAAGCTCTTTTAAAGATGTTTTTACAATTTCAAGTAGCCACTGGTGTTTTTTAATTGTTTGAAATATGCATGTTTCCAATCTTTGTAATCAACATCCGATAATCTTTGATAGCTATTTTAGAATAATATATTTGAAGAAAGCTTGAAGAAAGTTACTTCTTCAAAATCCTATTTTCTGGAAAAAACATTTGAAATCTGCTTTCGTTGATACTATGAATTTTTAACTGTAAAACATTTTATTTTAATTTCTTCGTTTTTATACATGTTAGCGTATGAGAATTGCTGTAATTCTCTCCGCGTGGGAGAACTTTTTACTTTCTGCGAATGGCAACTCAATTAATGGAATTACCTTTTAACGAAGCGCTCTCTCATTCTCGCAGTGACGTTTTCACGAATAATTATTGTTGTGTTTGCGAACTTATTAAAGTCTTATTTTTCTATAAAATCCTTCTGATTAATGAGTCGATATTATTTAGCCACAATACGACCTTCGCAAAAATAGTTATAAAGAGCTTGAAACAACAACTTCACGCAGATCTTTTAATTTTTCATTTATATAACAAATTTAAGAATTAATTTTATTTGTTTACAATTATTTTGTTGCCAGTTAACAAAAAAAAAAAAAAAAAAAATCCATAATACAATTTTTTTTAAATGTTTAAGTGTCATCTGTGCAAACGATTTTGCGGGATAATGAAAACATGTTTTATTTAATAAATTAATCATGATTCTATCTATAATTATTTACTCCATGATTTAAACTTTTTTTTTTCTGAAAATATACGCGTTTCATTTTTTATTTATTTGCTAAAATGCGTCCGTATTGGAAATGCATGTAAAATAAATAAATTAAAATAATAATTTTTTTAACGTTTTACTGAAAAAAAATTATATTCTGCAAATCTACAGATCATAATTTATTTTTGTGTTTAATTTGAAGTTAAAATATTGAATAGTTTTTTTGTAAAGCGTACGACAAATTGTAATTTGAGTGGACTAGTAGAGGTTTCGCTTCGCTCATCCTAATTAGTTCAATCTTTTTTTAATTTAAATCCATCCATATCTTCCGGTGCCCCCAAGCGCCATCAAAATAGTAAAAAAATTGAAATTTTATAAAAAGTTATAATTTTTGTTTTTTTAATTTATTTTAAATTATTTTATCAGCGGGATAAAAAGGTGCATTTTATAGCATAGTAGCATGCATCCAAATAATTTTCGACTTTGATAGATTTCTTCCAATGCCCCAAAACTTTTAATTATTTGCCGCAAATCGAGTTTCATACAAATTTTGAGCTAAAAAATACAAGTAAAATGAACAGTTAAAGAATAACTTATCTAACGTAAAACGTAGATCGAGAGGATGAGAAATCGTTAATCGTATTTTATTAAATGTGTAAAATAAACTTTTTATACTTTATTATTTGGGAGACAACATAGATAGAAGAGTTCTCAGCAATGACCAGCAATATTTATATGATATTTGCATAGCAATATCACGTGGTGAATGTGGTTCTGATCTGGCATTAATGAAACCTGGTCCAGTTTATCACTCAAGATGGCTAACAACTGCGTGTAGAATTTTAAGGTTGTAAGTGGCTACAGAAAATCCTTCTGATAATCTCATTACTCTTACAATATATATTATGAAGGTATATGCATCTGTATGGCTTCATATCAAAACAAAGCCATCCATAACTGAAGGAGTGCGTCATATTTGGAAACTTATCACATATGCTAGATATTTGGAACCCAATTTAAGAAAGATCGTAGATGCTGTTATTCAACGAAATAGTATTTTTTTTTTCGCCACCCTGAAAATTTGCTATTGTCAATGCTCACAGGTAACACAGAGCATATCAGATCTTTAGCAATGCGAAAGCTAATTTATGCTGAAATAAAAAGAGAAAATAACCAGAAGTGAGAATTTTCAAAGTACCCCAAATAAACTTCAAAGCGAAAGATTATTTTGAACTTATTGACTGGCAACGAGTTGGACGTTTTGAACCACATTTTTTGATGAATGTGCCTTGCGAAGAAATTGAGAATATGATAAAAGTTGTAAAAACGAATGAATGGTAAAAATATTCATGCCATACCCAAGCGGTTGAAAGATGCGTTCGACTAGTGTCTGAGGCATCAGAAACTGTATCTGGACAAGAAAAGAGACACGGTTTTATATTGAATAAAATAAAATCAAGAAGCCATATAAAACACTTTGATACCAAAAAAGATTACAAACTTTAAAAATATGTAAATTTCCAAATTGAAGGATGTAAAACTTTTCTCTACGTAAGTTCGATTTTTGTAATTTTTATGATTTAATGCTTTGATTTTTAAATTTATATGTCGCTTATTATTGTAAAATTAATGTTATTTATAACTTTATACGTTATTAATTAAACTGTTTTCAAAATTTGTAAGTATTTTTCGTAAATTGTAATTCTTAATAAATTTTTGTAAAAATTTCAGCTTTTAATTATAATTGGTGCATCAAAGATGTGAATGGATTTTGATTTAAAAAATATATCGGAACTGCAGAGTTATGTAGTATTGTAATAACAACTTTCCAACCCAGTGCCAAATGAATTTCAAAAAGTAAAATAAAATAAAATAAAAATGAAACAAAACAAAAAATTTTCAAGAAAATTTCAATTTTAAACTATTTTTGGGGCGTTTGGGGCACCGGAAGATATGAGTGAATTTTATTTTTAAAAAAATATGTAAGCTAAGATAGATAAAAGATAGCTTTTGCACCCCGCGCCAAAAGTAATTAAGAAAAAATAATAAAACAAAAAAATACAAAAAAAAATCATAAAAAACTCAATTTTTAATTATGTTTGAGGCGCTTGGGGCACCGGAAGATATGAATGGATTTTAATACTAGTTTAATTTTAATACTAGTTAATACTAGATTTTAATACTAGTTACTGGATTTTAATTCTAGTTTACAGGTAAAAAACCTGTAAACTAGTATACATAAAAGGAAACTTTTGCACGCCGCGCCAATAGTGATTTCTAAAAAAAAAAAAAAATTCCTATACTTTTCGATCCACCCTAGTGACCAATGCAATATTTTACGTATTTTTTGTGCAGTGTATAAAATACACTTAATTCACCTACAGCTTCAATGAGTGGGGAGGTCTCATTACTTTGTTCGTCGTTTATCTGCTCAGATGAGCTTTCTTCATCATGGGAGTAAATAATGGTGTGCAATTCTCCATGTAAAATCTCTGCAGAACCTTTCTCGCATAGGCCTGCTGTCTGATTATTAAACTAAAAATAGACTGGAATCTTTAGTTTTTTATAGAATGGTTTAATTGATGACCCTCGAATTTTAGTGCAACAGTTTTACAAAACTTTGCTTTATTAATTGAGCAATATTTTTTTCTTTTGTTATTTATCGGATATATACCTAACGCAATGCGCAGTGATGTTGCGTTAACGCAACAATCAATAGAAATGCATATGAAAAATTAACAACCAAGTTATAATTATTTTAGATTAAAAAACTTTTTATTCAATGGCAAAAACTTTTGGATTAAATAAAATAAGGTTTAATTTTGAAATTTGTTGTATAAAACAACTTTCAGGAGAAAGGTTGAAGATCCTTACCTTATCCTCCTCATTTATCTGTCGTCTGAATAAGAAACTAAAGAACTCGCTTTAAATTAATTTAAATCTTGCCAGATTTTTATTTTAATTTTTCTAGTCCTTTTTTAATGAATTCGTGATTATCATAAGCATCCATATTGACTTCTACATCTTTGAACATGTTCCTTAATAATTTTTAACTAGCTTTTGTGGTCCCCCATAATATTTGTCTCAAGACTTACGAGGCTATATATTTTAAGGCAATTTTAACAGTGCATTTAAATATTTTGCCCGAGCGAGTGCATGACATATTTTTTGAGCACAGTATTAACAATATTACTACTGAAAGACATTTCTCGAGTTTAATAAGCTATACTTTTTTAGATTATTTATGCGTATCAAGTATAAATTTAATTTCTGAGCCATTTCTATGAAAAAAGTTTTGGAAGAATTATGTTTAAATTTTGGAAGAATTATGTCGTAAAACATGCCACAACGGGACCCGCTAAAGATTTACGACATAAAATTTTCTAATCAAATTAATGGATGGAATAATAATTATTTCAATTTCTTTTTTGTATTTATTTTTAAATGATCAAATAAAATTGCTAAGATGTTTGTTAACGATTCCATCGCATTATTTTCAAAAAAAAAAAAAAAAAAAAAAAAAAAAAAAGAAAAAGAAAAAGAAAAAGAAAAAGAAAAAAGAAAAAAAAGAAAGAAAGAAAGAAAAAACATGTTTTTATGTTTTCGCATGCTATAAGTTAATTAGCATTCTGGTTCTAAAATGCGTGGGGGCATCACAAAGTTTCAATTAGAGGCGAATATTTTTTTTAATGCTAACCTGCACCACTTTTTCAAATCAAAAAACTTCTACATACTCGTTGAGAGCATTTGCAAGAGAAATATACTACGAAATGTATTTGTTTTTAATTAGTGTTGCGAATAGAACATAAAAATATTCGCCTGAAATTGAAACTATGTGATACACCCCAGTGTATCAAATATGCAGTTTTATTATCTGAATCTAAATAATTAAGATGACCTTTTTTTTAAAAATGCGAAAGATGTTACAGAAGTTAAATTTTAAGCTATGCTTTAATTTTTAGATTATATATTTCATTTTATAAATTTTACGATAACATCTTAATACTGCTTTTTATTCAACACACACTCAAAAGCTATGCAATAGCTTTTGAAGATTTTCATGCCTGGTGATGTCCGCAAACAATAGATGAAAAAAAAAGCAAAGTGTCATGTTCTGAAAACTAAATTTACTTATTTCAATATCTTCTACAGAAATCGAGGAAAAATGTAGTTCGTTGGCCCTTTAAAAGAAATGTTTCATCGTAAAAAGTAAATCAGTAACAATAAAATATATTTTGACCATCAGAATTACTTTCTAGTAATCTTATTATCGATAGCTGGTTATCACCATGGATTTAAAAAGGATTTTGTCTGTATGAATAAGAATGCCAGACGGTTTTACTGTTATTTTTTCAAAGTTTGGGAAATCCGTGTGTGTATATAAGTCTTACATATTAATGTATTGATATATTACTAACCCTTTCATGCATAAACAATTTTTTCATTTTTTTTTTTTTTTCATTATTCACAAAAAATCTTTTTTGTAATAAATGAGAACCTATTATAAATTAAAATTAATGGTTCGTTAATGGGCAAAATCGGACTAAGGGAGTGGAAATAGGGATGGTTTTTTAACCGACTTCTAAAAAGGAGAGGAGGTTATCAATTCGACGCGTATGTATTTTTTTTTTTTAATGTATGTTCACCGATTACTCCGAAACTATGCAACCGATTTCTGTTATTTTTGTTTTAAACGAAAGAAAATGCTTTCGAATTGGTACCACTTCCGTTTCATCGAAATTGGTACAGTACTTTTTTAGTAATTAGGCAAAAACTAATAAAATTAGTGATTTCTCGTAAATCAAAAGTGTTGAATAAGTTCGCTACGCGTATCGCAGACAACATGGCCGAGCGGTCTAAGGCGGCAGCTTTAAGCCCTGGTTCTCGAAAAGAATCGTGGGTTCGAACCCCACTCCTGACCTACATGCATACAACAACCTTTTCCATATTATAATTTATATATATATATATATATATATATATATATATATATATATATATATATACATATATATATTACAAATTAAATACTAATTATGCTATTAAGAATATTTTGTATTTAACCGTTAGCACAGAGTATCAGAGATCTTTTTATCAGTGAAAAGTACTAAAATAATAGGCTTGCGAAAAGCAACATACCGTTGAAAAAATTCGCCAAATAGTTTGCAATCAGGTTAGCCGAGCGGTCTAAGGCATCTGATTTAAGCTTTGGTTCTCGAAAGAGATCGTGGGTTCGAACCCCACTGCTGACATACGTGTATAAACCGTATTTTTTTCCGTATTAAATTTTTTTTAACCGACTTAAAAAATAAGGAGGATATTATCATCAATTCGAAGCGTATGTATTTTTTTCTTACGTATGTTCACCGATTACACCGAAACTATCCAACCGATTAAACTAGTATTTGTGTTAAATGAAAGAGGTTACTCTGGAATTGGTATCATTTCCATTTCATCGAAGTTGGTTAAGTACTTTTTTAGTAATTAGACAAAAACTAATAAAATTAATGATGTCTCGCAAATTAAAAGTAACATGGATCTTGAATAAGTTCGCCGAACGGAATACATTCGGGATGGCAGAGCGGTCTAAGACGCCTCATTTAAACTCTGGCTCTCGAAAGAAAGTGTGGGATCGAACCCCACTCCTGACATATATGTGTACAATAATTTTTTTCGTATTATAATTTTTATATGTATATTTTACAAATTAAATACTAATAATTATTAATCGACTTCAAAAAACAAGGAGGAAGTTAACAATTCGACGCGTATGTATTTTTTTATGTACGTTCACCGATTACTCCAAAACTATCCATCCGATTTATATGGATTTTGATTTATTGAAAGAGGTTGCTCTTGAACTGGTACACTTCCGTTTCATCAAAATTTGTTCAGTATTTTTTTAGTAACTAAGCAAAAGCTAATAAAATTAGTAATTTCTCACAAATTAATATTGATTTGTAACCGTTTTCTCAATCATAAGCTAATGGTAAAAACTAAAAAGTGAAAAATAAACTTTTTTACCAAAAATAGAACAGATATCAAAAACTACTGCAAAGTAAAAAATAATTTTTTATAGAATAATTAATAAGAAATTAAACAAAGAGCATTGTATTTACCATGCGTTTTGTTAAATTTATGTACATTAAATTGATTTTTTGGAGTGGGTACCAGCAGAGCCAAGTTAAATGAAATTATTCAATATTAGAAACTTAGCTTTAATTTTGAGCTTGGCTTGGCTGGCACCGACTCCAAAAAATCAATTTAATGTACTTAAATTTAACAAAACGCATGGTAAATACAATGCTCTTTGTTTAATTTCTTATTAATTATTCTATAAAAAATTATTTTTTACATTGCAGTAGTTTTTGAAGTCGGTTCTATTTTTGGTAAAAAAGTTTATGTGAAAACAGAAAAAACCCCATAACTTCTTAATGAAAATAGATATCGAATCAGTTTAAAGTTTATATTACTTCTAACACTTTCCAAGGAAATTGAAAATTGTGTATGCATTCGGTTTGTCTGGCCGTCTGTCAAACTGGCCACGCTCTAACTCTCGTAAATATATTCGGATAGCCCATGAAATTTTTAAATGTTATTGATGTTTAGTCTAATACAAGCTCTATTTAAAGTAACGTTTCTACCATGATTAGTTTATTTACAGGGATAGGCAAAACTTTCCCGTTACACTACGGTCTATGGGAAAAAATCGTTTTTTAAAAGTGTTACACCCTTCCAAATATATTTAAATTGATATGCATTTGCGAAGTGCACTAAAAGTGCATTCTATAAAATATCCAATGGAAATAATAATTATTATTTATTTACAGGACCACACAACAGAATTCCATCGCACAATAATAAAGGGGGGATTGTTTGAGACATATTAAAACGATTTCATGTACAATAAAATTGATATACGCCCCTGAGGCTTAATGTTTCACGCATAAGATGAAGTTTACAGCATTTACAGGAGGATACAAAAGATATGAACTTGTATATTCGACCCGATGTACGATATATTATCGATGATAACTAATGAATCAATGAAATGTATTTTTAATTATCATATGCGTTTTTAAGTTACACTAAATGTATGCATATTATATGGTGAGTAAAAATGCTATAGTTGATGGACAGGGTTACACAAAAGAGCTCATAAAGGTTATTGAATATGAGCATAATTTACTTAAAGTGGTTTTTAAACAAGTTATGCATTTTTAAGTTGAACTGCTTTCACTTTACTAAGAAATGTTTGTAGAATATAGATAAAATGATATACAGGGTCACGCAAAGAATTAGATACGTGGTCACACATGGATGATAATTTCTGGGAATAGGATTTAAGTAGTCTTATGAGTGTTTTTGTTTGAACTAAATTTTTGCAAAATACTGGCGTGTAATAAAAGTACTAGGTAACTTACAGGGCTGAACAAAAATATTTAAGTATGTTTCCATCTATTAGTATGTATTGCTGAAAGGTAAATTTCAACCAGTTAGGCGTTTTCTTGCTAAACTAAATTTCATCATTATATAGTATATATATCAACCGACAGATCAAATTCGGGCTGTTCAAAAGTATTGGAATACATATTTTGCTATGAGCAGTAAAACCTTATTTCCTTAAATAACGAAGTTTTGTTACATATTTCAGAAAATGTTGGAAAGTGTTTCATAATCTATGCTTAACACATAATTTATCTTACTTTTTTAAGCATAATTTGAAAACTACTTGGAAAAAAATTTTGAAATTTTGGATTTCTGTAATGCAGGACTTAATAAGTCTAAATCCATCAAAATTAATTGTAGGTTGCAATTTATAATTTTCAAATATTAATTTCATAATTCATATCATAAAATAATAAAAATTGCATATTCAACGTATTTATGTTTGGGTAGTTTAGTATTATTTTTAGATAAAAAAAATAGCTCATTAGAAGTGTAATTCAGGAGATATAGATGAAAATATCAAAATGTAATTTAACATTAGATTCACTAAATTTTGAATGTTTATAATTCAAACACTTATCATTCAAACGATTTGAAATTCGGCGTCTAGGCGTAGTTTGAACCGAAGATTTGAAATACCTTGTTAAAATTGGGCATTGCCTTTGGAAAAAAAAGAAGTTTGGGCCTATTTTAAAATGTAGATGCCCCCCCTAAGCAAATTTTATAGACAGCATTTAAAAATAAACTTCGTTTGAAATCGTTAGGTATCTGTAACTTCCTTCTAAGATAATTTTTTGAGGCGTTAGTAAGGGTTGTTTACTTTTCTTTTCTCTCAACTGTACAAAGCACACATATATATAATATATATATATATTATAATAAATTTATAAATAAATGACTATTAAATATTAAGATACAATTAAAACCAGAAAAAAATGTCCAAGTAGAAGTTAGAAAATAACATAATTTCTATAATGCTATATTCATACGTAAAATGGAGAAACAGAAGGATGGAACAATGTAATAAGAAATTTGGACCTTATATTGGGAAACGTATTATCAAAAGCAATAAAAAGAAGTGGTCATGACTTTTTTTTTTTTTTTTTTTTATAGATTGTGTATTAAACAGAAATTTCAATCAAAGCTCGATCAGATGCGACAGTTTTTATGTGGACATAATTTTCAAAATTCGCTTTTATCAGAATTTTTAAAAATCATGCTTTCGTTAAACTGGTAAACCTTCATCGATAAAACACTACAAAACCTAATTTTCCCCTCTATTTCGAGTTTTGTAGAATCTTGGTTTGCAATGAAATCCAATGCACACAAACGTTTTTCGAGATTTTCCAAAATTCGATTTTTTTATTTAAGGCAATTTCTGAAATTCACATCTTCATATATAAAACGATAGTACCATAAACATTTCACTAATTAAGACAGATCCTTCTCTTTTCTTCGTGTTGAGTATGTATACATGTTTAATTAAATAATTTTTGACTAGCGCAATACCGTCTCTCTAATATCTTTGAGAAAACTCAATATTGTTTGAATGAATTTAGAAATGATCAAGATGGAATTGCAAAGAACATTAGAAAAAATAGTTCTCATCTAAATATCCAATGTGACCATATTGAAGATCTGAAAGTACATGTTATGAGAATATGAAATCATTACAGATCAGTCTATAATTACGGATGTTTTCCCATCTCTCTCTCTTCAGCTATCCGCTTCCCTACGCATCATTCATCCCATAAGCTCATGCTCAGAATAGCGGCATGATTGCATACAAGAAGACTATGCGATCAAAGTGTGGTACAGTGACGTTAAGATATATTACATTGCATCATTACTTATCATTAACTTTCGATGGAACAGAGAAGTTCCTTATGCTTTGTGAAAGAGAATAAGGAAATTATAGTAGATCATGTTCAGTGAAATAGGAAGTTAAACTATTCGTTACTTCTAAGTCGAAATTCACATCCCCGTCTATAGCTTAAGGGAATCATGAATTTCGATATGTTTAGAGGAGATAACGTAGATTTTAGTTATTTAGTATGCTCACAGATAAATATTTATCTCATTTTTTCTCCATAAAACTTCAGAATGTTTACGTATTATGACATATAACTAAATTTTCATGAGAAGAATATCTGCAACTCGAACGTTCTATTTCTAAAGCAGTTTTGCAATCCGCTGCAGAAGACACATTTTGTTAATTTCTTTCATATTTTGAATTTTTAATAATTCGAAACATTCATTCCTTTGGCAAGCTTTTCAAGGTATCTAAGTATGACTTTAAATTTTCTATTCTTTCCCTTTTTCCCATTCCTTCTTTTTTTTTGTATATTATTTTAAAAGTTCCTAATGTTTATTTTAAACTGATTTTTTTTTCTTTATTTAAAATTTTCCAGGGCTTCAAATAGATGCCTGCACGGGCTCGACGGAATGTAAGAAAATTTTTAAACGGGCCGGGCCGGCAGAATTAGAACAACTTTTTGTATGGGACGAGAGGTCCGATAAAAAATTTAGTGGGCCTATTGGCCCGATGTAAACGTTTCAGCAAAACCTATAAAATATGAGCTATTTTCAATGAATATGGCTTTCATGAGAATAAGTAAAAATGCGTGTCACGAGCCGATGCTAGTTTTACAACATCAATACAAAAGATATAACTTCTCCAGTGTAAAGATCGGCATCGGACCGCTACACAGGCCCGTAGCCAGGATTTCTTTTCGGGAGGGGCTGAATCTTGAATTTTTTTAAGATCTTACAAAAGTAATTTGTATAATTTACAGCAAAAAATTTAAACAAATCTAAAATGTGTTTCTGCTTAGGATACTTGATAATCATATCAAATAATGTTATTTCGTAATTTTTTTTCCCAATTTAATTTTGTTTTCAATTTTTGTTGCAAGTTTTGACATTCAAAAGCACTTCCAGTTCCAAACCTGTTCGGAAACTGGATAGTTTTTAGGAAACAAAATTCGCGAAACCTAAAAAGCACAAAATAACAATATTTGAGATGAGACTCAAGTATCCTATGAGAAAAAAGTTAAAAATTATTGAAATGAAAACGAGTAACATGAATTGATTAAAATAGCAAATAAAGCCTTTGTGCACAAATGTTTAAAGATAGAAAACCAACGAATATAAATGCACAAATAAAGTATGAGAATGTAGCAAATAGCTATTTCGAATCTACTAACGAGATTCTTCATCAGTGCAAAACTCAGCGAGCTAAAAGTAGCAAAACTGAGCAAAGAGACAGAGAGACGCAGGCTTATATACCCGCTATGGGAACAATCCCGCCTAAAGAAAAGCAACCAATGAGAAGAAAGTAGCCAAAACCAACTGAGTGGACAAGTAGCGACACCTATCGGAGAACAAGCAAAACAAAAACTAAAAAGCGAGTGAAAAAAAAAAAAAAAAAAAAAAAAAATTAAATTAAAGATTTCCAAATACTTGGAAAATAAGGAGTACTAGATAAGTCATTGACTAAGGAGTGATAATTTTTTATGATGTGGTAAGCTTCCCAAAAATCAAGATCAAGAATAGAAGGACATTTATGGATGATGGTGGCTGAAGAAAAGTTAAACTTATGTTGAGAAGACCAACAATGTTGAGCAATAGAGGAACGTTTAAGCTCCTGATTTTTGACATACCTTTTATGTTCCATTAAACGAAATCTGAGAGCACGTTTAGTCTGACCGATATAAGAAAGACCACATTGGCAAGAAATTTGGTAAATACCCCAGTTATCTAAGTGATCAATGGGGTGCTTAAGATTTGAAAAAGCAATTTTATTAACAGGAGAAAAAATAACATTGAAATCGAACGTTTTTAAAATTTTAGCAACTTGCTGACTGATTTTGGGGAAAAAAGGCAAAACAACCAAAGCATTGGAGTTCGAATTAAAGTTCTTACTTTCAGATTGTGTGGATTTAGTCAATTTTCTATGAATAGAATCTATAATATTAGGAGAATAACCACGATCAACAGCAATAGCTTTTAGGTAATTAAGTTCATCACTAAGTAACTGAGGAGTTGAACAAATATTGGAAGCCCGGAAAACAAAAGTTTTAAAAGCTGCAACTTTCTGGTTAGGGGGATGAGAAGAATATCTGTGAGGTGGAAGACTGACCGCAAAAGGTTTGCGAAAGACAGTAGTCTGAAAATTATCTTCATTGCGAATAACAAGAACATCCAGAAAAGGAAGGCAATTGTCCGATTCAGTTTCAAAAGTAAATTGAATGCAAGAATCAATAGAATTCATGACAGAGAGAATATAATTTATATCGGAATTCATTTCAACTAAAGCATAGATATCATCTACATAACGAACATAGAACGGAAATTTTAAGACTTCAAATAATTTTATTTCAAAGTAATGCATGTACAAATCGCATAAAGTCGGACTAAGAGGATTACCCATAGCCAAACCGTCAATCATACGAAAGAAATTCCCGTTAAAAACAAAAGTATTTTGAGATAAGCAAGCACGAGTTAGATGAATAAGCTCCTCGATTTCGAAAAAGGAAAAATGAAATTCACAAAGCCTTTTCTTGAGGTAATCTAAAGCACCTTCGACAGGAACATTGGTAAATAATGATTTAACATCAAAAGAAACCATCATGTGGCCTTGTGGCTTAAAACTGTGAAGTTTCTTAGTAAATTCAAAAGAATTCTTAACCGTAAAAGAATTACTGCTTGAGAGAGGAGAAAATATGGAAACAAGATATTTGGCAAGTTTATAAGAAGCCGTACCGATACTGGAAACAATGGGTCTAAAAGGAATGTCAGGTTTATGGACCTTAGGTAAAGCATAAAACCTGGCACAATGAGCAATTGAAGGAATAAGAGACATCTTTAATTTGGCAGGAATAATGTGTGAAGACTTAATGGCAGATTTGATAGTAGCAATTTCATTAGAGGAAGGGTCTTTGTGTATTTGGAAATCTTTAATTTAATTTAATTTTTTTTTTTTTTTTTTCACTCGCTTTTTAGTTTTTGTTTTGCTTGTTCTCCGATAGGTGTCGCTACTTGTCCACTCAGTTGGTTTTGGCTACTTTCTTCTCATTGGTTGCTTTTTTTTTAGGCGGGATTGTTCCCATAGCGGGTATATAAGCCTGCGTCTCTCTGTCTCTTTGCTCAGTTTTGCTACTTTTAGCTCGCTGAGTTTTGCACTGATGAAGAATCTCGTTAGTAGATTCGAAATAGCTATTTGCTACCTTCTCATACTTTATTTGTGCATTTATATTCGTTGGTTTTCTATCTTTTAACATGAATTGGTTCAAAACACAGGATTAATTAAAGAGTCTGTCATTACGAGTGCGAGGTCTTGAAACAACTGATCCATAAATGAAATTAATTTCTTTCGCATTATTTTTTCGTCCAAAGAAAAATGAATTGCTACAGTCATATTTAATCGTAAAAATTATCCTTGTATTTTACATTAGCTCTGATTATAATAGTTACAATTGCAGTACTCTTGGTACAATAAATTTACTAATACAACTGAAGCAATTATCGTTATTCGTTCTTAGCCTTGATGTTGATTATCAAGATTTACTGGAATGTCCCAATGAATGGAAATCATTGCAAAGCGGCACAGTCTCTCATCAGCCATAATGAATCGAGGCAAAAATTTATATTTTAATTTTATTATTTTCACTGACTGTTGTTACTGATCTTTCAACCAAGATTGTGAACAAGTGCTTGATATTATTGAAATACTTCACATTATAGTGATAAAACTTTTAGGACCTCTGTGTTGGTGTCAACAATTTGTTTGCACCCTAATTCATATTCAGCTCTCATTTGCTACATTGACACTTTATCATGAAAATCTTCAATAAGACTTTCTACACGGGAAATGAAGACCGTGATACTTTTCAGCAGATATATTTTGAGGGTGTGTATGTATTATCTGTTTAAATGTTAGTCTTGGGATCTTTATTTCAGTTTGGAAGAGGTCTTCCCGAAGTTTTGATGCACAATGAAATATCTTACAAAAGATTTCTACTGCATTTTTCGGTATATATATGTGTAAAGCAATTAGGACATTTTAACATAAGTTACAACCGATATCATCTCGCGAATTTTTTTTTTTTTTTTAAGAACGCACTAAGATTTTGTCAGGCAGAAAACCTCACAAACAAACAGGCTTATGAGACCTTCTCCCGACTGCCAAAAAAGCTCCAGCTACCAAAGAAATCTTCCGTGTGTTTTTCAAAATATTTTCTGAGATAAAGCAAATGTATGTAGCTCAACAAAAGTTAATATGCTTTCATGCCTATTGATAAATTTTGCATCACAAATGCGGAGAAGTCAAAGGGGTCTTTTGTTAAAGGGGTATATTATGCAATTGCTTCTTGAAGCGCTAAATTTGCCTTAGGTGATTTTTTAAAACTTTAGTAACTGCTTTAACAAGGCCATTATACTTTCGGATTATGAGAATCTGCATGCTGTTGGATAAGGCAAGATTTAACCGATGGTTTTCAAAGTGGACGTCTCTAATTATTGGATACTCTGAAAAGTTTTAGCTAACATGACCGGACTTATTGCTTCATCACACGCCTTTGCGACGCATTTATAAATATGAAAGCAAAATTCATCCTGTAATATTACTTTTCTTGAATTTTTGGCAGAGAAGACATTTATTGGAAGAAAACCTAAAAGATTTTTCTAATTATCGTATTTTGTGAATATTTTAATAGTCTACATATCTAACACAAAGGTCAAGCTGTTCTGCTCTTGAGTTTCATCAGCAATTAAGTTACGCATTTTGTTTGAAATAACAAAACAGATCACGTTATTTATTTTGATAATTAGTTCTTCGGTAACTGTATCCGAGGATATTTGAGTAATTTTATTCTAAATGTCTTAGGTGAAGTAAATAGCATTTCAACGGATATTTATAATATCACGTTTCAATTCATTCTCTCAAGACTGCTCAAAATTTAAAAGTCCCTTAGCTATATCGATTTCTCTAACGTTAGAAGATCATCATCGTGATAATCTCAAAGTGACGTACTTTTTCCTGCCCAAAATAAGATTGTTTTAAGTATTGGTTCAAGAGCTGCTCTTAGTTCTTCTTTTCCTAAAGCTCTTTTAATTCTCAACAATGAAATATTAATTTGCTGTATTCCTAGAGAAATTTTAATTTTGCTTGTTAAAATAATGTACAATTTGTGATAATCTAGTTGCATATATTATAAGAATTGCATAAGAAAACACATTTAGCCTTTTTCCAATGTCTAACATGTAAAATTTAGTTTTCTTGGTTTTTTGAGTCCTTTCTGTACGTACTTTTTTGTGAAAGAACAAAAAACAAGGTTTATAATAAATGCGTTTTGGAATATACAAGAAAGGGAAATACTATATCTGGATCTTTCTTCCATTTTTCTTCTTATTATTTCTTTCTTACAGTTATTGGAAAACTATATGGCTGTTTGGAAAGTAAAATGGAACCAAAAAGGTTTGTCTTCGTGGCATCATCAAAGTCATCTCTAGTTACATAGCAATATCGGATCAAGTTCCTTGCCATACTGTAGGTTCATATCGAGAACTTGGCGAATCCCCACCAAAGTCAAATTGTTTCGAACGTTAAGATCCAAAAAATTCTAAATTTTAATTTCTAAACAAGACTTTCTGCCAGATAAAGTTGATATTATTGGAATTGGTTTTACGTAAGTAAGTTCAAGAATTAGTGCACCCATGGTGCTGTTTTGTGATTTTGTAATTAAAAAGGAAAAGTACACGCCTGAAAAATTATGTTTGCCATTTCATACCATATTTTCCAGTTACTTAAATATTCCATTAACAATACTTAACTTTTTCTTTCCATCTTATCTAGCCATTTGACAAAATACTGTATTTTCCGTCATTAAATTCGCGGCTCGAAAAGTTTGTTTTAGATCTAGAAATTGTATTTAATAAAATTCGTTTAACACTCAGAATAAACTTCACTTCAATTACTAAATTAAATTTCTGGCTTTAAACTGAGCCAGTGTTATTGTTTAAATTTTTACTTCGTTTATTGACACAACTAAAAATGTCTCTATACGGACTTTACAAGTAGCACACTCTAGCCCGTCAGCACACGAGCCTACATCTGTAGATTGGCCTCACAGTGTAATTGGGGTAAATTTTATCCTAATACGTGTGCAGACGGGTGACGGGATGTAAAACTCTCTTCGGCTGTACAATGAAAAACTTTAAAAAATCCCTACATAGAGGTATTCATCCCTAAAGTTGATAGTTCTACAAAATACAAAGAAAATTAACCAGACAAAGCAGCTATTTTACGCACATTTTCTTACTATTAAAGATTCACATGCAAACAATAAACAGAAAAGTTGTTCAGTGAAGAGATTGGAGAAAGTCGCCGTGAAGTTTTTTGAAAGTTTTTCGATACCATATCATTTTTTTTTCGCATTATTATTTTTCAGAAATACATTCTAATAGTTTATTTTTAATAAAAAGCGTTTTATAGTTATAACATTACTATCAAAGGTACTTTCTTTAAAAATATTTCTTTTCACACGCTTTTACATTGTAAGCGGCTATTAAAGTTTTTGGGCTCCCTTCTGTGCAAAATATTTTAAGAGTGACCGCTCTAAGTTTCTCTTATATGCATGAAGACAAAGAAAATTAAGGAAGATCTTAACATGCAAGTAAATGTTTTATATCTATCTTCTAAAGTTAATGCGTCATGTGTGCATTACAATATTTTTTGTCAGTAAAATTAATGATCCGGAATTACACTTGATCGAATTTTACTACGCATAAAGATAGTTAACATTCCGTTTTAAAAAGAATTTACATTTTTTTGTAGTAAATGTAAAAATATATATATATATATTTATTTAAATGTTTGATATAATGAATGATTACTGTAATTGAATAAATGGATATTTTTACAGTTAAAAATACAATTAATTTTAATGTAATGGTATATAAAAACAAACAAAATTTATTTTATTAATTTAGAGATAATTTTGCAAAGTCTTTTCAAATTTTCGGGAGGGGCTTCAGCCCCCTTAGCCCCCTCCCTGACTATGTGCCTGCCGCTACATTGTGTCTGACCTGGACTTAATGTTTTTTAGCAGACTGGTGCCGGACCGAGATCAGGCTTGCATTGTTTTTCTACATAGTCGACCAGGGCCGGAAAGGGATTTAATTGTTCTCAAGATGTGTAGAGCAGACAATATGTTTGTAAAATTATTAATAGCGATAATGAATTTCTGTTAACATAATGTTTGGAAATATACCTTAAGGGGATCTTTAAATTCACTACTCAACAATGAAAAATTTTGACACATTTTTTCACTAATTTTCAACTGTAAAGATATAAATTTGACAAGCCTGACTATTAAATTGATTTAGAATCGAATAGCGTCTTCCATTTTTTTGTAAATACATTACTTGTCGAGGTGTGAGAGATTCTTTACACGTGGCCATAGATTTTTATCATTTCCCACGCTGTCGTTTCCGGAAATACGATTCAAATGTCTAAATTTGACAATAATTTCTTAAAGACATATTGTTTTTATCAAAAATGGAAAACGACATTCGATTACATGGTTCTGAATAAGAACGCCTGCTAATCTTATATGTTTCCAAAAAGAAATATATCAGAAAATAGCTCCTTTGGTTTCGTAGTCAGCAGTTTAGTTACACAGTCTCTCGTGAGCAGTTATTTGAAAATAATAAGGAGCGTTCTCATGGGTGAAAATAGAGATATTCTATGAAAACCCTGAGTGACTATGCAGCTGAAGCTGTCGATTTTTGACCCTGTAGTCTATATGACGTATAGGGCGCCAAGAATCGTAATTATTCCTGCCAATAATTTTTATGGAAATTTTTCATTATCTTATTACAGAATTTCGGCGATTTAATTAGTTAAAAATTTCTATTCCGATATGCCTGTGATAAAAGATTAAAAAATCCACAAAGGACGCTCGTCGTGAAAGCATTAAAGTTTGGCCAATACAGCTTGATCTCAGAACTTCAACTTAGAAGTAGAGGACCAACCCTGATAATCGTAGATTTCAATTATTTTGATATATATTGGCGGGAACCCTTAGCGCCAGGTTGAATGGATTTTATGCAACGCTCCTTTGATCTTGAGAAACAGGCGGTGTGGGATCTAATATTATGATACAACTTAAATATTTACTTTGGAATGAAAGGGCATGGTTTATCGTACTCAGTTAGTATAGCGTAAACTTATTGATCAGGGGGTCCGTGTTCGATACCGGGACATGCTACATTTGTTTTTCTTATTTTTGTATTTTATTTTATTTTATTTTTTATAAATATACTTGTAATTATAATTAAATGATCCCATTGTCAATTTAAAAAATAATACTGTATATCACTTCTATTTTAAACTATTTATATTTTTATTTGTTACTAAATAGTTGTATGAAACTTCATAAATTAAAATACCAAAACTGTTAATTAAAAAAAAAAATCTTAAAATCTCTTTCATACATTCTTTATCGATGCAAATATATTGTACATTTGTGTGAATTCGTGATTTAAAAAAAACATCATTAATATATTGCTTTAACAAGTGAAGTCAGTACGATGATAATATTACTGTATTTTTAAAGCAACAAACATAATTATATTAAAAATCAGCATAGGAATTAAATTAAGTCTATTTTGGACATTAAAGATTTTGTAATAAGTATGCTTGTTTTTTAAATTATTTTGTGTTCAGATTTAGCTTTTACCAGCATCCATTTTTTTTTTTACTTAGATATGTTTCATTTTATCATAAATTGATGGCACCACAGTAGATTTTGTAACGAGTTTGTAATTTTTATTATTCTATAATAGAACGATATTTTTAATCCGTTTAAGTGATGAAAAATAACGGTTTAAAAATAAAAAATTCTAAATTAATGTTTAAATATGCTAACAATGCAGTTAAGCTCAACATTAAGATTTTAAAGCGATATTATTAAATTATAAGTATACTTATAAAACAAAAAATGAGATAAACAAATGTAGCGCGACCGAGAATTGATCCGAGCCTGCTAGGCAACGAACAAATACCATACCAACTGGACTACGATCAACCTTGCTCATTTGTTTCACAGTAAGTATTTAAGTTCTGTCCTAATATTAGATCCACCTGTTTCGCAAGAACTAAGGAGCATTGTATAAAATACATTGAACCTGGAACTAAGGGGTTTCTGCCTTACAAAATATATTAAAATAATCAAAATCTTTGATTATCAAGTTTGGCACTCTCCTTGTTAAACGAAGATTTCAAGGTTATTGGAGTCTTTTATATCAATTTTTTCTTCTTTTTCACTTCTTATTAAAAATATATTTAGAATGCATAGAGATTATAATGAACTGTAAAATGAAGTGAAGACAATTTATTTTTCTTTTCGCCATAACAAGACAGGTGACACACATGGGCGGATCTCTCCAACGTTTCAGAGATACATCCTGCTGCGATCGGTTACGACTTTCATATCTCATCGGGACACCCAAAATAAATTTATTTAAAGAATATGCTAAGTTTAAAAGTGACGCGAATATCTTCCCAACACGATTTAAAAGCAAATTATAATTTAAACTCGGAACAAAGATACAAATAAGTTATTAAATGTTACATAAAGATCATCTGTATTTTATCAATATCTAATTTTTCATTTTTGTTATTATATTAGTCGCAAGCAAATAGTAGAGCACTTGGAGCGCTATTCCAAGGGTTCCGGGTTCGATCCTTGGCTTGGACATTTTTCACTATGTTGGTTCTACGACTTGTTAGCAATGAGAAAGTAATATATTAAATATTTAATAAAAAATACTTCATAGAAGACCAGATGAAGTTATTTTCTTCAACAGCGTTTAATTTTAGACTAAGAATATTTTAAGGAGAGCTCAAGTTTGCTAAATTATGAATAGGAGCGATTAACAATATCTATATAATCAGTATAAAAAGTGATCCTATAGCGTATTAATTGAAATGAAATATTCGAAGGAATTTTAATCAATATAGAAAAATAATATTGATACTTAAGAAATTATAATAAAAACAACAGGCTATTGAATTTCACTTTCAGTAAAGACTTACACATATAATATTTGAAATAAAACAATCGTATTAACTAGCAAAAAGCCTTTAGTCTACTTCAGTATGTCTGCTTTTTAGGTGCGTTAATTATATAAATACGTAGTACCCATATTCGTAATTCATTTCGTCCGTTCTCATATAACTGAGCAAAAACTACCCAACCAAATTATTTGAAATTTAAAATATATAATTATTACATAATTTTGTCGGTCATTTCAAATTTTATGAAAATCTGATTTATAGTTTAATTACATGGACAATCAAAAGCATTCCATTGCATTATGGCCAATGGGAAAAAGATAGTTTCAAGTGCATTTTAAAGATGTTTCACTCTTTCTAACATAATAGAAATGATACCATCTATGAAGTATGTACTACAATATACATTCTGTATAATCTGAGGTTCAAAGAATATTTTTTATTCATTTACAGAGCCACCCAAAAATATTTCATTACATAATGGTACAGGTTGAAACATTGTTTGGGTCGAGTTTTAAATATATTAAATTATTTCACGCTTTATGAAGCTCATATACGTTCACTGTAAAAAAAACAGAACCGGACGATTTTACGGAAATTGTACTGGTAATAGAAACGCCAATGCAATTTACTATTTTTTAACGGAAAAATTTCCGTAAATTAGAAAAAAAAAATATTTTCTTGAATATACGGAAATTGTTCTGTTAAAAGTCAGTAAATTGTGCTGGCGTCCCAATAATCAGTACAATTTGCCTAAAATTGTCCGTTTTTTACAGTGTTGCTGAAGTTTAGTATAAGTTACATCCTGTATAATCGAAAACAAATAGTATTTGCAGGGGCATACAAAAGATTTCGACTACTATACTGTATCCGAAGTAATGTATACTATTACGCCAAGATCTGAATATTTTAAAATTTTCGTTATATTACGTACTCACCTTATTTGCTATGCTTGACGTGCAATTTCTGATCTGTTTAATATTCTGTTTTTAATGTTCAAGAGTATCTTTTAAAAACTCAATCCCCGTTCATGATTAAAAGGATGCCTGATGTGTATTCCGAAACTTTTACGTACTTAACAGCGTGAAATTTATATTTAATGGGATTTGGAGTCGAATAGCATTTTTCTGTAAATTTATTATATCTTTAATTATAATATATTGATCCTCAATGGCGGTCTTTGTCTGACTGTAGCGTCCCTAAAACTGGTTTAAAATGCCAACTTTGACACTGTTTATAGAAATGACTCTTTCTTTTTCTCCAGATGATGATTATGAAACGAGTGTATTATTTCGAAAGCAATTAATTGATAGATATATTTTCCTTATGAATAACAGCAAAGAGTAGTTTACAAAGCAGATTCTCATTAATATGTCTAATTAAAATTTAAAGCCTGATTAGTCATTTAAGCATTTTTAGTGAAAACATTTCATAAATATGTATATATTGTGCTAATAAATCTACTTTTAGTATAAATTCTGAATTTTCATGAAATTTTTCTAAAGTTTGCATGCTTAAAGAACGTGTTAAAGATAAAAAAAAAAAAAATGAAAAAATAATTATTGTCTTGAGAGGTGTTTTATAAAGTGCTTAGGTAAAAAGTGATTCGTAGAGCAAAATATTCCTACACTTAATTTAAGCAATGCCGATATTGAGTATTTCCCAAATTTCTGAAAGGAATGGCATAAATGCAGAATGATTTATAAATAAAATTTAAAATTTATTCCAAGAATCTTCAAAATTCACTCTTATGATTTCGGGTGAATGTAAGATATGGATTTGGGAACAGTCTTCATCGGCTGGTAACCTTGGAAAAATTTGGTCTTCGTGCTACTAGTAAAACTTTTAGAACCTATTTAAAACTAGGAAATTGTTTTTAACTGGCAGCCTCAAACAATTTGAAGACAATGTAATATCTTCAGCTCACCAACGGAGTAAGATTTTAGAGGCTCCATGAAAAAGGCCCCACGAATTTAAGGAAATATGCTGGCTTTAGAAAAGTTCAGGTTTCTTTTTTTCTTTCTTTCTTTTTTTTTTTTTTTTTTTTTTTTTTTTTTTTTTTTTTCCAAATCAAATTTGCTCAGCCTGTCATTATTAAAACTTTTTCATATTGTTATTTTTTCCTACTGATGTTGCAATCGCCTCTAAGTAGCATGACTAAATGCAGTTCTTTTCTATTGATTTTATGGGTTTTAGCAAAAACAATATAATACAGTTTCTTGCGTGTTTCTTTGAACTATCTAGTACGATCCAATGATAAATGATTGTACATTAAAAAATAATTTCATAACTGCACATAATGATAAGATAAAGGCCAAATCAGAAAGTAATAAGGAAGCATTAACAGTTTCGAATACACGGATATGTCACCATAATGGTTTGATGGCATTTAGTGTTCTAGAAGATTTTACAAATTTAATTTTATATTTTGACAAGAAATGAACAAAATTTAACATTTTGTTTTCAAAATGAACGAACTCGCATCCTTTCAATTTCCAAAAAAGTGTGAAGAACTCACACCCCAGCACCTCTGTTTTGCCTATCGATCCCAAAGCTTGAGAAAATTACGCATTTGTGTGCAAGTATGTGAATGTGTCATCTATATGGAACTAACAGCTCCATATTGCTCTCAGAAGATCACTCTGCAAAGTAAAGTCAATTAGGGTAAATATGAACAAAATTTTCTAGTTTCAATTAACTGATAGTTTTAAGGGAGACCCGTACCCCATTTTCGGCCAAAAATAATCAAAAGTTCAAAAAAAAAATTATCTCAGAAAACGATAAAATACATATTTCCGAATATCCATGCAAAATTTCAGAACTCGGAGACAATTGGAAAAGGTAGAAAATGAGCTTTTTTAATTGTACTCACTATAGAGTTTAAAGGACTAGCGGCCATTTAAAACGTGTTTTCCTGAAAATGACTTTTTTCATATTTTGCCTAAGTTCAAAGTACTAAGGCTCAGTGATAAATTGATTTAGAAACAAAGTGTTTATGTTTTTAGAATCTTAAAAAAATTTGCAAGAAAAGTAAGGAGAGATATTTTTTTAACTATTTCTGAAAATTTTACATAAATTGGTAAACATGAAAATTATAACGAATTTAAGGAAATTTACCATTTTATTTTTTTAGCCGATTAAAATAGAAAATTAAAAATATCTCTCCTTAGTTCTTTTCTATATACTATAACACTATTTAAGAAATTTTAGTAATACCAAAATATTGAAAATTGAATGAGGAGTAGTAATTTTAAAAAGCGTATTTTTCGACAAAAAAAAAAAAAAAAAAAAAAAAAAAAAAAAATCATAAAAATCCCCATAAAAAATATACTTTTTAATAAAAAGTGAATTTTTTTGCTAATTATTCCTTACAAAAAAATTCTTAAGTAGTACACCAAAATTCATTACTTTAAAATCAATAATAAAAATTTTGGGTTTTTTCTTACGGGTCTCCCTTAAAGAGCTCATTATTCATCTAAAATCTTGTAAAACCACCATACAGCTATTTTTCACGCCTAAACTTCAATTACAATTAGTTATTGGTACTCTGGTATGCTAATTAAGTTCCAAAAATTGACTGTTCACAATTTCTCTAGATTTTTATATTTTCCCCCCAAAAAATACGGGGTAATTGTTAACATCTATTTTTGTGTCAAGATTCTAGAATAGAAAAAATACCAAATTAATGCACAATATTTGTATAAGACCAACATCTAGTACATATATTTATGCCACTAGCTGACCCATCTGGCGTTGTCCAAGTCCGTGATAATAATATTCATTGTTGTTAATGTTGAATAATTATATATTTTTAAAAGAAAATCTTTTTAAACGGTCCTTATGTTCGGAGCTCCACAGTCTTTGAAGCGTAAAACCTCGGATTTGTATGATTTTATAATTTTAAATCAAAATTTATCCGAATGAATCCAGAGTCAAGAACATCACTGCCTTCAGCTGCGTATTCCGGGCCTACGCATTTGCCGATGCGTTTGAGTTTATATTTTTAAACGAACTTAGGGGTTTCTGTTATAATGATTGCCGTTTTAATTTCTGATATTTAGACCTATTGACCGTTAAGTACTGAACAAAAATTCAACAGGAAAATTAAAATTTCAACTGTTTAAACAATTTTAATTTTTTGTCAGAAAAACTGAAACTTAATAATTAGTGATAATGAACAACGATTTGCCTTGATTTTACCTGATGGAAATGAAAAATATTCACAGATTCTAAAAAACTGTAGTTTCACATTTAACTGATTAGGAATTTAATTATGTGGGAACAAAAGTGTCCACTCTGAAGCAGAAACGACAGGTATGCTACCATTCAATCAATAGCGATATAAACCTTTGATTTTTACTTCACGTTATTATTATCAGATATTCTGACAATGGCTTTTTGTGGAGTTGGATTCTGAATGTGTTCCGAATTGCACCATGTTCATAACTACCCCAAAATTGACCCTACTTAATGCGCCCGGTGCTACTTATGTTACATATTTTACAAAGTAGTGTTAGTAGTTTCAATCTCTTTAATTTCTACATTCTTAAAAACTGCATTTTAAAGAAAATTACTGTGAAAAAAATGACTTTTTTAACAATGACGGACTTAAAGTAAATAAAACATTTTCGATATTGAAAATGATATTGGGTTGTCTAAAACATCATTATTCACTTATGACAATGACACTTACGACAAATCTCAAATTAATGCACCAGTGAGTGTTACATGAAACAGACGTTTAAATGACAAGTATTTTTTTTTTTCATTTTTATCCATCATTTTTGAAATTCACTAGCTTTTAAATGTCGTTAACAACACGAAACGTATCCGTAATATTTTTTATTTGCCAGTTAATAATATTTCTCTAATTCAGTCGTTTATTTCTAATCGTTTGTTACGCAAATATATATATCTTTCGTAATGCTTAATCTTTGATATCATTTATTCAATCAGACTTCATCTCGTTTATGAAAGAGGATTAACACTTTTTAATCAACGTCTTCGCACTTCTATCACTTCGCACTGAAATCATCTTCAGATTACAAAGGGTCGATAAACCTATGAAGAGGATAGTCACACACACACTCTCTCTTTATATATGTATATATCAAAAGATAACTCGTGAATGTGAAGCAGTAAATGCGAAAAAAATATTTTGAGAATAAATTTTGCTTTGAGCCATTGTTTTTCGACACTCGGGTTATTTATGATCTAAGGATGAAGGATCACAAAGATTAGCTGTTTGTTTTGCATTCTCGCAGCAAATAACATTTTGGTAGATAGAAATTTAAAATTACTTTTTCAGATTCTTTTCTTATTTTTAAAACAGCCTCGATAATAACTATTATATCAAATTAAAAAAAAAAAACAAAGGGCATTTTGATAGGAAAGAACTTAATCAGTGTAAATAACTTGATAAAATAAAAGTATATTTTTATTTTAAAACTTAGACTAGCCTTTAATATAGTTTATTATAAAAATGAAGAAATTATACAATATCTTTGCGATACTTTAAACATAGAATCAAAACAAGAAAAATCTAGTCCAATTATTACACACTGAGTATGCCATGTAAATATATTATATATGTTTGTTATATTAGCATAATCTAAAAATTCATAGCTACTTATAAAAACAAGAAGTAATCCTATTTGGAAGAATATTCTTTATAAGTTCGTCTTTTGAAGGTTGTTTTTTTAGTTATAACATACACAGTTTATCCGAAAATTTCCGGATTGGTTTGATTACGGGCCAAAAGACGCTGCTGTGTATTCGCAACTGATGCTAAAATTACGATTACACTTTGTCTTGTAAAGAGATACAATTTTACGTTACTATCTGTTGTGTGAAGCTAAGTGCATCTTGTTTGTCATAACAGTGTTACGTGATCATTTTGCATCTTGGCGAAGCACAAACAACTAATATAAGTGTCATACTTGGAAAAAAGCTAGCGAAACACTGCAAGTTCTGCAAAAAGTTTACGGAAACAAAACACTAATCGGTTGAATGCTTTGGAATGGTACAAGAATTTAAAAAAATGAAGGAAGAATCTAGGATAGACAAATACACAGGCCATTCGAGAAGCGGTCAGTCATCCGAACAAATCATGAAAATGAAAGACACCTTAAAAATTGGCTGATATCAGTAAAAGCACTATCTATCGGACCACATGGAGGATTTAATGAGAAGCAAGATCTAAGTAAAGTTACCCCTCCCCCATCACTCTCTGGTTGATGAATAAAAAGTGCACATGTTTCTGGCTTTTAAATGAGTAATTGTGCTCAACCACCCTTCTTATTCCCCAGATTTATCCTCCTGTGACCATTTCCTGATTCCCAAATTGAAATTGCATATAAAGAAGACTACCTTTAACATTGTTTCAAAAATTCAAACGACGACGACCGACTACTTGACACTCATTCCAAAGATGTACTTCCAAAAGTGTTTTGATAACTATTACATTCGTTCTAAAAAAGGTTGTTGAGTCCAGAGAGGATTATTTCGAATAAACATTGGTCAAAATTTTCCTTTTAGTTCTTAAAGTTTTGTTTATAGAATCAGTCCGGGAAATTTTGTGATCCACTGTGTATTAATTATAAATTTTGAATGATTTCAGTGTCCTTACGCTATGTATGTATCTCTTCTGTGTAAATC
>OZ025294.1:200542469-200571469 GCA_964019185.1 Maratus speculifer | reverse complement strand
ACGAAAGATTAACCGGCTTTTAAAAATGTTCAAGAACCGGAACATACCACTGGGAGAAAGTGATGGTAACGAATTTTGAAAAAATTCTAGTGAAAGCTTTTTGTAGCAATAATTTTACTTTTATTTTTCCTGTTAACATGTATATTAAATATTTTAATAGGTACTACTAAAGTTTCTAAAAAACGTATGTTTAATTAGTAAATATTGAAAATCATTGCTTAACTAATTAAATATAAAAGATTAAATAATAAAAAAAATAATGTCTCATATCTTTAAGAATACTTATAAAATTGATATTTTAGCTTTACTTTATGATACATTGTTGCTTTTTTATCTCAATCGTACTGATTGGTAAGTTAGCATACGAATTAAATTTTTCAATTGAGTGTATAGAATTTCCTAAACCGGCACTCAAACCTGAACTTTAGACTTACATTGTGAATGCTGTACTGTTTGAGCTATATGAGTTTGTTTGATTGAGCTACTTACAGGAGAAATTACATGCTATCACCAATAAGGTTATCTAAGCGAAATATTCACTGCGGTTATCAACCCAGGTAGCTCGAAAGGCAGAACACTGACAATGTATGCAAAAGGTTCTGGTTTCTAGCGCTGGCTTGAACATTTAAAGCATTAGCTCACAACACCTTCATCGATTAAACTATCATCGACTAAACATATTTTGAGAAAACTGCGCCATACAAATTCATCAAATCGGTTTCAAGTAGGGATAAAATTAACTTTTTACTTCACGCTTTGATTCGCAGCCACTATCTTCATCCTTCTCACACTTAAAAAAAGTTATTTTATACTAACTGCTATGTAAACGAAATCGACAAGTGTCCTTAATATTTCTTAATTTTAATATCTTCTTTTCAGTGGCGAAATGCAAATACAAAGCATACGAACAACACCATAAGGAAAATATTGAAGCAAATCTTAGGAACTGCTTTCATTATGTACACTGTCAGAAAAATTCGTCAATATACACTAAATTATCGTTATTTTTTCACAAATAATATCTGTACTCCCATAAAACATATTTCATCCGTGAATTCTTCCGAACGTGTAAAAAAGAGGAAGATATTCCGTTTATTCCTAGCACGCATGCGCATGGGGTCTATTAGTAATAAATTCAAATTTATTTTTAAAATGAAAATCAAAAAATTCTATAGATTAAGATGACTAATTTAGTTTAAAAAGACAAAAATGTTTTCGAATTAAAAATAAATAAGATTTAATTTTTTCGTTCATTTAAAAATACTCGCAATTTATTATTTAAAGTTGGATCAGTTGAATAAAGTTGATTTTACAAAGTTATTTATAAATAATTATTCTCATTTAAAATATACTTCAAGTGAACACATTTAAAAGATATTTTAATTAAAAAATTAAATGGAAAAAAATCGATATTACTCCGAAATAATCTTATCAAATAAAAATAGAACACTCATATTTTACCTCTAGCAATCTACGTAAATATATTCAAAATTCGCATTTTTATATTACATTAAAACTATCGTATAAAAACTGCAGACACAATCTTATTAAAGACGAAATCTTTCCGAAATTATTTTCAAAATTAAAAGCTTTTTAACGAAATAGACTAAACACACCCATATGAAATGGGCACATCTACTTCAAAGCATTATCTTGCTGTACAACCGTGGCGCCGAGCTAGCGCGTTCGCTCTCCAACGGTAGGATCGTTGGTTCGATCTTCACGCCCGCCGTGTTTATCTTTTCCAAACTTTTTTGAATTGACGGTTATTTTATCTCTTACGGAGAAAAAAAAACGGGTATTCGTCAATTTACAGAAAATTACTGGTAGCAGTACTGCCAAACACTTTTTCTGTGAAAAGACAGAAGTTTTTTTCAGAGTGTATTTACCAGAGGCCTGAAGTAGTTCTGTATATGTAGCGAAACTACAGTAATCACTACTTTTCTAGTAATTTGTACTATAGCACACATTAGTTTGAAAAAAATATAAGCATTATGCAAAATAAAAGAAATGAATTTTAAAAGCACACTGAGTACATTTATACGAATATATTTAAATAGGAGAATTCGTGTTATTGTCATTTCATTTACAGTAATAATTATTATTATTATTCCAATAGCTGCAGCAGTCTTTTTAATTAAGCAGTTTTATTGCAGATTTTTTTTCTTTTTTAACTAAAAAATCTTGATTTTGTTATGGTATATTGGCCAAAAAGACGGGTTTACTCAGAAGTATTGTAAATGTTAATAGTATGTTTAGAATATAAACTAGCCGAATGTTGCTCATTTGAACGCTTCATACTGTCAATTTTTTTTACGAATTTTTTTTTTTTTAATTTTAAGTGAAAGAGACATTTTGTACTCACCGTCCGTGGACGGGCGTTTACACTAGTTAAAAATAAATTGGAAACGTAATAACTAAGTATAGGAAGATACAAATTAAAGAATTTGTGAATAAATATAGCTTTATAACGATCTTGGTAATAAAAAAAGTAAAATGGCTAATAAATGAATTTTAGTACGTTGTATATAAATGAAAATAGTAATGATATAAATAATATATATATATATATATATATACCGGGTGTCCCAAAAATGACTGATGGATTTTAAAATTCAATAACTTGCAAACGGTGACAGCTATTTAAAAATTTTTTTGCAGGAGGGTTATGTATAATGTCAAGAGTTTTTTACCGTAATTTTTTATTTTAATTCGCATCTCAAACAATAAGTGGCGCTGACGGCGATTGAAGGCCAGATGATCAGTGCTGAGTGAAGCGTCGACCTGGCCTTCAATCGCCGTCAGCGCCACCTATTGTTTGAGATGCTAACTAAAATAAAAAATTACGGTAAAAAACTCCTGACATTATAGATAACCCTCCGGCAATTTTTTTAAATAGCTTTCACCGTTTGCAAATTATTGAATTTTAAAATCCATCAGTCATTTTTGGGACACCCGGTATATATAGTGATTTACGAGTGTATAGCTTTATTAAATAAACTTTTACAATTATGAAAGATTGTAGTGAAAACATGAAAATATATGAAAAACATTACGTATCTTTAATTTGTAAATTCCTCCTTATTTAAAGTGCTTTTCAAAAGTGTACGCTATCGTCTGCTTCTTCATGATTTCTCCAGATTTTAAAATAGCGTAATAAACAACGATTGAATCATGCTGATTGGTTGGGTCATAGTATTTTAACACCTTAATCTAGACCACAGAGACCATGCCAAGGAGACCTCGCAAACCCTCATAAACATGCGTGGCAGACCTCGCAAAGCCTGTAGACCTGATAAGCCATGATGTAAACGCAGCTTAAGATACATCTGAATATCAAACAAATACTTTTGTAATAAAATACAAAATTGTTTTCCTTATATTAAATTTTTGACAAGAGTGTTTAAAAGTTCTTCGATGACTTTTTGCTGCTATTTTCCAGCTAGTGATCATGAAAGCTTAGTTTTTGAGATGAGATAATTTTTACATTGTGTTGACTTGGAGGAATACGTTATAGCTACCCTCCCATGCTCATTGTTACGTTACTTACCATATTACACACTCTCAAAAAATCTTCCGTCGTTTCACAGAAAATGTACTGGCAGCACTTCTGCCAGTAATTGTCTGTAAATTGACGAATATCCGTTTATTTTTTTCTCCGTCAAAAGAGGTAAAATATCCGTCATTTGAAAAAAGTTCGGAAAAGATTAACGCGGCCGGCAGCGGCATTAGGCTCGAACTCAAGGTCCCAGCATTGGAAGGGGAACGCTCTTCCTCAGCGCCACGGTTGTACAAGAGAAAAGTGATTTGAAGTAGAAGCGTTCATTGGTTTGGTCTTCGTGTGGTTTGGTCTATTTCGTTAAAAAGTTTTTAATTTTGAAGTTAATTTCGAAAAGATTCCATCTTTAATTAAATTGTATCTGGGTTTATATACGTTTATATTAATATAGTATAAAAATGTAAATTTTAAATATGTCTACGTAGATTGCTAAAGGAAAAATATGGATGTTCTATTTTTATTCGATAAGATTTTTTTGAATAATATCATTTTTTTCGCATTTTATTTTTAATTAAAATGTCTTTTAAGTGTGTTCATTTAAAGTATATTTTAAATGCGAATATTTATTATATAAATAACTTAGTAAATTCAACTTTATTCAACTTATCCAACTTTTAATAACAAATTGTTTGAATTTTTGAATGAATGAACAAAGTAATTGATATTTATTTTTAAATTCGAAAACATTTTTATCTTTTTAAACTAAATTAGACATTTTAATCTATAGAATATTTTTGTTTTTCATTTTAAAAATAAATTCGAATTTATTACTAACAGACCTAATACGCATGCGTGCCAGATATAAACGGAATCTCTTCCTCATTTTTCGACGTTCGGAATGAATTCACAGATCAAATTCGTTTTCTGGGAGAACAGAAGTTATTTGTGAAAAAATAACGATACCTTAGTGTATATTGACGAATTTTTCTGACAGTGTATCGCTGTTTCAATTACATTCCAGAAAGCTTCAAATAATGTGTACTCTAGTTATCTGAATCTTTAGTTAATCCACTTGACAAATAGATTATTCTTACAGTTTGCGATTCAGGAAAATGAAAACCGCATTCCAGAATTCCTAAATTCTCAAATACTGATTCAGTAGTTCACCATATTCGAAGTTAGTGAGAAATTTTCGCCTCGCGATTGTTTCAATATGAAAAAAATAAATATTTTCTACATACATTAAGGGGTTTGTGATTTTTCTTTGTGAATTATTTCTTGAGCTTTTTATTTTTAGAATTTTTTATTTTTATTTTTTTCATTTTTAAAATGAGGACTGGAAGCCTTTTTAACAAAAGCCCGGGGGGGGGGGGTTCAAGCTGGTCCCACTTCAGCAAACCCTTGCTTCTACTGTAAAATATTGTTTCAGTTTCATAAATATCTCAGTTCGCTTTAAAAACTAAATGAAATTCGATTTAACTTAAAGATGATTTGGAAAAAATAATCTATCAAATCGATTCACACATATTAAAAGCAATGAATCAATCAGATTGATTTATTATTCATCTCTTTGAAAAAGTGTTGCCAACAAAAAATTATAGGTAAATTCATTCAATCGTTTCAAATATTTTAAAAACGAATAAGATAAGTTTTTGGACGTGGTGTCTTTTATCATTGGTATTCAAATATACATTTTTTGCATATTATTTATATAATTTATCTATCAGTTTTAAATGTCATTAAATTTGAATATTGAAAACTTTGGAAGCTTTGAATATTATTTAGATTTATTTCGAAATGTAGACATGTTATATATATATGGACTTTTAAGCAAAAACAATTTATTTACGTGAAATTTATTTACGAACGTGATACTAAATGTACTTTCAATATTGGGAAATATATAAAATATGTGCACAAATATGCATGGCACTTAAAACAAAATTATAAACAAAAATAAATGAAAAATAAAATAAAAAGCAAAATTCTAAAATATTCTTTTCGCTTTTAAATGATTTTTATGAATACTTTGTATGTTGAGGAATTAGCATTTGAATCGCAAAAAGCAATTGCTTATGAGCAGAAATATATAGTTTTCAGTACATTTTAAAATTTTCTCTTTTATCTACTAATTCATCCATTATTAGATGATCATTATAATATCGTAATTCTTGTATCCTGAGTTTACTAAGAGATTTTTGTGCCAAAGGCAGTATACATTTTGGACGCCGATTGCAATTTTGTTTATTACCTTTAGAAATCATCTTAACTAGCTAAAAGTATACTGAGGTTTCTGAAAATTGATATTTTCTTATTTAAACAATTTTACTTCGGAACAGTATACTGCGAATATTGCTTTTTAGAATATTGCGCAAAAAAATAGCAGCTCTTAAAACAGGAATGCTATTTGAATTAACTCTGTTGCAATCTCAATTTAGAATATTCTATTGCTCTCTGAGTTCTCTAAAATTATCGCTTAAAAAATCACGAAAAATGAAAAAATAATGTATGCAGCATGTAAGTTAAACATTTAAAAGTGGGAAAAATCTAAAGATGAATAATAATGCATTTTTCTAATATGTACGCTTTAAATTCCCAAGGAGTTTTAAAGTATATTTTCATAACAGAACGTTATGAAACAAAATCATGTGAAAAACAAAGCTCATAAACTGGTAGATATTCTACATATACAGTAGCAGTAGATTTCGTAACAGTAATTTTAGAGTTCTTTTACATTTTTCATAGTAAAATACATTCATGAATACATCAAATGACATTATGGAAAATTTTCTAATGATCCTTAAAACGTTTATGCCTTAGCCTCCCGTCCTACGGCCCGCTTGTGCCGTGCAATTAGCTGCAATTACAAAATATAAATATGAAAAACTTTGATTTCATTTTATTATAAATTGTACATTTAAATTAGAAAGTTCGGTTAACTTAAAGTTATATATTCTATCTAATTTTAGCAAAACACAAAATTTTGATCGTTACAATATATTTCTAAAAATTGTAACATAGACTTCATGATGTATTATACATAGAATTGTCAAAGATACTAAATATTGATTACTATAAAATAAAATTTTGTAGAATGGAACAGAATGTATAGGGGACGGGGTGTATTTTGAAATGCCACTATTTCCTAATTGTAATTTTATCCAAATTTATTTTATAGCAGTATTATGTGAATAACTAGGGTGAATATTCGGAAACTGTAGTACTACAAATTAAGCTTACTTATAGTAAAACTTGATAAAAATGCATCTTGCGCGAAGAAAGAATTGTTTATTTATTAGTATTATCAAATTATCTAAATACGTGTAAATAGGTAAATAAATAATAGGTATGCAAAAGGGGGGGGGGGTATATCCACAGAGGTATATCCACAGTAAAATAGCAACAGCAGTTTTTGTTTTCTTAGGCTTTTGTTTATGCACTTGTGGAAATGTTTTCTAAGAAAACTAACTAACGAAAAATAAATACAGAGATTATAGTTATATCAATTATGTAAATTTTGTCTAATTTATATATAATTTATATTATAATGTTATGCAAATTTACATGATTAAGGCATTAATTATTAATGGGTACATATATAATTAATGGGAATTTAAAAAAATTGAGATAAACACGTCTAATACATTTTTAGAATTAAAACTTTAAATGCGTTTTCGGCAAAAACGGGATTTGAAAAACAATTAAAGTTCTGTCTCAAAAGCTATTTTACATTTATTTAACACAGGCCCCTTACTATATTTGTAATGTTACATGCGTAATGAACTATTGTTTAAGTATTAGAAAACTTTCTGGTGTTTTATAGCTATTTTTATGAATAAACGTCAGAATATATGAAAAATCATCAAAGGGGTAATTTTAATTGTTATAGCGCTGGAAGATTTTAGTTCACAGCTAAGATTCCAGTCTTTTACATTATAATAACTCAAATTATATATTTATGAAACAATTAGTGAACTATGAATATTTTTGATGTAAGGACATTTTTGGTAAGTATTTAAAATTGCAATTAATTATTCAAAATTTTGAAAATGAAAATGCCATCAAAATAATTATCAAATAACTGTTTCATTCAAACATAGCAGAATACGTTAAAAAATCCATGAAAATGTGTAGATTTTTGTGCATACAATAACATCTAAGCATATAAATTAGACTTTTTAAATAATTTATGTTACAGGAGTATGTTTATGTGAACAGAATCAAGATGGTTAGAGATATAAATACACGTATTCATTTATTACAATTTTTGCGCAAACTTCCTTTCAATAATTGAAAAAAAATTCCGAATGTTATTTAATTTTTTTCAAATTCAAAAATGAATGAATATTCAGGGATGTTAAATTTTTGCTTAGCCGCAAACGTTCTGCAGTTCTTGTAATTTTCAAACATTCAGTTCAAACCTTAAATTTTGAAAACATGCTTTCAGTAAGTATTTTTTATTAATAAAAGGAATTTTTTGGTAAAAATAAATATCCTAATTTGTTTCTTGATTAATTCGTATATGAATCATGCGTCACATTTCATTTAATGCGTTGAATGCCACGTCAGTCACAGGTGACTGGCACTGAATTTTCTGTTTAGGCCGCTTCAGTTACTAGTGACTGACAGTCTAAAATATTATATAAAACTGCAACATTTGTATTCTTTTAAGTAATTATTGAAATTATATTTAAATTTTAGTTAGCTTTTATTTAACCTTAATATTACTTTTTCTTCATAATTACTTAAAACAATGTATTTTTTTTTTTAGTGTCACCGGTGACTGACACAGCCTAAATGGAAATTTCAGTGTTAGCCAATATGGCACTTAAAGTGTCAACTTATATTGCAGACAATTATACACTTATACACTTTTGAAGTTACATAATCCTAAATCACGCTAGTGTGAAATTCATGGATTATTTTATTTAATTATTTTAAGAAAAATGATAATACCTGTTCTTTGCAGGATAATTTTGAAACAAAAAATTCTTGAAATATAAATTTCTCTTTCAAAATGTTAAAAAATAAAGTAATTTGTATTTAATATAAAAATTTAAAAATAATTTATTTACATGTAAAAATATATTGCCCCCTTGACTCAAAGAGCAAAAGAACATATGCCTTATCACTTTTATCGTGCTATATTACAAAAAAATATTGCAATATAACTCTCAGCTCTAAGAGAAATTTTAACATATACATTTGAATGAGGCAAAACTGTTTCGGTTACATTGTTCTCATACAAATTTCAGATCTCACGCCAGTCTTGCATTTGGTATAGATTAGGTCAAGCGCAATTTATGACCTGTCATTCTGAAAGATATATGTAATGCATTTTTTCCACACAAAAAAATTGCTATCAAAACAAAAAAATATCCTTCCGTAGATTTTCATCATCTAATTGCTCACCTCTTGTATTTGCGTTCTAGTCTTTTTTTTCGCCCATCAAAAAGATGTAATGGAAAATCATTTGTATGCTTTAAACTCATTAGGAAAGTGTTTTTAATGGAAAAGAAATACAATAATTCATGTCGATGAATACGAAACATACTAAAGAGTTTTTAGTTATTGGTAGTAGAATTAATGCAAAAGTTTCAGGAGGAGGTTGTTTACATTTGCTATGATCTTATATATATAATATTAATAATGTTACATGAACGTGAAGATAAATTTTGAATCAAAGATATAATATATATCTATATTTACATATTCAATTAAGCTCTCTTATAATAGTACCATTTTTTCCATTATAATTATTCTATCAAACAGTTGGAACTTTATACTGTCAATTCTTTTTAATTCATATTTTTGAATATCTATACCTGTAACAATAGGCATTATTATTCAACTATTTTTTAAAAAATATGCACAAAAGTCTGCCTGCATTCCGTCATAGCTCGGACTAAAGATAACCTTAAATATACCTAAAATATTTGTGGAATGATTTTATATTTTAAAAAGGAAATTTAATTTAAAAAAGCTGCAAGAAGCGTTTTCATCTTTTTTTTCTTCTTTTTCGTCGACTACGGTTGAATAGATTAAAGTGGTGCAGGAGTGTGCACTTAAAATCTTTTATAAAGTTACAATAAATTAAGAGATTAAAGGAATGATGTTATGCTTTATTTATAATATATCAAGGAGAGGGCCAACCTTGGTAATTACAGATTTTGATTATTTTAATATAAGTTGTAGAGTAGAAACCACTTGGTCTCACGTTCAACGGATTTTATACAACGCTCCTTCGTTCTTGAGAAACAGGGGGGGGGGGAGGGCGGAGAGTCTTATATTATGACACAACTTAAATACTTACTCAGTGGTGTAGTCCCGGAGAAAAAGTAGGGAGACGCCAATTGTCTCGAAAATTAAACTTTGTATCACCCATAGGGGCAAACTTGATTTTGATTCTTCCTTTCATTTTGTATTGCAGAGAAAAGTAATTGAAAATTAAACTCAATTAAAATTAAAAAAATAAACTTTAATTAAAACTGAGAAATTCAAATTTAATTTAAATTAATTTAAGAGAGATTTCTTTAAAAGTTGATTTTTAGATTATTTTCTATAGAAAGAAATATTGAAAACATTCTTTCAAGGTCGAAAATTTTTTCCAGTTATGAAAATTAAAATTTTGGCCCAAACCCGACTCAGCCTATAGCCCCCCCTCCCCCCCCCCCAAAAAAATGACCCGACCCGGCCGGTATAACAGCGTTGACCAGCTAGGCCCGGGAAAAAATTTAAATCTCGCCCCCAACCCAATCCTAGTGACTTCCTACAAAACATTAATGTTTAAATCGATTTGGTTAAGAATTTGTTTCGTACGAAGAGTTCTGACCACAAACACTTATCGCGACTTTTTTTATGTTCCTAAACTTCATTTTTATAGAAATGTCGTAGGCTGCTATGTTTATTTTTTTAAACAAATCTCCATTTATAGTACATAAATGTTTCATTTTTGATTAATACTGTTAATTCATATTTCATGTAATGGAGACTTCAATATCTGAAAAATGCTATACTATAAAAATTTCTAAGAGGGAATTGCATAGGAAAGAAAAAAAGTTCCCTTCTTAGCAACTGTAAATGTATTATATATTCTTTTCTTACGTATTAGTATATTCGCTTTGCATGGATCAACATATTTTTCAGTTTAAGACAGTATTCCGTCACAGTTGGTTCTTTCCCACATGTTTTATTATATTTTAATTTAGCTATTATTTTAATAAGCCTAAAAAATTACTATTCTCTAAAAATAATAAATTATAATGTTGAATTAGAGATTAATATCGATTTAAAAATTTATGCATTTCTTACAAAATTTTGTGGCCTAATTTAATTGAACTTTGAACAGACCAGACCACGCCTTGACAATGATTTTCATATCGGCTGGGTCCAAAAGCGTATTGAAAATTGTGGCCTGTGAAGACTAGGAAGAATAAAACTAGTCTTGGAAACATTTGGCAATAAACTAAGGAAAAAATAAGTTAGTACTGACTCCTGACCATATTCTTCAGGAAAAAGGGTCAGAACCCTGGCGGAAAAATGTTGACTAGACCAACAATGATGTGTCAAATATTCACAATTAAAGAAGCTTTCAAAAATTATTTTTAAAAATCAAAATTGATATTTTGACCAATTTCGAGGTATTGTGTCCCCTTAAATTTCAATAAAATTGGTTCAATACTTTTTAGAAATTCAGCAAAAATAAAAAAATAAATATGAACACTTCTAAGTAGTTTCATTTTTAACGATTTTCATCAAGTGACATAGACATTAGCGCTATCTGCTTAGCGAGAAAGTCACTAACCGACAATTTTCTTCCTTCTTAACACGTTCGCTGCCGCTTACATAAAGATGTGATTCTAGATAATGCCACACTGTAGAATTGGGTTTTTCCCAGAAGCCGATTTACTTTTTACAACAAAGAATCAGTGAAAGATTTTCCCGCGCCAGCGAGTGACTGGCTATTGGACATCACCCCACATACTGCGCTGGCGCGTGAGTGGCCCTTAACTTTGGAGCCATATCACGCGCTTTCGCGTGAGAGGCATTGAACGTGTTAATATGATTTTGTAATTAGGATTCTTCTAGGAAAACCAAAAAGCAATGTCAACTTTTATGGCATAAACGAGCATTTTAAAATAATGTAAAACGCTTAGATTCGTCCAAGAGTTCTTGCGGTTAACTCGCTTCATTTGAAGAACTATAATTTTACGAAAGAGATACAGGGTAGACCAAAATTTCTCGGCAATTTTTTTAATTTAATGCAAAATAAAGTCTTGAAAGTCCATTTTTATTGTTGTTGTTAAAAATGTATCGTAAAATGTATCGTAAATGTATTGTAAATCAAATGTGTATTAAGAACGTGATTAAAGAAATCGTTTTAAACTATTGACATCTAATTTCTTTTAGTGTAGGAATGAAGAGCAACTCCGAGAGTTGCAAAGTCATCTCCAATCGCGAATTTTTTTTTGAACAAATTAATAGAGAGTAACAAAAAATATTTATTTAATATTATTTTTTAAAAACTCAGTTCTTTCAAATGTGTTCAAATGTTTTTAAATTATTAGTATTGGAGGTATTTAATATAGGCATTTAAATCCTTTGGGGAGATCAACTAGAAATTTCTGTTAACTAAGCAACATTGATTTTATCCAGAGTTGTAAGTATGTTGAGGGTGATCCCTATCGAAATTGTGTTTTGTCTTCTTTATGTTCGGTCTTCTTATAGAGATGAAGAAAAATAGTGGGTTTTGTCTATAGAAGTATAGCATCAGGCCAGTTACATATTAAAAAAAATATGCTATTTAAAATTACGTCGATGCTTTTGGTTCGATGTAATTTTGGTCATATGAAGTTATAAAATATATTAAACAAGAGGAACTAAGACTTTCTATACATAGAAACTGAAAAATTTGTTATGCTGCAATCAATGTTTTGCATGGAAAATATTAATTCGGTTAACTCTACATAAATTCGAATCAAGAAAAATGTTAAGTTTCATTTCTTAAATCAAAATTTCCTCCCAAATCTATTTCATTTCAATTTTTCTGTAATGAGAAACAAAATTTAAAAAGAAAGGGCATTATGTTTTGAAACATCTGCCTTACTAGAAATAACTCCGCTTTCTTTTAAACTAGCCTTTTATATCACATTTTGAACTCTGGAAACTGCTTCCTCAGCGATATAAGTAATGATGTTTTTGTGGATGAAATTTTCTTTTAGCTAAATGAGAAATGAGTTGTGCTTTCCATTAAGTGAGCCATAATAAAAATGTGCATCAATTCCTTACAGTTTAGGCAGACTGCAATTGAAACATAAAAAACAACAATGCGTGATTAAAAAGAGTAACCAGAAATAAACTAAATTTTGGAGACTAATATTTTTATTGAAACTTCAGTAGTTTGATACTCGTAAAATATGCTTCTAGAAAACAACTAATTTTATCAACGACTTAAATTTTATCTGAAATACAGCTTAAAAATAAAACTATTTTCTTGTTTAGTTTTTATTATTAATAAAGTGAAACGTCGTTAAAAAATTACACTTTGGTAATTGATAATTGTGACGTTTTAAGTGTTTTATTTTATTTATTGTAGTTAAAATGGCTATATTAATTTTTTGATGAAAATAATATAAAAACATATTTATGAATTTAAAATAGATGTAATATTCTTTTAAAATATATTTAAACTTTAAAGAGTAATTCTGTTTCAAAATGTCGAAATGATCAATAGTCACTAGCATTTACGAAAAAAATTGATTTGAAACCAAACATTTTTTTTTTTTGTCTGAATATATTAAAAAAATAAATGTTTATTAAAAACGTACGGCTGTCATTTGGCAGTTTATAATTAAATCTGAGTAGCACATAAAATGCAACACCGCTTTTCAAAAGTTTAATGAGATTTTTTTTTAATCCTCACAAATCATTAATTTTCATCAATCCTTTTATGTGTTCAATTATTTAAGTCCTATAAAACATTTTAAAACATATTCTATCGAGAAATAACTACCAAGTATCGCATAAGGCATATTTTTCTGTAGAATGATTTTTGACCAAAAAAGGGCGAAAATGACGGTTTTTACAGGTTTAACAGAAATTTTTTAATGGTGGTTTATTACGAATCTTTTAATACTATTTCCTTACGATTTTGGTTAAGAAATCTATACATTGAGGCTGCAGGGAATCCCAAAAGTTTATGAACAACTTTTATTATTATTATTATTAAAAAATAGGTGCAACAATTTCCAAACAATTTATATTTACAAATAATATCAAGGCAATAAAAATAGTATTAAAGAAATAATATTATAGAATCACAGACCTTGCGAGAAAAATTAAAACATGAATCTTACTGTCCCATAACCTTATAGACAACTCATTTTTTTAATTTAACATTCAAGTTTCTCCTAATCACTTCAAAAACTCTATCCTGCATATTCAAAAGAAGAGAAAATCATTTTCTTTCAGTTTGCAGCTTTAGATCTTCAACCATTTCAAAAATGATGCGCATTGGCATATAGCTAATCTTTCATGGCTCAAGCTAGTCTTTCTAATAATAAAGACTCTATTTAATCTTTCTAATAATAATGACTCCAGCCAATCTTTCGTAGATGTTCTCTGTTGGGTTCTGGTCAGGAATTATGGCTGGCCAGTGGTTAACAGTTGCTTAGTTTTGTCTAAAGCACTGCATTCCAGAGTTGAACACATGATGGCCTGCAACAGCTGCCTTTCTGGTATATACATTTGTGCCTTCTACGACAATCTTTACGAATTTTTATTTTCTTCTATCTTTACAAGAAGAAAATATTGGGTTCTGGAATTTTTTTTATATCCGGTTGTTAACGGATTTACACGTTTTAAGGGTCAGAGAATTCCTAAAACATGTTTTTACAAAATTTCTGTCTGTGAGTCTGCGAGTCTGCCTGTTTGTATGTGACAAAAATATTGTTGGCTTTCGATCATCAAGAACTAATGTATGGAGTTTCACAAAACTTTAGATTCTGTTGGACATTCATATAAACTAGGTCTTATTAGTTGATAGATCTTATTAGTTGACTATATTTTGGTTTCAACAAGCTAGCCGGTGGCGCCACTAGGCTGCATTTTCAGGAAGTATTAACATGCATAAAATAGAAGAAAGTTTTAGCATTGTTACATCTTTTTATTAAGATACACAGCCCTAATTGAAAGTTTTGATTAGTTGTATCGTGCGCAGATTTTTACAAGGACATTAAAAAAATCTGATATATAGCCGTTTACTCGAAACAAGCAGCATTGACAAGAGTGAAATAAAAAATGAATGTGGATTACATTAATGCGTCAGATCGTGTAACTTGAATTTATCCTGGAAAAAAATACGACGAATGGTTTTGGTTTCTACTTACAGATAAACTCTATGCAGAATAGGTTCAAATTATCGAATAACTATTGAAAAGATTTTATTAACTTAATAAGTTAAAACTTCAATAAGAAATACTTTAAAATATCAATTAAAGAAGGTATTATAATATACAGTAAAACCTCCTTTAACGGCCACCTCTGAAGAGCGGTCACCTCTAACAACCGGCCACTTTTTCATAGAACGGAATGAATCGGATTGAAATAATATTAAATCGAACCTCCAAATACTGTCACCTCTGAAAACCGGCCACGGCCAGGGAAATCCACTCCGATACGGTCACCAAAAGAAGCCGAGACCATTGCAAATAGCGACATTAAAAAAAAAATCCTTTGTTTTTGACACCTGTTTTGTCCTCCCACCCCCCCCCCTCTCTCCATTGCTGCTACAATTATAGTGAGGAGCACTTTTTATTTCGTCTAATAGTGTGCTCGCCTTTTTCCTCCCCTCTCCCCCAGCACACACTTCTGTGGAGTGGTATTGGAGAAACTCTGTGTACACGTGTATATTTATTCTCGCAGTGACGCAATCCAATTGCGAAAGTAACATAAACAAATTAAAGTACGTTAAATTGAAATGATAAACTTCTTTCACTAATTTAAAATATAGTTTGAGAGTTAACTTTGTTTCTTCGTTTATATTTTTGCACTAGTTCACACGCACAATGTGGACAGCGCCGTGCGAAATGGGCGGTCTGTCCGGGCGCGGAAATTTATACTACCAGCATCATTTTTGGGTTGTTACAAGAAAAAGTTGGGGGAGATGGGGCGCCAAATTGACACTTTCACACGCCCTTAAATGTGGATATTCAATGTTTTTTTACATTTAATTTTTTCACAACTGGCAATAATTTTGAGATTGGCAGTGAAAACGCATCAAATTTGAAAACCTTTATTTAATACGGTCATGTTGATGCCCTCACCCCCTATCTTTTTTATATGGTTCCTCCCTGTCTACGCAAAGAAAAAAAGCGGTAACTATTTTTGCCTTCGCCAGCCATTTGTCTCTAGTTTTCTAAATCGAACATGAGTAAAATTTATAAAAAGAAATTTTTATCACTCAGTGAAAATTGAAGGTTATTGATGATAGTAAGATGGGCATTAGAGCACGGAAATTAGCAGAAAAATATGGATGAGGAAGAAATAAATGAAATTTTAAAGAATAAAGAAATGCACATTGAGAAACATCTTAGAGGCGAAAGCCTAGAAAACAATGTCAAATGTCGCAAAACTGGGAATGAAGTAATTAATGAAATGCTATTAGAATAGTTTAGAAATTGCAGATCTAAAAATTTACCGATTTCAGGACCCATTTTTCAAAAAAAAAAAAAAAAAAAAAAAAAAAAAAAAAATCATAGAAAATTGACAAATATCTTGGTATTAATGATTTCAAAGATTCAAACGGCTGGTTAGAAAATTTTCGCTTAAATTATACATTTTTTGAAGTATTTTATTGAATTAAATAGTTTTCGTTATTCTTCTAATCAGTTGAAGCTAAACCTCCATATACCGGTCACCTCTAACAAGCGGCCACTTTTGCACAGTCCCATCGCTGGCCGCTCTTTGGAGGTTTTACTGTATATATTTTTAAAAAAATGATTGTTTCATTTTAAGTATGTAAATCGCAACAAGTAAAAAGAAAAAAACAACATTTTGTCCGTTATAAATACAAGTAAAGATATGTGATTTTCTGAGTGTTGAGGGAAAATATACATGTATTTTTTAAAGAGAAAATTCTTAGTATATTGAAAACAACGCAAGCTGTTGCTGTTGTAAGGCGATGTGAAAAAAATTGGATTTTTAAACTAACTTAGAAGATAATCTCCACATGGTCTACATTAAAATTATACATCCCTGTTCATAAATTATCACTAAACGATTTTTGAAATCAATTCTAAAAGAAAAATAATATAATAGATTATAATTTGATGTGACCCTGTTTTCTGTAAATTGAGCTTACAGTGATTTCTGGTCTTGTTTTAAGACTACAAATCTGTTAGAAAGAACAGACCAAACATACAAATTTGTTTTCCATGCAATTTTGTATTGCGATCATAAAAACATTTAACTCCCATTTTACACACCAAAGTACACTGTAAAAAAAAGGGTCAATCTACTAAAAACATTTTAGTGATCTTTGTAATTACTAAAAATTTTTTTGTAATTTTACTTGGTTACAAGGAATCTGTAAGAATTACTAGAAAAAAGCTAGCAACGAGTAGAGTTAATAGTTTTACATTTTTAAAAGCTATTACTAAAACTCACTTGATGTGGTCGTGATAGCCTAGTGGTCATAGCAATGAACTCCAGGCTGAAGGTACCCGGGTACAATGCTGGACGCCACCAAATATGCACCGAATGTATGCAATGTAAGTACTCGTTAAATAAAGGGATTATGAAAATCCTGCTGTAGCAGTTACCATGGGTAATGATCTCTGGACTTCCCTCCACTTTAGAAACATGTCAGAATAGAGCAGGTAGCAATGTTTGGTGCTGCCATTTATTGCGGCTTCGCCGAAAATCTTCCGCTTCAGTAGTCTGTCTTTTTATCCACTGGATGCAGCTGGAAGGAAGCTCCTGCCCTTCGGGCACACGTAATGGTTACCAAAAATAATTTTGGAGCTATTACTAAAACTAGCTTAGTGGCTCATACTAAAAAGTTTTAAGTTAGTTATACAAAAAATTCTTTTGTTCAGTTTACAAAAAAAAAAAAAAAAAAAAAAAAAAAAATGTTTGTTTCACTTGCAAAAAAATAGTTTGTAATGGTTACTAAAAAATTCTGTGGAATACAAATTTACTAAAAAATTTTTAGTAACATCTTGATTTTTTTTTTTTTACAGTGTATAAGATAAAGCTATGTACACAAAAATCCGTGTATTTTAAATACTACAAAAGTACATGTGTTCTGTACGTTACGCAGATATATGTGTAAGAACACAATTTTACACACAAATCTGTGCATTTTTCATATTTGCATTATTTAATTTGCCTTATTAAAACGTCATTTTTCTGGCAATCATTGTCTTCTTTTGCACATGGCGGGATTTTTTTTCTTTTTATAGTACACATCCACCAAAAGTAAATATAAGCACATTAATTTAGACTTTTTAAGCCATTTTCAATTTTAAAGTTTTTAATTTTGAAAGTGTCGTGTTTCACGAGAATCACCCATAAGCACAAAAACATGGAATTATATTTTCAGTACCAAACATATGAAAATATTTTTTTTTTTTTCAAAGAAACACAGCTTCTTCTTTGTTGGAACTTGCGTCACCCAAATCATAAAAATCCTGTCTGACGTCAGCCATGCGTGAAAATTCCTATATCTTGTTTTATTGTTAAGCATGTTACGTGATCCACTGAAATTTAGTTATAGCTCCTCCATTTGAAGCACGAGCAGTAACTTCAGACACACAAATAAATATCTTTTTTTTTTTTTTTTTTTTTTTTTTTATCAACTATCTCTGTTACCATTATTTTATTATCTAGGACGTTAAATTTATTACAGAGCTTAAACTAAAAACCCATATATTACCTTTGTTAGCACGAAAGTTTGCTTATTCTAAGCATGAAAATCCGATTGCATATTTACGTAGTTTATAAATTGATTTTTAAATCATCTAAGTATCACTAAAAAGGTTATATTTTTCTTGTGATTTCATAAAAAGTATGCTCTTAAAAGTTTGCAAATGAATTTAATACTAATTTGAAACTAATAATAAGCTTGACGTAGAAACAGTCGTACGGTAGCTTCAGAGCCTTGAGTCCCCCCCTTATCAATTTTTGAAGTCTCTAATTTATGTAATTTTCCTTTCAAATTTTCCTGTATCATCTTTTCACTTTTTTTTCGCCTTTCTTTTAGTCTCATGCATACGGGTCGCACGCAGGAGCGTCGAACGGAAAGAGGCCGCTCACCGTGGTGGTTAATTTATTATGGTATTCCTATGTGAGGTTGTTCCGGGGTGCTGTAGGCCCAGACTTCATGTTTATAGACATTAATGCAAAATCGCAGGGAACTCACAATTTTTTATGATTTTCCAAGGACCCGACCCGCTAAGCGTTAAAACTGCGCTTTTGGAAGAATAGGCTTTGTTGCTACAAAAAATTTCGTAGCAGCACAGTGAATAATTCATCATTTTTCACAGATTTTATGTTTGTGACCTTCATTTTGGAAATGGGTGCACTATACGATCCACATACTACACTGAAGGGGAAAAAAGTTCAATATTCAAATTTATAATTTCATTCTTTTTAACAGTTGAATCTACAAATTTAATTAATATTTAGTAAGTCAAAAAAAAAAAAAAAAAAAAAACACTATTTGTCATATTATTGAGGTTTCCTTTTAAGTTGTGGATTGGATGAGATTTGAAATATAATTCCGTAAGTCTAAGAACACCCAGACTAGTAGCGATCTATGAGTTAAACTATTTGATATTTATCGAGCTTTCTTTATTCCCAAAAAAATAAAAATTCGATAATGAAAACACTCATTCTAGAATAAAATTATATTTTGAAAACAGTCTTCAACTTTTTTACGAGCAAAAAGTTTCTACTCATCATATTATTAATCTGCTTTCCGAAGCATTTGTGAAAGTAATGAAATATTTAAAATTTCTGTTGAAAACAGCTGATATTGACTTAATTTTTCTTGGAAACTACTGAAGTGATTTAAATTTTTTTGCAACTATGTTTAAATAGCTTCAAGTGTCTGGAAAATCAGTTATAGAAATTTTGTTTCTGAAATAGCGTAACTATAGCAGTTTTTCTTGCTAAACAACCAATTTATAATTTAACTCAAGATACGAATCCGTTCAGTAGGTTGTCACTGTTGACAAGAAATTTGATACTGAAGACCAGTATTCGTGATATGGAAACGTATTTGCTTGCTGATCTCAAACTAGCATTTTACTTACTCTCATATACTTTATATGTGAAAACTGGGAAATTGAGTTTGTATAGCCAGTGGTCAATAGAATCAGTTTTATAAGTTAATGGCCACTACAAAGTTTCAAACTTTCTTAACATCTAGGTAAACTATAATCGTTATATATATACATATTTTCTTTTATACAAAAAATTAATAAATAAATAAGTATATAATAAAAAGTTATTATGATTTTACTTAATAAGTAAATGTGTTATTAATATACTACACACATAGGTAAAATCTAAACTGGTGAGCATTATCTTGAAGAAAAATAACTGATGACTGCTGAGTATGCGGAGGAAGTCAAAATATTGAAGATACTGTAATGTCCTTAAAGTCTGCTTGCATATGAGTGGAAAAAAGTAATCAATTACTTGAAATGCAAGTGGAATACTGATAAATATATTTTGCAGAGTAAAACTGAATTTCTTTTTTTAAAAATCCAACTGAAGAGCAAGCACATGGTGAATTGCCGAAATATTGAAAATACAGCTAAGTCATTGAAATCTGCTTGCATCCAGTAACGAAAATAATTAATTAGTTTGCTAATTAGATTTAATAAAAGTAAAGGTGCATATTGCCATGAAATTTTTTTATTTTATTGGCGATCCGTAGCAGATTTTTTAATCGACACTTGCGAGTGGCGACTAGGGAGGTGATTTTTATCGCCACTTTTACAACTTTAATTGTCATGTGGTGAAAGGCGACCATTAATTTTCACCTAAATACATCGCCCCTGAAATATTTTACCTTCTTTTATTTCTCAACAAAAAGAAGTTTTCCCACGCATAAATTCCGTAGTTTAACCTATAAATTACCAAAACATATCAGATTGTATTTTTAAATACACCATCCCAAAATCACAATGCACTTTCGATTTTGCACATTTTGTCGAAAATCTAATTCTTATGGAACTTCAGGAACATAAAGAACACGTTGGATCTCATGTTTTTCAAGCAAGATTTCATTTGATTTGGTTCCAGGAAGATTTGATTTTGTTGAGAAATTATGGGTCAGACAAAAAATTTAAGGAAATAAAATAATACATGGAATCACCTTGTAGAATAAAATGCACGGAATGCTCTATTGCTGCTCCGCATGAATAAGTAGCTATTTTACAGTATTTGTGTAAGAATAGCACATATATACATTTGAAAACTAATGATTTCTTTAAAAAATTCAATAACTTTACTTTTTTATATATACATATATCATGGAGCATTTTTATCCAGATTTAACAACAGTTTCAGAAAATTTGGCAAAATTCAGTAAAAATAATATTGTACAATTTAAATATGCATTTGTTAAATACCTAATGAAATAAAAGCAGCTTTATGAAATAGTTTTTAACTGTACATCCGCGAAAGATACAAAAGTTTTTTCTTTATTTTATTTTATTTATTTATTTATTTATTTATATTTTATTTTAAATTTTTTGCCTAGTTTTGGAGTCGAATCTATAAAACAGCTTCTATAAAATCACAAGTCGAATATTTTGAAAATTCATAAAGTTAGCTGCGAATTTTGTCTGCTTTTGAAAAGAAACCGGAAATGAAGGATATTCTACAAATAGTCACATTTTATTAACTGTCTACCAACAAAAGAATTAGTATTTAATAAATGTTACTGAATAGCTTTTGAAAGGATGCCTCGATTTTAATAGTTCTTAATTTTAATTTTAATATATTTATTTGTTTCTAGTTTATATTTTATTTTATCTTATTTATTTATTTATTTATTTATTTCGATGGTTCTGATGGTTTTCCAAAAACTAAAACCAAAATATTCCAATAAAACATAAAAATTAAAAAATAAATTAAAATAGCATTTTGTAGAAAATCGCTTATCCTCCAGCTACTTTTAGAAAGAAACTGAAATACAGCTCGTCTAATGCCGATATCTTTCTGAATTTTCACGATTTTCGGACTGGTCTTTTTATAGGTATTGATTGTATAGAAGTTCACTGACAATCGCTGAAATAAACTTCTGCAGCGTTCGCGCATGTACAGTTAAATATTATTTAGTACAAATTCTTATTTTGTTGTAACTATTTAATATATTTATATTCCATATAATAATTTTTAAAGGATGACTTACATCCGAGAAATCTAAATTGAATTACGTGAATGTTTATTCACATTGCTAACATTACTGGCTTAGTATGAAGACTGTTGGTACACTGAACCAATGACTCAGGTTTGATCCCTGGCCTGGATGCTTTTTCACTCTGTTGGTTTTACGCCTTGTTAGCAATATGAATAAAAATTCACGCAATTCTATTTATATTCAAATTGCACTGTGTTTTCTTAATTTTGCTTTGTTCAGTTTTATGAAAGTACCTTTAAATTTAAATGAAAACCATACATGCTAAAAAGAAACAAGTTGGAAATGGCACGTGAAGCGTAGAAAATGAGGTGCGTTCGTACTATAACGAAGTTTTAAAAATATTCAGATCTTTCTGTTATAGTATACAGTACTTCGGATACAGTACAGATGTCGAAATCTTTTGTGTGACCCTGTAAATACTATCTGCTTTCTATTATACAGGAAGTAAGTTGTATTAAATCTCAGCAATGTATATCAATTTCATGAAATGTGAAATAGTTTAATATAATTAAAACATGCCCCAAACAATGCTTCCCTTTATACCATTATAGAGTGGAATACTTTTATTTAGACGTGTAAATTAATAATAAATATTCTTTGCATCACAGATTGTACAGAATGTATATTTTAGTACATAATTCATAAATTCATTTCAATTCTATTATGTTCGAAATAGTGTAACATCATTAAAATGAACTTGAAATTATTTTTCCCTATTTACCCTAATGTAATGGAATACTTTTGATTGTCCCTGTAATTAAACTATAATCCGATTTTCATAAAATTTGAAACGACTTGACAAAATTATGCAGCAATTATGTAATTTAAATCTCAAACATTTGGTTGGGTATTTTTTGTTCTATTATATGCGCACACAGACGAACGGACAGACTGAATGACGACTATATAATTACTACATATGTATGTATAGCTAATATAATGCAGTTGAATTATTATTTATTTATTTTTTAAGAATTTTTGTCAAGATCGTTAGCTTTATATAATAAGTTTTATCTAATCTTATAGTCTCAAAAATATTTACAATATATTATATCTTCCAATTTTTTAAAATAATGAAATTTTAATGGAAGAAAAATGCACAAATATAAAATTTTCCTTTCAACTGCAGTTTGGCATATAAAAAGATTAGTGAATAAATAATTACTTCATAAGAAAGAAATCCAGGTTATTAAATAATTATAGTAGGCGAAACATTATTTAATTAGTGCAGATATATTTTTCACTAAATATATGAAAGATATAATAAATTTATGAAGATATTTCCTTAATTTCTTGAAAAAGAAATTATAATGATTATGCAAAATACGACATACTTTTGCTCCTAGTTCATATAAAATGCAAGTCAAAATCCTTTATTTTTTTATTTTTCGATATATGCTAGGAAACATTTTAATTTATTAGCATCCGATGCTATTTCTTTCAGACAAGCTAAAAATGTCGTGTCATCAGCCCTGAATTTTCTAGTCAACCGATTTTGATAATTATTTTTTTAAATGAAAACTATTTATTTGTAGTTGTGCCCATTTTAATTATTTTTTAATTTATTTCCATTTTTATATTTTATTTTTAATTTTAAAAGCTTTTTCATAACATTTCTTCAAAATGGTGGCAACACAGTTTAGCTTTTCTCTCGATAATAAAAATTTATTTTCTAAAATGATTGCGTATAATTATGCACTAATTGAGTTAAAAATATATATATTTACTGAGAAATAATATTAATAATGTAAATAAAATGACAGAAAATAATTTATGATAAAAATTAATGTCTAAATCAAAATAAGAGAAATTTCAAATGAGGAAAATTATGTCATTCAGCAACCAGATAAAAGGGAATTACAATATTATTATGGAGGCCTTTTTCATAAACAGTAACTTTTAAAGAACATTTGAAGAGAAAATGATGTCACTATTTAAAACATTGTATTTTTACTCATAACGATATTAGGTACTACTCTGTTATCCCGTCGACCAATTTCGCCAAATTATACAAATCGCCACATTAATAGCCAAACTATACATATTGACATAATTTTTATTTTAAATAACGAAAAAATAAATAATTAGTAGAATATTAATAAAAATATTAATAAAAATCACTTAATGACATTTTAAACACATGAATCGTATTTAATGTCATTGAATGTGACATTCACGATCATCTATTATTGGCATTTAATCTTATAGTTTGGTGATAATTTTTTGGTCGATGGGATAACCTAGTAGTACCCGATATTATTATTTTTTTCTTTTTTTTTAAATAAAGCTATTTTTCTGTGAGTGCATATAAAATAAAATTTCTGAATTTCGCCGGCACTCATATTACAATTTTAACTGTAGATGTCGAATATATGAATGCAAAATTGTAACTGGCAAATTTGACATTTACTTTGTAAATATATTTATTATATATTGATTCAATAATGTAATTACTTTTGTTTTTTTTTAAAACCAAATCGATCGGGTCTTTTAAACATTTCATTCGTCGAATTCGACGGGATTCCATTCGTTTTATTGTTAAATTGCATTTCCTTTTACTCAGAGTCTATAAAAAAGCGTTTAAACTAAAGAAAAAATCCGTTTTTAATGAATCTAGCCAATGAAGAAGTAGCACGTCAAATTGTATCTCTTTATTATTCCGCAATTCCAATATCTCAGAGAAAAATTACTATTCAATTGGGTATTTCACGCCGTTCTGTTTGCTATTATATTGATAAACACAAGAAAAATGAAGTTAGTTCATTGCAATCTAAACGGGGTCGCCCTTCTAAAAAACTTATATCGATTTTTTTTTTTTCTAATCGGAGGCGAAACTGAATTCTGCAATGGTAGAATCCACATTTATCTTGTTTTCCATTTTTATTCAGGTCATCCATATTTTGTAGGATTTGGTATTATTAAACTCGATGAGATAAATAACACTTTTACTGAACAAGAATCTATTATTGAAATAATACGCTTTTGAAAACTTCTTGTTATTTAATTTAAAATTTCCGTTAAAAAATGTAAATTTCAAATGATACAATACATAAATACATAAACTGAAAAATAATGAACCTATAAGCACTTAAAAAAATAATATCTTTATGATTAAGTTAGAGAACTTTTCGCACTTTTCATAAAATATTGAAACATACACAATAACTTATTTCAAATATTTAAAAATAATAATAAACATTCCAGTAATGATATTCAACAATCATTAACAGAATGCTTTCCAGATTAAAAGGGATCATAAATACATTTTCCCCTTATTAAACAACTCGAAGCTTCCTGAATCATTCAAGAAATCATATTTACATACACTGTAAAAAAAAATCTGTAACCTTAGTAATCTAAATTAACCGAAATCTCTTATGCTTACTAAAATTTTATGTGTACACTGTACAAGAAAATGATGTCAATCTACAAAACTTGTAAGCAAAACTAAAACCATCTGTAACTTTACAAAAGAATTTACTAAAATTTTGGTAACTTTACTAAAATTTTATCTATAATGCTTGTTATCGTCACTTAAAAAGTTCTTGGAATACGATTTCCCAAAAAAATTCTTAGTAACCTTGAAATTTGTTTGATTCAAAGTGCAAATCTGTATCTGTTACATGAATTTTTATTGTTGCCGTTACATAAAAAGTTCTTGGAATACAATTCTACTAGAAAAATGTTTGTAACTTTCCCAATTTTTTTTTACAGTGTACAATTACATCAAATTTAAAGTCGTTAATGCTTTAGTGTTTAAGAATAGATCATTGTTTTAAATTTTCCCGAAATATCTATTGCTTATTGTTTCCTTTTCCGCAAACTTGTGTTCGGAAATTCTGTTTGAAAAGCCTGTTTTAACAATATTTAACAAAGATTATTGGTTATGGACGTTATTTATTTATTTGAAATGTAAAATATTATTTTTTATATTTATCAATACAAATAGTTGAAAATTTAATTGATTTACAATTGAAAATCTTTCATAAATATGTTAGAAAGTATCGAGTTTTGATTTGATCACAGAATATTTGAATTCCAACACTATTTGAGGAATCATGTAAGGATAGAACAGACAGCAACACTGACAGAATTATAAACAGATAAAACGGGTAAATGAAATCGAAAGCACCACATTAATTGCTAGACAAATTTGTTAGGATGAGCGAAGCGAATCCTCTACTAGGCCACTCAAATTACATTTTGTCGTACACTTTACAAAAAAACTAATCAGTAATTTGACTTAAAATTAAGCACAAAAGTAAATTATGATCTGTAGATTTGCACAATATTATTATTTTTTTTTTTTTACAGAATAACCTTTAAAAAATTATTATTTTAATTAATTTAACACTACGGACGAATTTTTGGAAATAAAAAATGAAACGTATATTTTCAGAAGAAAAAAAAAATCATGGAGTTATCAATCACAGGTAGAATCACGATGATTAATTAAATAAATAAAATGTATTTTCTTTATTCTGCTAAACGTTTGCGCTGTAACACTTGTGCATATTAAAAGAATTATGTTATAATTTTTTAAAGTGGCAACAAAAGAATTATAAACAAATAAAATTAATTATTAAATTCGTTATATAACAAAGAGTTATTTAAATTTCGAAGGTTGAAATTTGAACCAAATGAAATATATATTATTATTTTCGTATATGTAGTATTATTTTTAAATAGTGTTATTTTAATCAATTTGCCGTTTTAAACAATCTATGAAATATATTAGCTCTGTTAAAAAAAAAAAAAAAAAAAAAAAAAAAAAAATGCCAAGAAAACCTACACTCACTGGTTGAAAAGAACGCAAATATAATGTATCTTTACGGCAAGAGGCTAGATATAAGCGACGACACAGACGTCATATACACTTCACATTGGTGCAATTTTTTCCGATGTCAATTTGGCAAAAACCTCGTTTTCGAATACCAGTTACCATACTTATTTTTAAAAAGTGAATAACAATAAATTTTAAAAAGTATAATTTATATCTATAGAACAAAACAATTTATATAATTTGAAAAAAGAAAACAAAAGTTAATACACAATTTATTAATAAATGAGCAACATTTGGGTTACCATGTCAAGCAAAATAATGACACTTTGTCGCCAGTTAAGTACTCCCGTGTATATATGTCATTAACGTCTGAAAAAAAAATCGCCTAAGTGTTGCGTATATGATATCTGTACCAAAATGACGACATGAGGAATCTATTCTAACAATGAATGCATGCGCTCGGAAAAATGCTTTAAATTTCGAAGATGCACAAAAAAATTTAAAATTATATTTTTGTAAAATTTGTCATCGTCTTTAGTTTGCCATACATATTTAATCTGACGGATCGTGTAAGATTTGCCATAAATGCACAGTAAATAATGAACTAAACATTCGCTCTGTGGCTAATAATATGGTATAGGGATCCTGGTCCATATCCCTAAATATTGAAGAGTTTAACTTTCGTTTAGGATAAGTTATTTACTCAATTTCGTCCAGTTATTACACTCTAAAAAATAAATGTGTAAATTAGTCAAATTTACACACATTTATGTGTAAATTTGTAAATTTACACACTTGCCATGTACTTTACACATTTTTTTGCAGAATTTTACCTGTTTTTATGTGTATTTAGCTTTTGAAACTAAGTGTGTAATTTGTTATCACTTGAAAAACATAAATAAGTGTGTAAAAGTAGAAAAATACCTAAATTGACACAGATTGGTGTGTTATTGTAATTTACGCATAGTTCTTATATACACTGATAAGTGTGTAAATTTCTAAAATCACACACTTGTCATGAAAATTACACATTTTGTAAAAAGAATTACTTGTTTTTATGTGCATTTATTTTGTGATATTAAGACTGCAAGTTGTTGTCGGTTGGTTACCCAGACAAATGTGTAAAATTGGATTTACATGCACTGGTGTGTTATTGTAAATGTTCGTCTGCATTTTGTATAATAGCAAGTACGCAGGTGAAAAATTAAAATTGAAAACATCTGCTGTATCGTAGTTTCGCCATTTTTGGATTGAATGGAACATGTCAAAAGAGGAAAGTTTGTTCTCCTCTGTTAACTCAAAAAATAAGAATAAATCATAATACAATTACAAATAATCGAGGAATGTTAATTATCATAGAATGTTTGTCTTCATATTTAGAAAAAATTGAACTGTGTTTTCTTTTCTATTGTGATTTTACAGGCATGAAAAAGTGGGATATTCTATAACAAAGGTATGTAAATGTTTTGTTCTAATGAAAATAAAGCTTTTCAATTGACAACTAATTTAACAGATTTTCATGGTTCAGTTTTTCATATTTAAATTGTAAGTTTTTTGACATACAACCAAAAATTAAGGAATTTAAATGTCATTAAAAGTATTTGAAGCATTATTATATTTAAGAAAATGATAAAATTTCGGTGCTTTATTTTCTAATATTGTTCGCTTCTTTTCTATTTGAATATATCTAATCTTTTTCTAGCTTAGATTCCTTTTATTATGTAAAAATGCAAAATAATGTTTATGATTTCTGTGTATTATGAAAGTTTTATCATAAAAAAATTCTATCATATTTCAACTAAATTATGATTATTTTATTGAATTAGTAAAATTTACATTAGAAAATCTTAATCGTTGTCCGAGTTGCAAAGGTGTCGCAAAGGTGACTGCGTTCCTTCATATTAAGCATACTTATGAACTATTCTATGAAAGCTATAATTATGAATAAAGAGAAGTATACATATATGTATTAGTTATTGAATTGACATTTGAATTTAAACACTAATTTAACACATTTAGTGAAATACTTTGAACACTTATTCTAAAAAGAATTATATACATGATATGTATATGTATATATATATGCATTTGTAAAATGTCTCATTTTTGACAAAATGAGATTATTTGTAAAATGATACATTTTTGCAAGAATAAGATTATTTTTGGTTAGAAATTGAATTAACCGTATAAATGAACTTTCTTAAAACTGAGCCCAATATTTTTATTAAATTAGTTAGTGTTTTTAATTTCAGTATTTGTGAATTTATTATCATAAAAAGGTA
>OZ025294.1:200379369-200542369 GCA_964019185.1 Maratus speculifer | reverse complement strand
CTGTTGTGGGCGTTCCACATTCCCTCCCGGCTGAAGGTGGACTCGTCCGTAAACAAAATGCTGTTTACAAAACGGGGATCCCTGGATCTCATCGCCAAGTACCATCTTGAGAATTCCACTCGAGGGCCAAAATCCTGTTCTCTGAGCAACTGCACCCGCTGGATGTGGTAGGGGTGCAGATTCCGGGAACGTAAGATGCGCCACGCAGTTGCTTGCGAAATGCCAACATGTCTGGCGATATCTCTCGTGCTAAGACCTGGGTTGTCCTCAACCAGGTTAAGCACAGCCTCTTCGTTGTCGGGGGTGCTCACTGATCGCTCCCGTTCAGGCCTGCCTCCGTCGAAAGATCCCGTTGTGGACAACCTCTGGTGTACTAGAGCGAAGAAGGCATGGCAGGGGATTTGCCTGTTGGGGTAACGCTCGGCGTACAACCGCTGAGCGGCTCGTCCATTACAACCAGCAGCGCCATACGCCAAATGCATGTCAGCCAATTCAGAGTTTGTGTACCGTTCCATCCTACTACCGATCTGCAGACAAGTAACCCGAAGCTTAAGTAGGTACCGCACGTTCAAAAGACGTGTCTGCGCATACAACTACGTCATCTCGCGTTGTCGTCTACGCATTACGTACTTTTGCATATCGATATGGTACGATATCTTTTGCATAAATCAGCAAAAAGCACCTTATGTAAATTTTATTGCGCGCATTGTGCATGATTGAAACCAGCTATGTTTGTTAAAAAAAAACAAACAAACTGCAGTTTTAATAGCTTCTTATGATAAGTAAATTACTCTCTTGTTTTGTTTCTAACTGATCGTAGCGCCCCGTTTCCAGTTAGCGTCCGAAATGTCAACGAATTATGTTTTTTGCCCAAAGCGCCCCCTATCGATGTTTCTTTTTGTACCGTTCAACTGAGTTTCAGAGAGCCCCAGCAAACAGAATCATGAAAATGCATGCCATAAGTCAAGAAATCTGTTTGTTTATCTCTTAGGAGCCTTCGAGTTTCGACCACCCTGTACTTTGACATTTTATTCCGGCTCTTACGCTTTTTGCAGGGCTCTACTTTTGGGTTCAAACTTTAAGTTAGAGTATAAACTTTGGCGAGCATGTGTTAAATTATCAAAATAACGGGCTTAAAGTTGTTGTCTAGTTCTCCAAAGTCTGCAGCGCCCCCTATCCATGTTTTAAGAGATACGCTTATCAAATTGGTACTGAAGAAAGTCTAAACAAACAGAATCATTTCGACGCAACAAGCAAGAAAATCTAACCATTTCCCTAGTTTTTATGACGTTTCGAATTTCGGCACCCAAATTTTCGAAAGCGCCTAGCGCCTTACCATCGCGTCAGGGACCCTACATTCCCTATTCAAAAATGTTCGTCTAGGTGTGCTCTATCGATCCTTAAAGTTTGTCACCGACGAGCTGAATCACCCTGTATACGTGATTATAACATTTTATTGTATAAGGAAAGATTTTGTTATAAACAGGATCCATGATCACAGATTATTGTGGTAAAAATAATTTTGCATGAACAAAATGCTCAAATATTAGAGACAGATTTAACTATAAGATGAAAATCATATAGTTACAATTCTCAGTTTAAAAAAATTATTTTCCCTGAATGTGTTGGATTGTCCGCACTCGAAACTCGAAAATTATATTTGAAGACAAACCAAAAAGCAATAGCCAGTCTCAACAGGAATTGAACCTCTCTCCCAAATTTTTTATCTGGGTGTATCAAAAATTGCATAAAATTAATAAGTTTCAATGCAAGCATTTTTATTTTATTGTTTTGTTTCATATGTTTGTCCTATTTTTGCATGTATACTTTTAAGTGATCCAGTAAAGTAAATCGTTCTATGGACAGTATTCTCGTGGTGTCACAGTGGGAATCATGAAAGTAAAAAAAATGACTGTAGCGCATTTGTTTTTTGCGCCATTTGATGCAGCATAAAAATACAGATAAATGTACAGGAAAAATGCTGCAAATTTATTCTGTACGAATTATTTTCGACAATTTTTACATATATACTAATTAAAATCTATATATACTTATGAATTAAAATAAAATTTTTTTTATTTTGTAAGTAAAATTTAAATGTGTATGCAATTGCCTTAAGCGAGAAAAAAGAATTCGTCTGTAATTCATACCTGTCCCTGAAAAAGTGTATAACTTCATATAAAAATAAAATACCAGCATAAATTTTCTAATCACAATGCTATTCAATGGCATGATTATGACCATTATTCCCAAGCAGATGAATTTTTGTAGCCTCGAATTAAAAGGAAAATAATGCTTCATTAAACGAGCAAAAGAACATTAAAATTGCAGTAGTGCTAATTTTTTGAGAACAAAAATATTCTAAAACACTGTCTCATTTCTTTCCACTCCGCTTGCGTGCGAAAGGTGACAGATGTCAGTGTACATCCTTGTAAATGAATAATAAACAATTTTTGCGCACGATATTGTAACAGAATGCATAATCGAGTAAATGCATATCAATTTTATTCTATTTGAAAGGCTGTAATACTATTACAATGAACCTGAAACATTTTTTACCATTGTCTGTACTGTAATGGAAAACTTTTATAAAACTTCCCTGTACTATACATCTAATTTTCATAAAATTTGAAACAACTCGACAAAGTCTTGCCATAATTATACATTTCAAATTTCAAAGCATTCGGTGGTATTGTTTTTGCTCTGTTATATATGCAGACAGACAGACGGACTGAATGACGACTGTAGGCGCTATGTATTTATATAGTTACGAACGCACCTAAAAAGAGATAATAAGACTGTTTTCAACCCTAGTGTCAGTGATTTGAGCTGAGGGTATGGTCAAGCTTGGGTCCGAAGAAGGGCGAAGATATTCAGTGCCTATCTAGACTCGTCATTTCGGAAGGGGGCTGAGATACATTAAAAATTTCTAAGAGGAAATCACAAAAACGTTAACATTTTCGCTTTAAAAAGTTTTTTATATTAGCAGGTAAAGCATTCATTATACAACCGAATCTGCTAAGATGGAGTTGCATGGGACTGGATTTTCATCTTAAGCATGTTTTTATCTTAACTAATATAACTTTTACGGCGTGTAAAGAGAGCCTGTGTATGTTGGAAACTCGTCTGAAATTGTTATTTTGTGTTATCTGCGAAATAACACTTTTTTAAATCAAACATTCTTAAAACGGAATATTTTTCTAATCCCTTTTAAATTTCACCTTAGTAGATTTCATTACATTTTGATAAACTTTCGCAAACAAATTTTGTTTCCTAGAAATTTCGAAGGGGGCTGGAACCCCATCAACCCACCCCCTGAATACTTCACTGGTTACATTGCATTATTCAGAATTGAGGGGGAGGGGTCTCCTTCAAGGTCAGCTGAAATTTCACGGAAATGGACTGTAATTCCTTTACCCATTTATTAACTATTTGGAAAATAGTTGTTGTTCTCGGTAAAGAACTGGGAAATCTGAAGTATATCTGAATTTTTTTATAAGGTGAATTCCGCAACTTTTTATATTTTATTTGTTTTCTTATTGATCCGTGCTTAATGTCCAAAAATTAAATACTTTTGTTGCCACAGTGACAAAAAAATAATAACTTAAAAACGAATTGAATTATGATGAGGCATATCACTGACACTGGGGTTCGAAACACTCTTATTTTCTCGCTTTTCAGGTGCGTAATTATAGGACCAGCTCAGACCTGATGTCGCTTAGAGACAATACTAAAAGCACACATCAAATTAATATAAATGCTCTTAGATTTATTCTGATTACATCTGGACTTTTTAAAATTAATGTGTACACATAAGAAGCTTCGATATATAGACTTGTGCATCTTTGGTGTCTGTCTGTCTGTCCGTCTGCATATAACAAAGAAAAAACAATGCAACCGAATGCTTTGAAATTTTAAATATAGAGTTATTGTAAAATTTTGTTCAGTAATCTCAAATTTTATGAAAATCGGATGTCTAGTTTAACGACGGGTACGGTAAAATTGTCAAGGGTAATAGCTATTAATTATAAAAAAAGTTTTCTTATACGTCCATTAAAAACATTTCAAAAATATGCATTAAAATATTTAATTGCTATAAAGGACGTCAAATACTAATAAAAATAATATGAAATAATAATGAAAATACTTATAAAAATTATTAAGATCTTTTAATGTTTTTATTTGTATTTGACGTCCTTTATAGTAATTAAATATTTTAATGCATATTTTTGAAAAGTGTAATAGCATTCATAAATGGATTTGGGTTAGACCCCAGTGAGGGCTTAAATGTATTAAGTAGTGTGTAAAGCTCAAGATTTTATTCTATAAACTTAAATTTTGACAAATTTATGTCACAAATTTTTTGAAAATTTCCTTTTTACAATAAACGTTATACTTTTATGGGCTTTTTTCTTTTTTATAAATAATATTTAAATGCTTCAAAAATTAAAGTGATTCTTTTAGAAATTAAACATGAATTAAATATATATAAGAAAAGCCGTTAGTTGAAAGATACATAAAAAAGTAGAACTACAAACAATAATGTACAGATAATTTTTTTTTTATTCAAAGCAAAATGTTGCTTTATTCCTTTGTTCCATGTCAGTATGAATATGGCACAATAAACACATTAGGTAATCAACATTTAACAAATATTATCGAATAAGTACATACATGGAACTGTGCAAACATGTTATCATTTTAGGGGGGGAGGTGGGATCTGGCATATGATATTGTAAGATATCACTGTGGGGAGGGGCGTTTGTCTTTTGATATCATTTTTGATCCAATAAAAATTTTCTCTTTGTTATTTATAATATGGTCTTTGGTTCAAAATAACATGTTAACTATTTCCGGCCTTTTATCTATTTTTTTTAACATAAAAGATTATTAAAATCACAAAATTATTATAAAATTGTTTAGTTCTAAAATATGGAATGCCCCAGTTCTTCCTATTCTTTTTCTTATATGTATGCATACATAAACGCTGTTCAAGAAGTCATAGGAGAAGTACATTTGAAATTAAGCTTGTGTTTACTATAAATAAAAGAGATAAAGAAGGAATATTGTCCACTTGTTTTGTTTTGATAAGAATTTCTATCTGTTCCACCCCTCCTCCGTTCATAACAAGTCAACCAGGACTTTATTGCTGTTGGATTCATTATGTAACAAAAAGCTATTATAAAATACTTTTAAATAATAACTATTTCCTTTGAGTGATTTTTGATATAAATATTTTTCACATCCAAAGGGATATTTTATTGACTTCTATTTATATGAATAATAAAAATATGGAAAAAAGTAATCAGTTTTGTATATTGTTTTTAATGAAAGAAATAAATTCGAAAAATCACAAAACTTTTACATTTTGATAATATTATTACCACGGAGGAGGGAAGGGGGTCGAGGCATGATAATGTATGATATCAAGGGGGGGGGATTGAAAATTACCAAAAAGTTGATACATTTGCACAGCCTCTAAAGGGAGAATTGCTTTATTGTTGCACAATTTTCATATAACATTTTTTATTGAGACAAGAGTGACACTCAGCTAAAGGGTCGAGAAAAAAGCCAGACTGAAACAAGGGCAGATCCAGCCTTCCTTTTAAAAAATGGTCATGGCTGCTTTTTTTTTTTTTTTTTTTTTTTTTGAAGGATGGAGGGGGTCATGTCTCTTTATAAGCAATTTTTATATTGAAGATTGTCCCCACAACCAAAATAGCTAAATTTCTAATACTTTTGGGAAATTCATTCGTAATAGAAACGTTATATAAATATTCGTAAAAATCATTTATGATCTGAATAAAATATATATATTTTATTCAGATGCCAAGAAATTGTAGATTTTTCCGTTTTCATATAAAATGAAACTGTCATTCAGGAAATGGAGCATTTTATGCAAATTTTTAAGATTTGACAGGTACAAAATTGCCAACATGACGGAACAATTGGCTGTCACAGCCTGAAACTCAGTTTAAAATTCAACAGTTTCGAAAGATTCTTTGCTTTTATTAAAAAATAGAAAATACTAATCATTCACATTTGTTTTGAAAAAATACATCTTGCATTTAAGATTTAAAAAAGTAATTAATGGATATGTCAGAAATTACCTTCTTTGGGTTTAAGTACAGCTATAAAAGCATCAGAAAGATTCTGATTTTTAAGCATAGGCTAAATTTGAAAAAACTCAACACATATTTCATTTTTTAAATTTCCTTTAAAATTTTTCTCGTTCAGGGGGGGGGGGGAGGTCATGATCCCCGTGACCTCCTCCTTGGATACACCACTGCACTGAAAAAATAATGAGCTTCGACTGTTCACCTGTACTTTCTAAAATAAGATTCGTACGAAAAGCGTCATCTATTTTTATTAGCACAGAAGAATTAAAGAAACTTTACATCGAATTTTCTTTAATGATATATAAAAGTAGTATCAGAATATAAAGGATTCATTAATAGATCCAAAAAATCAATTTATGTTTATTAAATCCTTCAACTTTTTAATAAGATCATAGATGACAGCAATATTAAATTTTATTTAAAAACTATTACTATTGGAAGATAGTTTTCTAAGAAATGTACAATGATAAAATTTTCATGCACACACAAACATTTGCCCACATAACAGCAGGAAAGACTGGATGCAGCTCAGTCAAAAGTGAGCTTTAACTTGTTTTAAAAAAAATATTTTTTTCGGTAGATTAACAATTATAGATCGATGCCAAATTTGATGATATTGTTTCATTTGATGCATTACAAGTGTTGGTAATCTTAAAAATCGATTTTCCTGCCAAATTAAGCGAAATGTTGCCAGCATTCCATTTTTGATGGCTGCCGACTCTTCAACAACTTAATAATGTTTCAATCTTCATTTGTCATTTCCATTAAAATACAATGACCCCTTCATCGAATTTTCACAACCGTGTGACATATCACAATGATCTTCTCGCACCTGAAAATGGTAGGACACAAAATTAAGTCAGAGATTATCAAAGCTGCTCTTCAGATAAAATTTGCAAACACACAACATTTGGTTGTATTATATTATTTGATTATCCTCCCTTGACGACCATTGGTCTTCTTTAAATGCATGCTAAGCACTGCATCACGCTACTTTTATTCCTAAATTATTTTACATTTTACTTGTTCAATCCTTTTCCAAATCAGAAGATTTTAACAGAGAAATCAAGAACTGACTATTTGGTACCACTCGATTTTCGTCGACCAAAAAATTATCGCCAAACTATAAGATTAAATGCCAAAAATGACTGATCGTAAATGTCACATTCATTTCATTTGTGTTGCGTCATCAAGTGATATTTTAACTCAACTTTTTATTTGTATTTTTATTAATATTTTGATAATATATTTTTCCTACGGTTATTCAGATAAAAAATACGTAAATTTGTGCAATCTGCTGAGCAGTTTTGCGATTTATAAAATTTGGCGAAATTGGTCGTTGGGATAACCCTGTATTTTTATGTTAGACAGGCGCAGGAGATAAATCACCAAGCACTATTCATGTTGTATTTTTTCGCATACATTAATATTTTTAATGTAATCCTTTCATTCTTTTTTTAAATTATAAGATCTACATTTAAAACTGAAATATTAAAAATTCGTGGCTTTCTTTTATTTACTAAAAGAAAATAAATAATACTGTAAACCATGACATTTAATTTGACATCAAAACACTGTTTTACTATGCAAAAGATAAAAAGTATTCACTGGTAAGTTAAAAAATGCTATCAGAAAGAATTATGCTTGTCTAACGTAAAAGTACCAAGAATTTTTTACGATCATGGAAACTTCTATGCTGTTTTATTGAAAAAAAGAATTTCGAATTTGTAATCAAAAGGAAGATCTGCATATGAAAATCGAAAATGTATACAGCAGCCACATGTTTCAGGGTACTATAATATAAATGAAATAATAGCGATGGAACAGTATTTGGCGATTTATACTCTGAGCGAGGCTATAATACAAAAATGACCAACTGACACAGAAAAAAATGAAGAGGCCAGCCCAGAACTATTGATGACTGACACATGATTAGGCTATTATTATAGAGATGATAAGAGGCAATATTGCCATGTAGTAAAAAAAAAAATTGTATTTGATGATGTGAAACACAAACAAGAACCAAAATAAACAAAATCTTAGAAAAAAATTTCATATACCGATTAGCTTATAAAACAATTATTTATGAATTGTGTAAACAAGCCGTTTCAATATTCAATTAATTATTCATATAATTTTAGAAAAATACTCAGCTCATGCTAAGTTCAAATACATGAAAACGAGACATGCTTCATCTAAATCCTTTGAAAGTCTTTTAAGAAAAAAATTTAACAAATAAGATTTTTTTTCGCACAAAATATTTTTAGCATATTTCTCTTCTATTTTTAAAAGTGTTATTTCAATAAAACATTTCCAATCGCGTAACATATTGAGGTACAATTTATCCATTTCAGGTCAGTTTAAGTTTTAGATTTAGAGTAAAGTTCATTTAACAGTAACATAAAAAAAATAAAACTATCAAAAAGTTTAACTGGAAACCTATAAACAGGTCTGAAGACATTTGATTTTTTAAAAATCAAAATGGCAACTGCGATAATTATAGAAAAAGTTTACAGTTTTTTATTTTATTACTAAATGCTAAAACAGAAGAGATGTGATAACAGTAAATGAAACGACACATATAAAGTTCATACTCAATTTTAACAAAAAAAAAAAAAAAAATTACAAGAGATTTTTAAAAGGTATCTATTTTGTATGAGACATTTTTTTTAAATAATGGTTATCAAATAATCCTTTGGAAAACAGCTTGCACAACCAAAACATATACTTCTATAACCATCATGAGATCACTTTCTAGTTGACATTTTCTAGAAAACTCTTTACAACACATTTCAGAAACACAAGGGTTTTATACTGTATGTGTCAAGAGATGCTTTTTTAGATTACTATTTTGAGAAAATCCTCTGGAACATATTTTACAAAAGAAAGGCTTTTCACCTGTATGAGTCAAGAGATGCCTGCTTAGACTACTAGACTGAGAAAATCCTTTGGAACATATTTCACAAGAAAAAGGTTTTTTTTTCCTGTATGAGTTAAGATATGTTTTCTTAAAGTACTTCTGTTAGAAAATCCTTTAAAGCATACTTCACAAACAGATGTTTTTTCTCCTGTATGTATCAAAAGATGGGTTCTTAAGTCGCCATTACGAGAAAATCCTTTGGAACATATTTCACAAATAAAAGGTTTTTCACCTGTATGCATCAAGAGATGAGTTCTTAGTTCACCATTCTGAGAAAATCCATTGGAACATAATTCACAAATAAAAGGTTTTTCTCTTGTTAGCACTTTCCAACAAAGTTGAAAAGTGCTTATGCATTCGGTTTGTCTGGCCGTCTGTCCGCGCTCTAACTCCCGTAAATATACTTGGATTGCTATGAAATTTTTATACGTTATTAATGTTTACACTAGCACGAACCCTATTGAAAATGAAGTATCTACCATGATTAGTTTATCTACAGGGCGAATCAAAAGTTTCCCATTACATTACGGCCTATGCGGAAAAATCGTTAATATACTCGGATTGCCATGAAATTTTAGGACGTTATTGAGGTTTACCCTAGCACGAACACTATTGAAAACGAAGTATCTACCATGATTACTTTATCTACAGAGAGAATCAAAATTTTCCCATTACATTACGGCCTATGGGGAAAAATCATTAATATGCTCCGATTGCCATGAAATTTTAGGACGTTATTGACGTTTACCCTAGCACAAGTCCTTTCGAAAATGAAGTTTCTACCATGATTAGTTTATCTACAGGGCGAATCAAAAGTTTCCCATTACATTATGGCCTATGGGGAAAATCGTTAATATACTCGGATTGCCATGAAATTTTAGGACGTTAGTGACGTTTACCCTAGCACAAGTCCTATCGAAAACGAAGTTTCTACCATGATTAGTTTATCTACAGGGCGAATCAAAAGTTTCCCATTACATATTTCAAATATATTAAGCTTTTTCATATATAATAAAATTGATATATGTCTCTGAAGCTTAATATAAATTATACGCTACTGTCTTGCATAATATGAAGTACATAGCATTTACAGGGCTACACAAAAGATTTCAAATAATATATTTTTTCCGAAGTACCGTATATGTGTCCGATGATGGCTGATGAAGGGATGAAATGCATTTTAATTATGATATGCGCGTTTATATTTCGCTAAATATATGCACATTATATGGTTTGTATAAATGTTATAGTTGATATACAGGGCTACCCATAAAGAGCTCACCAACGTTACTGAATATGAGCGTAAATTATTTAAACGTGGTTCTTAAATAAGCTATGCATTTTTACGCTGAGCTTCATTCAATTTACTGAGAAATGTTTGCAGAATATAGATAAAAAGATATACAGGCCCACGCAAAGAATTCGGTACATGGACGCGTATGAATGATGATTTATGAGAATGTGATTTCAGTTGTTTTAAAAGTGTTTTAGTTTACAATAAATTTTAGCCTAATGCTGACGTGTAATAAAGGTACAATGTAAACTACAGGGCTGAACAAAAGTATTCAAGTATGTTTCCATCTAACAATATGAATTGCTGAAAAAGAAATCTCAAGCTACTGGGTATTTTCTTGCTAAGCTAAATTTTCCCATTATATGAATTGACATATGAAATACAGGGCTGTTCTAATGTACTGGAATACATATTTGGGTATATTTGACTATACACTATTATTTCCTTAAATAACAAAGTTTTGTTAAAGATTTCATTAAGTGTTGGAAAGTACTTCATAATGTATGCTTAACGCATGATTTTTCATACTTGTGTGAGTCATGAGATGGGTTCTGAGATTACCATTATTCGAAAATCCTTTGGAACATATTTCACAAACAAAAGGTTTTTCACCTGTATGCGTCAACAGATGCCTTCTTAGGTCACTATTCTGAGAAAAATTCTTTGAACATACATCACAAGCAAAAGGTTTTTCTCCTGTATGAGTCCAGAGATGTTTTCTCAAATTACTTTTATGAGAAAATCCTTTAAAGCATATATCACAAGCAAAAGGTTTTTCTCCTGTATGAGTCCAGAGATGTTTTCTCAAATTACTTTTATGAGAAAATCCTTTAAAGCATATATCACAAGCAAAAGTTTTTTCTCCTGTATGCGTAAAGAGATGATTTTTTAAATTGTCACTCTTTAGAAATCTCTTGGAACATACTTCACAAGCAAAGGGTTTTTCTCCTGTATGAGTCAAGATATGGTTTCTCAAAGTACTTTTATTAGAAAATCCTTTAAAGCATACTTCACAAGCAAGGGGTTTTTCTCCTGTATGCGTCAAGAGATGTTTTCTTAGATTACCATTCTGAGAAAATCTCTTGGAACATACATCACAAGAAAACGGTTTTTCTCCTATACGCGTCAAAAGATGGGTTCTTAGATGATCATTCAGAGAAAATCTTTTAGAACATACTTCACAAGCAAATGGTTTTTCTCCTGTATGTGTCAAAAGATGTTTTCTTCGATTACTATTCTGAGAAAATCTCTTGGAACACAATTCACAAGCAAAGGGCTTTTCACCCGTATGTCTCAAGAGATGGGTTTTTAGATTACTATTCTGAGAAAATCCCTTGGAACATATTTCACAAATAAAAGGTTTTTCTCCTGTATGAGTCAAGAGATGCTTTTTTAGGTGATCATTATGAGAAAATCCTTTGGAACACATTTCACAAACAAAAGGTTTTTCTCCTGTATGTCTTAAGAGATGGGTTTTTAGATTACTATTCTTAGAAAATCCTTTGGAACATACTTCACAAACAAAACTCTTTTCTCCTTTATCAGTGGAGGAATGTCTTTCTTTATCCCCATTTTGAGGAACAATGTGCTGTTCGCTGGAGGAAGAATTTTCCTGCGTAATCGACGACATTGTCTTAAATGAATAAGCTTAATTTAGGTTGATAATAGGAACTTCTTTAAATTACCGACGTGAAGAGATATTTGTTGTTTTCCTTGAGGGGAATAACTTATTAAACTCATGCAAACACAGTTTTATTTTCATTGAATCTAGAAATAGAAAAATAAATAAATAAGAGATATTTTTTATAAACTGCACTAAAGTTTAAAATGGAACAATAATATATCACATTTGACAAGTTTCGTTTCCTTAAATAGTACAAAATTCCTGCATTAAATTATCATATACGGCTGATCCATATGACATTACAAATGGACCTCTGGAAGGCAAACAACTGTTGAACGGCAGTTCAACAGTTGAAACGACTATTGGCACAACTGGAGGTCAACCGGGTTGTTGTGATTGGCAAATGAAAAGGAAAACAGCTGATTAAAACTTCCCTAAATATTCTTAGATGAGTGTTGATACTTATAAATACAAGGTTCGAATTGTAAAGGAGGAAACTGGAACAATGTTTCCATTTATGAAATTTTTAAACCATATTATTACAGTTTTATGCATATGACTTACTGTGCTCTCTGCTGGTAATGGAAGGATGAGAATAGAGTAATGGAAAATTATTATTTGCAATAAATATCGTGATTGACATTAACTCATTTTTAATCAGATGAATCGAGTGAATCAGAAATTTAAGATGAAAATTAAGATTGATATAGCATTGATATTTATACCTCAAATAGTTGTATTGAAACACTAACATTTGTATTAATTTTTGAATTATATTACTTATTTAAACATTAAGATATGCGAGATAGAAGAAAGTTTGGGAATTGGTACATCAAACTAGTTAAATTGTTTTTGTATGCTTAGATGTAAATTTTTTAGAATTGAAAAAAAAACTTTTTAGTCAACAATAATTATGAAATTTCATTCAGTTTGTGGATTTTTTCATCTGGAGCCTTGGATATATACACTGAGATGACAAAAGTCATGAGATACTATGCTAATAGCGTGCCGGTCCACCGTTTCCCAAGCGAAAAGCAGCAATACAACGTAGCATGGACTCCACAAGTCGTTGAAAGTCCTCTGGAGAAATATTGAGCCATTTAGCCTCCATAGACTTCCGTTATTTCGAAAATGCTGCCGGTGGAGGATTTTGTTCACGAACTGATTTCTCGATTATGTCCCATAAATATTCGATGGCATTTATGTTGAGCGATCGCGGTGGCCAAATCATTCCCTGGAATTGTCCAGAATGTTCTTCAAATCCACTGAGAACAGTTATGGCCCGGTGATATTGCGAATTGTCATCCTGGAAAATTGCATCGTTGTTTGGGTACATCAAGTCCATGAATTGTTGCAAGTGACATGCCAGTAGCTGAATGTAATCATTTCTAGTTAACGAATAGATCGTTTTGACCAGCGGACCCAGTCCATTTCATGTAAGCACAGCCCACACCATTATAGATCCACTAACAGCTGGCAGAGTGCCTTGATGACAAATTGGATCCATAGCTTTATGGGATCTGCACCACACTCGAACCCTTCCAGCAGCTCTTATCGATTGAATTCATGACTCATCTGATCAGTCCTCTACGGTCCAACTGCTAACGTCACGAGCCTATTAGCGCGGCTGTTGACGAAGTCGTGCTGCTAGTAATGACACTTGAGATATTCCTCTGCTGCTATAGCCCATTAAAGCCAAATATCGCCAGACTATCCTAACAGACACGCCCGTCGGTCATCTTACATTCATTCCTGCGGTTATTTAACGCAGTGTTGCTTGTCTGTTCACATTGATATGTATATGCAGACATCGATGGTCGCGGTCAGTAAGTGCTGGTAGTTGACCACTGCGTTCTCCATGATGGGAGGTTATACCCGGAATGTTGAATTTCATAACGATTTCCGAAATGGAATATCCCATGAGTTCAGCTCATCTAGCATACCGCGTTCGAAATCCGTTAATCATCGTCGTGTGGCTATAATCGTATAATCAACCTTCTCACACGAAGCATTTAATGACGAATGAAAGTCCTGCCCAGGCACTGATCATTCATACAATTTTAAAGCGATACTGCTGCCATCTATATATTTTCATATTGTTATCCCATGACTTTTGTCACCGCAGTGTATGATATATATATATCAATATGTAATAAAAGAAATATCAACATTGCCTTGCATTTTCCATTACTTTTGAAAGAACAGTAAAAGTAAAATTCCTCTTTAAACAAATACATGTGCACGGCCTTTTAAAATTTTTCATCGGTTTCAAAATACACTTTGAACTACTTATTTTTGCAATTAGATGAAAGTTGAAGGGGGGGGGGGAATGGAGGAGAATCAGCCATTGAAATTACACTTTTTTTATTAAAAAAATTACAGAGACTTTCATGTTGTCACATGTGCTATTCAAATTGTCGGCAAATCGACCATGTTGTAAGATATTTAAAAGCTCATAATTTAAAAATCTTTCGATCAATTTCAATATGATCAACATTTTTGAAATCAACATTAAAAATTTTACAAATTTCCTAAATTGATGATGGTGGATGCTATGCTCTGGGTGATTTGACATAGAATAACCCAGTAAATATGAAACTAAACAATATCATATCTGCCAACATTGAATTAAAAAAATGTTTTCCTAAATCTTAAGATTATTTCTCATGCATTGGCTGAAGGGATTTTTTGATAAATATAAGACATTTTTAAATATGAGCAATTTTTCTCTCAAGAGGGCTATTTCTAAACAATCATATTTCAAAAAATCTGTTATAAACACCCATTTTGGGCGAATTTTCTGATAAATACTTTGCTTTATCAAGAAATGAAGAAAATTATTCAGTTCATTAAAAAAAAGGGGGGGGTTACACATATGTGACTAGGCTTAAAACGGACTTTGTGAATATGTCAGAAAGTTGCAAATTTAGATTTGAAATCTGTCTTAACAACAATATGTACTGGATGTGAGGTATTTCAAAAATATAGTTCCAAATGTTTTATCCAAAATAGTGGTTACCATTTTTTCATCAAATTTTCCACTAAAAAAAAAAAAAAAAAAAAAAAAAAAAGAAAAGAAGCAAACTTCCACTTTCTACCTAAAACAAATTGCTTTCTTCTTTTAATTTCCAGCATGGAAAGTTCATCAATTTTTCTGCAATAATTATTATCTCGATTTAAAATAACAATAAATAACTATTTGCGTGTTCCTAGAAACAAACAGATAAGTATAGGGGAATGACAATGGGAAAAAAATCAGTTTTTTTTTCTTGTTTTCACTCTAGCATTTATTAGAGAGTGAGAAATTGCAATGTATAATGAGAACTGGATATAATGAGAACTGATATATCACTATTTAACAAAGATTAAAATTGATTCAGACAATTTGTTATAAAAATCGATATTTTATGTATCATTCAGCTCTAGACATGTTGAGAAGTATTAAAAGTTGCCCTCATTTATATATACACAACAATGAGCTAGACATTCCTTTATTTAGATTATACTGTGTCACCAGCAAAAATTCAGTTACCATCGATAATACTATTATATTTCATGCAAGCAAAATTAGTAGATGATGCAAATTTGCTAAAATATTTCTCTATTGTTAAGATTGTGAATGATCCAGTTTTATATTTTAATTGCATAGAGCAAAACTCGAAAATTTAATTAGTGCAGGACTAGTTTTAAAAAGTGGCCAGTTTCTTTAAGCTAGTGGCCACTTTTTTTATTTAAAAATAGTAAACTGCAAAATTTCTATAAGTATTTATCAAAAACTGAATAGCCCAAATATATTTGTTAATATAAATATATCGAAAAAAATAGAATCTTTGATGAAATACAAGAAAATTTTATTCTCTCCTTGTAAAAAAGCTGCTGAAAGTTGACCGCTGCTAGACAATTTTTCGCTAGCCAAGTTTTCTCATTTACTAACCCTGTGGCCAGTGGCTAGTGCTAATTTTGCCCTTTACTTAATGACAAACCAGACTTGTATAAAACCAAAGACTTTCTGCACACATAAATTGTGCAAAAAAACTTTCTGTAAATTTAATGTTTAATAAAATTACGCGTTATATTATTTTAACATGGATGAAATTTGCGTTTTTTGCGCGATTCATGGATGATATACTCATTCTTTGTCAAAATTAGCGTTTTTCATGTGGTCCTTTGCCGAAATATAAATTTTTTACGCGGCCTCTTTTCAAAATACGCATCCTTCATACGATTGTTTGTTGAAATGAGCATTGTTTACTCGATTCTTTGTTGAAATGCGTGAATTATTCGAGGTCTTTCTGAAGAAATTCGCATTTTTCACGATTTTTTTAAATAAAATTTGTATTTTTTCCGCTATCTTTTGACAAAATTGGTTTTTCCGTGGCCATCCAACAATATTTTATGCTTTTTCTGTGTAACTTTCGATAAATTCGTGTTTTTCCGCAATAATTTGATAAAATTGGAGATTTTCTTTCTGCAAATGATTGACAAAATTGATTTTTTATGACAATCATTTGTCAAAATTTGAGATTTTTGGTGTACAAAATTTCGGGCTGAGGATTTTTAAAGTTTATAGTATCAAATGCTGTAAATTTTTGAAAATTTGAAAATCGGCTCTGCTTTTAACTGTACATTATCTGTAAATAAATCGTACATAAAATTGAGGGAATACTTTTAATTTTTTTTGTACTTTAAAAAAAAAAGTTGCAAAATTAAAACTTTTTCTTTCCTAAAATTTACTGCAAAGGTCATTAAAATTTCTACGCATGGCATGCCTTTATGTTATACAACTCAGGTGCACATCTTGTATTTCTCATGAAATAAGTGAATTCAGATGTAGTTTCTCGTTTAAAAGATATTTGTGTGGGTGGTTTGCTCCAAGATTTTAGGAACAACCTGTATGTTTAAAACCATAGAAGATGATTGCAAACGCTAGACACTATTTTTTAGTGCATTTAAAAACTTCTTTGCTAAATCAAAAAGAAAGGAACAAGTTTAATTCTACCTCAGATGCCACCCTTCAAAAAAAATTGTATTATAATTTTTACTTTAGTCCCTCTCTGACAAATAAGCACTAAAAAAGAGGGGAACATGTAAATATGGGGTACATGTGAACAATACATATTTCACTCAGTTAATCTGAAGTAAAAAAAATTCAAAAATTTACCGATTGCTGAGAGTATTGATACAATCTTTTGGTTATATTTTCAGAACAATTAGCCATTTTGATTTTTGGTTGTTGTAATTTGGTTGTTTACAAGGTGTTAAGTAAAATGCTTTCCAAAGTTATTGAAGTAAAACTTCATTCAAGACTTATTTAAAAGTAGAATATCAGCATTACATTCTATAGTGGCATTAATTAGGTAAGTCTATAAACAATTTTGTTTCCTTATTTCATGTTTTTAAATATGTATAAAAGTTCGGCTTAAACTGGTAGATGGGGCATTTGTGAACAGTTCACAAGTGTGTTTTTTAAGTCATTGAATGCATTTTTTTTTAAGTTTAAAATTTAAATATTCTTGTCAAACATTTTGCTATAAATTCAGTGTTTTTAGGATTTTTTCAGTTTTAATTTACTGGAGGTAAGATTAATAGTTCTGATTTTGGTAAAACCATGTTTATTTATTATCCTTCAATGATTTGCAATATTTATTTATGTATTTATTTTTTTCTTAGTCCATATTAAGGGAGACCCGTAAGAAAAAAACCCAAAATTTTTATTTATTGATTTTAAAGTAATGAATTTTGATGTACTACTTAAGAATCTTTTTGTAAGGAATAATTAGCAAAAAAATTCACTTTTTATTAAAAAGTATATTTTTTATGGGGATTTTTATGATATTTTTTTGTCGAAAAATACATTTTTTCAAATTATTACTCCTCATTCAATTTTCAATATTTTGGTATTACTAAAATATCTTAAATAGTGTTATAGTATATAGAAAAGAACTAAGCAGAGATATTTTAAATTTTCTATTTTACTCGGCTAAAAAAAAAAAAAAATAAATAAATAAATAAAATTACGCATGCTAAATTTCCGTAAATTCGTTATGATTCTCATGTTTACCAATTTATGTAAAATATTCAGAAATAGTTAAAAAAAATATCTCCTCACTTTTCCTGCAATTTTTTTTAAGATTCTAAAAACATAAACACTTTGTTTCTAAATAATTTTACCACTGAGCCTTAGTACTTTGAACTTAGGCAAAATATGAAAAAAGTGATTTTCAGGAAAACACGTTTTAAATGGCCGCTTGTCCTTTAAACTCTATAATGAGTACAATTAAAAAAGCTCATTTTCTACCTGTTCCAAGTGTCCCCGAGTTCTGAAATTTTGCATGGATATTCGCAAATATGTATTTTATCATTTTCTGAGATAAAAATATTTTTGAACTTTTGATGATTTTTGGCCGAAAATGGGGTACGGGTCTCCCTTAAAGTATTTGCAAGATATTTTACTTTATAAAAGTAAGATTTAGTTAGCTCAAAATAGCAATAAGTATAGTTCTGTCATAATCACTAATTTTTTATATCACAAATTTACCAATTTGTAAAAGCATGATGCAAAGTTTTGGTGTACACATTGCATAACATTTAGATAAAAGTAAAAACACAATAATAGAATTATTCAATAACTTATATAAAAGAACATAGTTTTGCTATGCTTGACTTAAAGGGAGTAGTTATAATAATTTTTATGAATAATTTCTTGTATCTATGTTGGAGCACTGGTTGACTTATTCACATAACTGGAAAAAGGGCATTTAATAGGGTACGCAACATTTTGGTCCCGCCACTTCGTCCCGAGACATTTCGGTCCCTTGCCATTTGGGTCCGTTGTTATTTCTTTGCTCGATACCTAATACGTCAGATTCTAATTGTTGTGGGCCTGCCAAATGGTATAATTTCATCACTATTCGGGCCTTTTTTAGGTGCGTTCGTAATTATGTAAATAAGTAGCACCTATAGTTGTCGTTCAGTCCGTCCGTCTGTCTGTCCGCATATATCAACGCAAAAACTACCCAACCGAATCTTTTAAAATTTAAAATACATAATTATTACATAATTTTGTCAAGCCATTTAAAATTTTATGAGAATCGGGTGGATAGATCAATTACAGGGACGATCAAAAGTATTTTGTTACATTACGATCAATGGGGGAAAATGTTGCAATTACATTTTAATCGTTTGAAATTTAAATTACATACTTATTACATAATTTTGTCTAGTCATTTCAATTTTTTTGAAAATAGGAAGATAGATCAAATACAGGGGTATCAAAAGTACTCCGTTACATTATAGTCAATGAAAAAAAGAAGTTTCAAATGCATTTTAATAATATTACACTCATTCGAACATAATAATATTGATATGCATCCAGGGTTGCAAAAAACCCAACCCAGGTGGGTTTTTTCGAGTTTTATTGGGGTTTTTTGGGCTTTTTTGGGTTTTTTGTTTTTTTAAGAGGTGATGGCAGGGGAAGTCTCTTATTTCTAGAAAGTATGTATTATATTTTAAAATCTTTTGATATTTTTATTAAGTAATTTAATATACAATAAATTTTCATCAAAATAACACAAATAAATCAATGTAAAAAGTTGTAAAAAAATGCTTTTACTTCTGATATTATATGATATAATAACCACATAGCACATATTTGAAAGCTATTTTAATAAATTACTTTTTATCAATATTCCCCATTAAGAACACATTTTTTAAACAAATGTTTTATTCTTTATCAATCAAAGGTTGCTTGATAATATTTTCAAGATATCTATGGTTCATTGTATAGAGCAGTTTATTCTCTGAACATAATACAGAACTATTACTAAAAATATTTTACAAATGAATTTCAATTATCTACATAACTGATTATAATTACTTTATTTGAATATTTTGAAATGAATTTATAATACTTATACAATAAACAATGATGTTTAATTTTATAAACAAGTATGGAAGGCACACTATGTATTAGGAAATAAAATATAGGGTAAAAATCCTGATTTAAATAAATATATATATTCGAGTGTTTTGAAAAAAGTCCCCTCCTTTCCTTTTTTTTTTCTTTTAAGCAATATTGGCTAAAAGGAAATTAGTCAAATTTGTATCTGATTGAGACATTATGAAATTTTACAAATTTTACAATTATTAAATAAAAGATCTTGTTATTTTTCATCTGTGCAAAAATGTTATAATTAGTTACATACATTGATTTTGGCCGTTTTTTTTCATAATATTAAAAAGTTTTTAAAAAATTAAGCACAATATTTTATTTTGACAATTTTGGCTTTGTCATATTTAGCAGTACACTCATAATCTATTTTGATAGGATAGTGTAACTTTTTAAACACAAAGTTAAAAAACTAATATAAAACCTGCTGAATATTAAACACTTTGACCACAGATATTAAAAAACCCAATAAAACCCGCTTTCACGTGGATTTTATTGGGTTTTTTAGAGTGAGTTTTACCCAATAAAACCCACCCGGGTTTTTTTGGGCAGGTGGGTTTTTTGCAACCCTGTATGCATCATAAAGTACGTATTATAATATAGATTTTGCATAATTGGTTGTGCAAAGAACTTTTGTTATTGATTTACAAGGACACACAAAAGTATTCCATTACATAATGTGTATAGAGAGAACATTGTTCGTTGCGCATTTTAATTGTAATTAACTATTTACAATTTTATGAGATTGATATATGAGAGTGATATTTTAAAAACTTCATTATCGTACGAACGCACCTCATTTGCTATGCTTCAAGTGCAATTTCCAACTCGTTTATTTTTAATTCTCCCCCACCCTCCCCCCAAGTTTTATAAAATGTTGAATATAAGAGTCCGATAAATTTAAACTTTTATAGATCATGATAATAAAATCACAGCCAGCTGAAAACTTTGTTTCATTAAACAATGTGACATATAAGTTTAGGGGATATTGTCTTTTGCTTTTAGTAGTATTATTATCAATCAGAATAAACATTTTAAATTTTATTATTAATCTCTTATATATTAGTCTCAGTATTTATATAAACTTTTATAAACTACTATAAACTAAAAAGTATTTTATATAAACTGCCATAAATATTTTTTTGGCTGTTTACATACATTTTTTTAGAAGCTTTAAGTTAGTATTAATTAAATAATTAAAAATGTGCTTATTTTTTTTTCTTCCAATTAGTTTAATAATAAATGTCTTTAGTAATTCTATTAGACAGCTATAAGTTATAAATACAGTAGACTCCTTCAAATCCACACAACTTGGGACCAGAGGTTTTGCGGATTTTAGAATTTTGCGGATTTCTGGTCATTGCTTTGTTTAAATTTTTTTAAAAATAATTTGAATGTAATTAATAATGAAATCAAAAGTATAATAAATGCATACAATACACTAAAATATTAAAAAAAGTAATAAACTAATAAAAATTTAGATATTTTTTTAAAATGATTAAAATACTAAAAGGAAGGGTAAAGTTAATAATCGATAATGTACAATTAAATATTCATTATAAAAGAGGAAATGTGTTTTTCCTAAATTATTCAATGAAACTTGCCTCATAAAGGTACATTACTAATTCACATCAGGATCATAAAATAATGAAATTTTATTTCAGGTTTAGCCAGATTTAATAACTAAAAAAGCTTGATTAATACATAAATGTATTTGGTAAGATTGTGATTACCAATGATATTAGCAGTATCTATTTTTTCAGAAATAAATTTTTCTTCCTTCATAAAAAATATGAATTCAATAACCTTAACAAAAATTATAAATTAAAAAATGTATGAAATTGATATAAAACTAAAAAAATCATTTTTTGCACCTACATCTGAACTGAATGTTTCATTGTTTACATCCGTAAAATATGTGCGGATTTTAGAGAGTTGCGGATTTTAGGAGTGCGGATTTGAGGGAGTCTACTGTATATACCTATTTCCCTAAATCACTCATCTACACCCTCTCTTTTCACAATTCAGAAATTAGATATATTTATTAGAACAATTTTTTTATTATACAAAGTTGCATCTTATAAATTTGTTTTCATAAGTTACTTTCCATTATTAACATTGAAAAAGCAATAGTTATTTTGTAACTAAGCATGCTATGAAAAAAAAATTGTTTTTAGAAATTTGCATCTGTCACTGTTTTTCTTTTTTTTTTCTTTTTTATATAATAGTATTTGGGTGATTCTCTCCAAATAGGCCAAAATAGGAGTTATGAGGGAGGGACTGTGGGAGAGTGATGAATTTTAACAAAATACCTGTTTACTTTTTTAACCATATCTGAATTGAGATTAGGATTATTGGGTCTTAACTATATCCAAATACTTATACATCAATAATAATTAAAACTGTTTAATATTTACCTGCATTAAACAGAGGCTGATGAGGGAGTGATATAGTGCTAAGCCTTCCCCATCACTCCCTCATCAGCTTCTACTGAATGCAGGTAAATAGTTTAAAAAATATATTATAACTGATTTGTAAGTTTTTAGATATAGTTAAGGCCCACTGAGTCTAATCTCAATTCAGATAATGGTTAAAAAATTAAATGGACATTTTGTTAAAATCCATCACTCTCTCATGACTGGTATTTGGGCCTATTTGGAGAGAATCACCCATTTATTGATTGCATTTTTTAATAGTCTTCTCATGAAGACAATTTTTGTGAGTTAATTTTATTGAAACTGGGCCTATTATATTCTAATAAGATATTTTTTTTACATATAATTATTATAACAATATTATAAAATATAAAAGTATAAATATTATATATAAATATAATAATATAAATATTATATATAATTTAATAAAATATATTAAAATGTAATATAATAATATTTTAAATAATTTTCCTTTCAATTTTTAAGTGACAAAACTACGGTTTTATTTATTTATTTATTTGCATTACCTTTTTGCTACTACTTTCCCAGAAAAAATAATAATAAATCTTATTTTAGTTTTATTTTTAACTATACTAATTGTTTTAAATTTCTGTAATTTTAAATATACAATAAATAAACAAGTAAAAGATAAATTTCAGTTTAGAGCTACTAGGAAATATAATGATGTATTTGTATTGAATATAAGAAGATTATGTATTGATTTTATTTTAAAGTAAAATTCATTATGTAAATTAATAATGTTATTAATTAATAAATGTATTTAATAAAATATTAATTTATTTTTTTATTAAAATTACTAACTGCTTTGAGAATTAGGATTACCCAGTATCAGTAGTATTACCAATTGTGATTAGGATTATTATACAAAATATTTGTGAAAAAATAATATTTTGGGTAAGAGTTATATGTGTGTGCGGTATTTGGGCACTTATAATCACATTATACTAAAAGTTTATGGTATTCAGTTAAAAAAAAAAAAAAAAAAAAAAAAAAAAGCAATGTTTTCTATAAAATTATGTCTTATTTCACAAAATTTCAGTTTGCAGGAGAAGGGACCGAAATGTCTTGAGACTGAAACTGGTAGGGAAATTTATCGAAATGTCTTGAGACCGAAATGACTAGGGATCAAAATGGCTCGGGACCGAATTGTCTTGGGACAGAAACGGCGGGAACAAAATGTCCTGCTTCCCATCTAATACGTTTATATCACAGTTTTCATTCACAAAAAATATTGGGAGTACAAATTAATTCGGTCCGTTTTCAATAGATGGCTCTGGCTGATTTGTTTACAGAATAATGATAGATGTTTTTGGCATTGTTAGAAAGGTTTGACCTTTGTCAACCATATTCAGTGAACGAAGCTTCGAGTTTTATACAACAAAATTGGTTTTCTGAGCATTCAATATGTCGAGTTTTGTGCTAAATAAACAACATTTGCTGGAAGTTTTGATTTTCTTTTTTAATTGGAAGAAAAGTGCCGCTGAAGCGCATCGATCGCTTGTGGAAGTATATGGTGAATCTGCGCCATCTGATAAATCATGTAGAGTGTGGTTTCGACGCTTCAAAAATGGTGATTTTAGTGTCGAAGATAAGGAGCCCCCGGGCCAGCCGAAAAAGTTCGAAGACGCCGAATTGGAGGAATTGCTCGATCAAGATCCGTGCTAAACGCAACAAGAGCTTGCAGGATCGTTGGGAGTCACTCAGCAAGCAATTTCTGTGCGCTTAAAAAACATGGGAATGGTTCAAAAGCAAGGAAATTGGGTCCCATACGAGTTGAAACCGCGCGACGTTGAAAAGCGATTTTTCATCTGTGGACTGCTGCTCGAACGACAACAAAGGAAAGGTTTTTTGCATCGAGTTGTTACCGGAGACGAAAAGTGGATACACTACGATAACCCCAAGAAGAGAAAATACTATGCTCGACCTGGTGAATCATTGCCATCGACGTCAACATCAACGCCAAAGTTGAATATTCATGGTCTGAAGGTAATGCTGTGTGTTTGGTGGGATCAGACTGGGATAGTGTACTATGAGCTGCTAAAACCTGGTGAAACAGTTACTGACCAACGCTACTGACTGCAATTAATGCGTTTGAGCCGACCATTGCGTGAAAAACGGCCAGAAACCATCGAAAGGCACAACAAGGTAATTTTGTTACATGACAATGCCCGGCTCCATGTGGCAATTGTCGTTAAAAATTACTTGGAAATGTTGAAATGGGAGGTCCTACCCCACCCGCCGTATTTGCCAGACATTGCTCCTTCTGATTATTGGTTGTTCCGACGGATGCATCACGATTTGGCTGGACACCGCTTCACTTCTTCCGAAGAAATTCAAGAATGGCTCGATTCATGGTTTGCGTCCAGAGAGGACTCATTTTTCAGAGCTGGAATCCGAAAATTGCCAGAAAGGTGGACAAAGGTTGTGGCTAACGATGGACAATACTTTAAATAACATGTTTTTTCATTTTGATAATAAATAAAATGTTTTTTTAACGAAAAAAAACGGACCGAATTAATTTGTACTCCCAATACTTTTGTCTTATTTATGTATGTGGTCAGGTCACATGTGCCCCAAGTAAGTTCACAATTACCCCTGCCCCCCCCCCCCCAATGGGATGGCTCATGTGAACAAATTTAGACATTTTTTAAAATCATGATATAAGTTAGAAATTCTTCATAAATAAATTCAAAAGTATCACCAAAAGAACAAACAAAGTTCAAATATTCATATAAATATTTTTTGTTCCAATAGCTCAAAACCATTTTGAGAAATAGTAAAAATGCAATAATTGTTCACTTGTGCCCCCTCTTATCTGCCCTACATGTCTATGTAATTTTTTTTTTTTTCAATATCTCCAAAACTTCTTTGATTTTAAAATATTTCTTTTTCTGAATAATAAAATTTTATTGGGTCTTTTTAATTCACAGAAGATATCATGAAATGTAAAGTTTTTAATCTACCCTTTTTGTAATAAAAGAGAATGCAAAGAATTCTTTAGTGTAAAGTTTATTTGTAGAAATTTCTTATTTAACAAAAGAAACTGGAACATTATTGTACATTATCCAGGACAGGAGATAAATTACTTTTAAAAAGGGTTACAAAACTTGTTTATTGTTGCCAATCACATTCAAAACCGTAATTTACATCTACATAAAATAGTTAAAAATGGTAAATAATAAAAAGTAAAGTAATAAATGAAATACAGTAAATGAACATAACAAATAAATATAAAAATACTATAAAAAATAAAAATGAGTGGCACTTTTCCACTATACAGATGCCATTGTCACCAGGCATAATGGTTGTCTCAGAATGAAAATCACTTCAATTGAAATATTTGAAAAATAAAAGAAAAAACATTATCGATAGTAAAGTGAACATTTAAAAATTATAATACTTGAAAAATATATATATGTTATAGGCATATATACAGATATGTCGTCACCTGAGAATAATAAGGTTCTATCTGTGTTTTAGAAAATGACTTACCTACCATATTTTCCGGTAATAATGCCGCACTTGGTTAAAAATAAAAAAAACTTGTTTAATGCCGCACCGGGTGTAACACTTCACCGGGTATAACGCCGCGCCAGGTATATTCCCACATTCATTATTAGAGTAATGAAATAAAATTATTAACTGATATAAAGTAAAACATTTTGATCTTAAATAAATAACTTATCTTTTTTTGTTGTACAGTTATTTCAATGAAACCGGAAGCTCATCCATTCGCTGTGCCACGATTCCCATTAACTTTTGCTAAATTGATAACAGTCAGCTTAAATTTTGCTTGGTAATTACGGCACTTACAACTCACATCTGAAGACATATTTAAGATAAAACTTATGGTAAAATATCATTAATCCACCCCCCCCAAACGTGATGAAAAATCGTAAAATAATTAGTACGGGGCGCTTACGCGGAATTTTTCCGCGATCATTTCACAAAATTTGCAGGGATGAATCATGATAAATTGATTGAATCGTGAATTTTTGGATGAATCATGAATTTTGATACGTAAAGCAATACTTGAAAAAATGTGCACTTTTTTTAAATGTAAATTCTGTTGAAAAAACACAGAAAAAAAGAAGAAATTTGTCAAAAAAACCCCAAAAAAGCATGAAATCAATTAAAAAATCTCGAAAAAACCCACATTTCTAAAGATTCATGATTCATTCCTTTCTCAACCGTTCTTTTGACATAATTTGTACTTTTTTAGAGATTTTTTTTGACGTAATTCTTGTTTTTACTGCAATCTTTCGTCGAAATGTGGGTTTTTTGGCGTTACTTCTGCAAAATTCATGATTTTTCAGCAATGGTTTGAAGAAATTTGCAGTTATTTTTCATGATTGTTTAGCAAAATTGGTGTTTTTTCAGCGATTTTTTTGGAAGGGAGGCGGTTTCTCAGGATTTTTTGAAAATTTCAAATTTTTTATAAAGTAGGGAGGGCGCGAATTAACGGGATTTTACGGTATATCAGTAAATTAAAATCAATTTTAAGCATCAGATTCTGTAACCTTAAAAATATAATTCCACTTGCAAGTGTATAATTACAATGAAAAGAACAAAAGGTTAGATTTCCCGATCTGTTTTCAGAAATTTTAAATTAATTAGTCCTATTTACAAACCGCACCTAGTTATTGGTCGCACTTTTGTTTACAAAACAAAAAAATCTAGCCGCGGCGTTATTCCCGGAAAATACAGTATATAGAAAGGTTCTTATTCGTATATATGAAGGCATTTCTGGATTAAAATAATGTCATATTATGGTAGTAAGGTGATATGTAAACTATATATAACATCATTTTGATGCAAAAATGACTTTATAGATACAAATAGAACATATCTATATCAATAAGTCATTTTTTTTCCAAAATCAACATAGAGCTTTATTATTCTCAGGTAATGATATACTTAAAAACTAATCAAAAATTACTTTGTGAAATGAGCAGAAATTTTTAATTTGCCGATTTGTTAATCATAAAAAATCATTTCATATATTTTATAAAAAATCATTGCAAAAACAATATTAAAGCTATATCTCCATTTCAGATTTTCAGTACTCATTCATAATTTCATTTCATGTATTTTTGAACAGGTTTGGTTTGGTTTATTTTTGTCATCCGATTATCTGCGCTAGGTATATAGGACCAGGGGCAGTGCCCTTCGTGGGGGTCTTTCTAAGGGAACCTAACCCGTATTTACGCAAGGTTCAAAGAAAACCACGAAAACTCCAAACGGTTAGGCCGACAGCTGCGATTGGGTTTGAACCAAGGGATAACCTAGTAGTACCGAGAAAAAAAATAACAACTGAACTATTAAAAACCCTCATACACCATGAAAAACAAAATATATTAAATATTATAACCATTTCATTACAGTTCTTATTAGCTGTGCTATGTCATATAATTGTCATAAATTAAGGGTTTATGTAATAAAGTATAACTGTGGTCATGCTTGGTGCAATTCTACTTGACTTGAGCTGAATAATACGTAAGGACACTGTTATACCTGACAAATTACCATCATTTGAATTTATTGTATTATTTATTACTTTAGTTTTTGTCTTTAAAATTTTTCTACGAATCCAATTCTTCAAAATTTCTCTTTGATTTTGAAATATTTGTTTTAGAATATAAATAAAATATGTTCACAAGCATGAAATTTAAAAATTATTAGTTAAGAAACTCTTAAATAATAACTCAAAGCATAGTTTTTAAAGAGTACTTTACTTATAGTGTATGATAGTTACTTACTTGGTAGTTGCTATTCCACAAGCCAAACATTCGGTTTATCTGCGTACCGAATACTTTAAATGACTATAAATGTCAGCAAGTATGAAGGTATACTTTAGATGACTATGAATGTCAGCAAATATGAAGATAGGGACACATAAAATTCACAAGTTGTAAAATTTTTAATAGAAGAATAACTAAAAAAATATATCTTGCCATTAATTTAATTTAGTAAAGAAGATAGATCAGTGAATTGATTTAAAAAGTTAGCGATGTGTACAAAAGTATAGACGCGAATACAATGAATGAATCACGACAGTGAATTTATTCATGAATAATGAGTCAGACAATTTGACTTTACAAAATAAAATATTTATTTATAAAAATGAAGTAGAAATTAACAGTCAAAATTCGCGAATTTAAAAATTAATTTTTAGGGGGGTTATAAAATTTGACACAGTTTGATTTTGCGTAACTCTCGACAGTTAATCTTAGATTCTTTGATAAAGCTTGTTTTGTTCAACGACTGTCTGATAATTAGTGTTGCAACCAGGGATAAAAAAAAGTATTAGTCATATTGCCATAGCAGCAGTTTTATTAATAAATAACATAAATAATTTTCAACTACACAGGATGGAATCATTATCGATACAAGTCCTTTTAGAATGAGTGATTGATTCATTTTAAGGAGATTTGATGTAAAATCAACGATTCATTCATGTGGCGTCTCTCATACATTGGCGTCTTGTGTATAGCCCTGTTTGTAATATTAGGTAACTTTAAAGCATCAGTTTATAAATCTCACTCTCGTTTCTAAAATATGTTAATGCTAGCATAGTTTCTTTGATTATGAACTAAAATGATACAATTTACGATTTGATAACATGACTACACGAAATTTCATCACAACATTTGTCGCAAGTTTCATTCTGCCGACCATTCAAAACATTAAAATGTTATACTTAGAGCAGATAACTTCATTTGTTTATTTATTTGTAATTAATTTGAATAATGTTATTTGAATTTAAATTTCAAAACTTAAAGTTGTTTTGGTACTTACGTATTAATGCCACCGCAGCTACAGATTTGGCGGTTTTTATGTACCGCCAATCTACATCTAAAATTTTTAGGACAAATCATAAAGTAAAACATTTTAATTAAAACCATAACGCTTTCAAAATTCAAAACATTTTATTTTAAACCAAAGCAGTCAATCGGATTCTGGTGAAAAATGAGCCGATATAGAGTTTAACATAGATTCCTGTCGCCAAATGAATTCTGATAAATAAAATTGCAAATAATGCCTCCTTTATCTGTTGTTCCTCCATTTAGCACTGCCCCACATTCTCTCAAATTTTTTTGAATGAACTCCCATATCACAGCTCCTTAAAAATAAAAATTGCATTTTGTTCTGTTTCTGGCAAATCCCGAATTTTCATTTTCGTAGCTCTAAAAATGGTGTCAAAAATCAGCAAACAAGGCAATAAGAATCCAAAAAAATAACAGCATGCGTGTTTGAATAACAAGATGGCTCTTTATTGGCACATTAGCGCAACTTCTACTGCGGTGGCGTTAATACGTAAGTACCGTTGTTTTTTTTTTTTTTTTTTTTTTTTTGTCTAAATTTAAAACATTGTATTGCTCATACACTGAATTTGGTTGTATTCTGTTCCCTTGAATGTAAATATTTTTTATATAATTGATAATGTACGGAAGTTCCTATATGAATTTTATCAAAATTAACAAAAAATATTAAAACAATTTAAGAAACCAAGTATTGCCAAAATTTGTTTCTTTTGCAGCAAGGCAAACATGCATTTTGGCACCTATTCCCCTCACCTTTTATGCAAATTAAATTTACAAACATAATTTTACTTAGAGGCAATCCATAAATGATGTCACATTTGGAGGGGGAAGAGAGCTTTGTGAAACTGTGACAAAGGTGGCAGAGGATAAGGACAAATCTAACATTATACATTTTGTTTGAAATAAAAGCATTAAAAATCAGCAGATTAAATTTTGAAGTTATTTTGAAATTAACGTATATTCTGTTCATAAGATAATGATAAAATTTAAAGCCAAATAATATTAATATCCATTTCAATTTCCAAAATACTACTGTTTTCAGCTGCTCTTTTATATTAATATTTTACTACTAATGTATATTAATTAGTAGTATTTTGTGGTAAATCTTAATCTTATTTCATATAAAAAAAGTATCTGAATAATTTGTATTTTTATGCTCACAAATGTCACAAAAAATCCTAGTTAAATGTTAAAAGATGTATAGTTTGAAATATGATCTATATCATAGTGCTTTGTTTCTGAACTGCAAGTATGTGTTGCGTGCATGTAATATTGCATGACAATTTAATTATTAGTTTTAATACTCAGGTGTAAAAAATTGAGACCACTTTTAAAAGGTGGTTATTTCACTTATTGCATTTTGAAGAAAAAGTAATTAGTTTAATAAATGTCTTTTGTCATGTTCATTTTTCATCACTAATTTTCATCAGTATACTTATTGAGTATCTTATGTCGTAATTATTATTAATTATTAGTATTAATCAAGTTATTTTTTTAGTTTTTTGCACGATTACATGTGCAGATAGCTCTAACTCCCTCTATGCCTAATCAGCTGACAGGCAAGTTTCTTCACATCACCTCAAAAGTTATTACAAAGTATGTAAATCTCAATCGCACGAGTAGTTTAAGTGGATAGAGTATAACATCTTTAGTTCGGATATTCTGGAAACTTCTGTTATCCGGACACTTCAGTATGTTTATTCCTTTTTATTTAGAGTTAGAGATAATAGATGGCGCTAAAAGTCTTATGTAAAGGAATTTCAGAAAATGGTTAAGAAAATGAAAAATTACATATTAACACAACTTTTTTTTTTTTTCAATATTAAAACTGTAAGAACTCTATAAATTACATTTGTAATAAAAAAAAGCTGTCTTTATAGTTACAAAGTTGTAAAAATTCATGATTGTCCATGAATTGAATCATAGGTGTGCTAATAAATTATGAATTGAATCATGATTTCAGTTATTTTTCTTTTTTGAAAGATAAAATGTCGCTAAAATATCACAAAATCAGATTTGTTTATTGTTATTTCTTTTAAGTATTTAACTTATGACTTACTTTGATATTTATAGCTGCTATATATTTAATTTTTTTATTTTATATATCACATTTTTAAATATGGTACTGTAATTATAAGATTGATTTTTAAATTATAATTGTAAGTCTTAAATTTCTCACTGTAATTTTTTTTTTTTTTTAGAATTTAGTTTTTCAATATTTTTCATGATGAGTCTATTATTATTGTGATATGCATATTTATTAAGTATTCATTAAGCAAAAATCGTACATTTGTTATTTTTAAAATTTATGATAGACGGAGACACTGCATAGAATTAACGTGACACTGCATAAAATATGCATAGTTAAAAAAAACATTCATTTTTAAGCATTTTGAATTTTTTTTTTCGTTCCTTGCTATATTGTATTGCCATTAATAACAGATATTAGTATTATCATTAATCTCCATGCATCTTAAGTATACAACTTCTGTAATCTAGAATTTTCTATAATTCGGACTCGCCGTAATCACGATGAATCTGGATTAAAGAAGTTATATTGTATTTTTATTTTCATAGGTACAGCAGACCATGTTTCTATATTATGCCATATCCTTTTATCCCAGCAAAGAAATCACTTTACACTTTTTTTCTCCTTTTTTACATGCTGTAGCTTAAATATTTATTTGAGGTACTACGTGGTTATCCTGTCGACCAATTTCGCCAACTTATACAAATTGCCAAATTTTTCATCAAACTTTACAAGTTGACATAATTTTTTTTCTCCATTTAATAACAAAAGAACAAAGAAATTAGTAAAAAAAAAATCATAAAAAGAGGAATTAAAAATCATTTGATGACGTAACGAACTCATGTATTGTTTTTAATGTCTAATGAAAGAGAAATTTATAACCACTGCTGTTGCCACTTAATCTTATAGTTTAGTGGTAGTCAAGTAGTACTCTATTTAATCAAAAAGTTTCAGCTTTATAATGAAGAATTGAATATTCTTTCTTTCTTTTTTTTTTTTTTTTTTTGGTTCTTATGTATTACTTATTTACTGTTGCGTATGCGATCATAAATATGAATTAAAATGTCGATAACTTTAAATAAAGCAGACTATAATTTTGTTAATGAATGCGTGCTCAGAGAGCTGAGACTAGCCTTACGGCGTACATACAACTAACTGAAGTAATTATGAAACATCTGTGGGCGGGGGAATATATGCGATGACGTCATAAGAACAAAAGTGGCGCAAACATACCGCCCCACGTTGAAATATCATTTCAATCTACAATACAATACCTAAATTTACAATGAATAACATACAATACAATAAAGATGTATAATATAATAATAATGAATAGAACAATGAATAATTAAATAGACTTCAAACATTTGGTTACATAATAAGTTTACAATGAAATGATTATACATATTTATATAATAATTTGTCCGTTTATTGACAAGGAAGTGAGCATAATTTCGATATGCCTCTTTAGAAAATACCCTGAGGGGTTTTAACTAATACCACTCTAACATTACCATTTGATCCGTTAACGACTTCCTGAACTCTACCAATTGTCCATTTGCAGGGTGGAAGATTATCCTCTTTTAAAAGGACCATTGAATTTGTAATAACATTATCTTTTTCAAATTGCCATTTATGTCTGGCTTGTAAATTATTAAGATAATCCAATTTCCACTTTCGCCAAATAAATTGGACCCTTTTATTTAATCTTTGCCATTGAGACAAATAATTATCGCGTTCGCCAGTGAGATCAGGTTCAGACACACTGCTTAGAGGTCTGCTTATGAGAAAATGGACTGGAGTTAGAATTTCAAAATCATTGGGGTCAGAAAACATGGACGTGAGGGGCTGACTGTTTAAAATGGCTTCAATTTGCGCGGTAACTGTTAAAAATTGCTCAAAATTTAATCGCAAATTTCCTACAGTTCTTCTTAAATGATGCTTAAACGACTTCACCCCAGCTTCCCACAAACCACCAAAATTGGGTGTCCTGGGTGGAATGAAATTCCAGGCGATTTTCTCACTTGTTAAATAATCAGCCAAAACATCTGGGGGGGGGGGTTTAATCACGTTTACCAAACGTTTTAACTCTGCACTGGCTCCAACAAAAATTTTAGCATTGTCAGTACAGATAGAAGAACTTTTACCTCTCCTACTGAAAAATCTCTTTAATGTTGCTATCATTGCTTCTGAAGTTAAGTCAGTGACCACTTCTAAATGTATGGCCTTTGTTACAAAACAAATAAAAATAGACATAACATTTATTGTAAATACCTTTTCTTTGATCCTTATATTTAATATAAAAGGGACCACAAAAATCAATCCCTATGTTAGTGAACGGAGAACTAGGAGTAATTCTTTCTGAGGGAAGATTTCCCATAATTTGCTCAATACATTTAGGTTTATTTATGAAACAAATTATGCAGTCATGGACAATTTTTCTGGCAGTATTTCTACCTCCCAGTGGCCAAAATTCTTGCCTTAAAAGATGGAGTAAAGTTTGGGCTCCAACATGTAAATATTTGAGATGAAAATATGTCATTATCAATAAAGTCAATTTATGAATTTTTGGGAGCAATATTGGGAATTTTTTATCATAGGATAAGTCAGAATTATTTAACCTACCGCCTACCCATAACAATTTCTGCTTATCAAGAAAGGGATATAAACAACTCACCTGGCCCTTCTTGGGAATTTCTTCCTTTTCAAGGGTTTTGATTTCATAATCGAAAACTTTTACTTGTATCATTTTGATGAGACAGTACTTGGCATTACGAAGTTCCTCTGTTGTGAGTGGACCACTTCGTCGAATGTTATTTTTAACATTAAATATAAATCTGAAAATAAAACTTAGAATACGTATTAATTTTAAGTAGTTGTTACTTAAATTAAGAAAATCATTTACAAATGAATTTTCAGAAGTAGAAATTAAATTGACATTGTCTGTTTTTTTAAGTTCATCCGAGTACAGTTCTTGTGTTAAAATGTCTATATTGTCTTTGGATTCATCAGAAGATGAAGGTGTGTGAAAGTTCGGGGGGCCATTCCACCAAAGATTCATGTTGGAAAGTTCTTGCGGATCTAGTCCTCGTGATATAACATCTGCTGGGTTTTAATGCGATGGGACATGTTTCCAATGACAGTTTTCAATTAAGGTTTGTATCTTGGATACTCTGTTGCCAACAAAGATTTTTAGTTTGTTTGGCGGTGTACTGTTCCAAGCAATTGTGATTTTTGAATCTGTATGAAAATAAATGTCACTTACTAACATTTTTAAAGAAAGACAAATTTTCTCTATTAGTTGAGAAAGAAGTAGGCAAGCTGAGAGTACCAGGCGGGGTATGGAAATTGTCTTTAAAGGGGCTACGTGAAATTTACTCGCAATCAGTTTAGTTGTTACAGTACTTGTTTCACTTGTGCAATGCATATAAACTGCATCTCCATAAGCTAAATCCGAAGCATCTGAAAATCCTAACAACAACAATTTCTGAAAAGAATTGGTTAGAATGTATCTGTCGATTCTAATTTCTTCGATTAGTTTTAGAGATGACACAAAATTTATCCATTCACTTGCAACTGGATCTGGGATTTCATCTTCCCAACCTAATTTCAGGAGCCATAATTTCTGAAGAAATATCTTTGCTCGAGTAATAATTGGTCACAAAAGACCTAAGGGATCGTATAATCTTGCAATGGTGCTCAGCACGTCTCATTTCGTGTATGATGATTTCTCTGTTATTGAAATCTTGAACATAAATTGATCTTCAACGGGTTTCCAAATAACCCCTAGAGTTTTGCTTGTTGGTTCTTCATTTACGGAAAAATTATGTTCTTGATCTTCCTATGGATTACTGTTCATCAATTCCTTTGAGTTGGAATTCCATTTGTGAATGGACATTCCGCAGGTTTTTAGCATGTTGCATAACTGCTGCTTGAGTTCTGTAGCTGTATCTAGGTCATATGCGCCTGTAACAATATCGTCCATATATACATCTTCTCTTATTACTTCAGCAGCCAAAGGGAATTGTGATGATTCATCGATGGCTAATTGTGTCAGAGTCCGTACTGCGAGAAATGCTGCACAGCAAGTTCCATACGTGACTGTATTCAATCTGTAAACAGCAGTTTCTTTGTTCTCATCTGTCTTCCACTCAATTCTTAGAAGGTCGCGTTGAGATGGATGAATTAAAATTTGTCTAAACATTTTTTGAATGTCTGTAGTACAAGCATACTTGTAGACATGAAATCGTGTCATAATTTCAAATATGTCTTCTTTCACTTCTCCTTTTAGCAGACAATCATTGAGACTGAAACCAGATGTAGTTGCCGCTGATGCATTGAATACCACCCTTAATTTGGTTGTGGTTTTGTCTGGCCTGAGAACTCCGTGATGTGGCAAGTAGTAACATAAATTATTATCTGGATGTTCGAATTGAGCATCTGTAACCGTCTCCATGTGGCCTAACTCTAAATAGGGAAGTGCAAGAAGTGTGAGTCACCGATTTTGACGAAAGTGGTATCGTTGGAAAGATCTCATCGTGAGCAGTAAAAAACTCAATAAAACTACCCGTCGCAAATGAGTCGTTTTCGAGATATTCGACAATTAATGTCACTTAATTAGTGCACACTTAATGAGGGACCGCAAAAAATTTTAGTCTCGATCTTAACGAAACTGGTATTATTGAAAATATATCATCGCAAGGATTGAAAAACTGAATGGAACCACTCGCCGGAAATGAGCCGTTTTCGAGATATCCAATAATTTATGTCACGTAGCTAGTGGATACTGGCAGTAGTGGCTGGTCAGGGGATGCTGCATCAATTTATTCACACCACTAAAATTGTATGGTTATTTCAGTTTTATTTAATCAACAAAATTTGTCGAATAAATAATATGAAAGATTCTGTTAAATTTTAGTGATGTGAAAAGTCGGATGCAGCACTCCCTGACGAGCCGCTACTGAATACTGGGATAGCGCACACTTAACGAGATACCGTAAAAAAAAATTTTCTTAATTTTGAAGAAAATGGTGTCGTTGGGAAGATATCATTGTGAGAAGTAAAAATCTCAATGGAATTACAAATCGGAAACGAGCCGTTTTCGAGATATCCGGCAAATTATGTCACTTAATGCAGTTTCTCAGTAAATGTGCATTAGAGATGTGACACAAATTGTCGGATATCTCGAAAACTTCTCATTTCTGACGGGTGGTTCCATTGAGTTTTTTAATCCTTACGATGATATCGTTTCAATAATACCAGTTTCGTTAAGATCGCGACTAAAATATTTTGCGGTCCCCCATTAAGTGTGCACTAATTAGGTGACATTAATTGTCGAATATCTCGAAAACGATTCATTTGCGACGGGTAGTTCCATTGAGTTTTTTACTACTCACGATGAGATCTTTACAACGATACCGCTTTCGTCAAAATCGGTGACTCACACTTCTTGCACTTCCCTAGTAAGTATTTTTGCATGAATTGCTGGTACAATATCTTCATAGTTTTATCTTTAGATAATCTTCTCCACAACTGATTCAGACGATTTTTCGCAAGCACTTTAGAATAACTTAAATTTTTCAAATCCTTGGTAGGCATCTATACTGTATATCTACCAGCGTCATTTCTTTTATGCGTAGTTTTGTAATGTTCCTCACAGTATTTTTCTTCTTTACTCAGAATTTTGGAAGGTTCATCAATGGTTTCCAATTTCCAAAATTTTTCTAAACATTCATCAATGCTTTGAGACTGCGAAATAAAACCACAATATTGCGTATGACTGAAAGTATCTGCGGTTCCTGTTTCGATATATCCGAATACTGAATTTCGGAAAACTAAATTGCTGTTTGGAATTCGAATTTCTCCATCCTTTATTATATCAAAAAAGGATTGTGCTCCGAGTAACATGTCAATTTTGCCAGGAACGCTAAATTTTGGATCTGCTAACTGATGAGGAATTTTCAAGTTATGAATATTCAATTTTGTTACTGGGAGTGAATCGGTTATTTTTGAAACAACAAGGAAATCTATTGATGTTTCAAAGGATCCATTTCCATTTAGAATTTTCGCATGCACCTTGTATTTAATGTTCATTTCTTTTCCACCTAATCCTGATATTGCGATTTTCAATATCTTTAATAGAATTCCCAATCGATCAGCGAATTCTGATGTTACAATATTGGACATACTTCCTGAATCCACTATTACACGTGCTTGTAAATAACTACCAGAATAAGGGTTAAAAACCCAAACTGAAGCAGTGGAGAACGCAAGATAAAGAAGGCGATACAAGTGATTTAACTTCTGTCTGTCCGAAAAACTCTTGTGCATTTGGATTCAACTTATCACCTTGCTCGATGGGATTAACTTCATTAATTTTGTTCGGAAAGGAACTGTTTACATTTCTGTGAAGTTATGTATTATGTCGTGACTGACAAATGTTGCAGAAACTTTTAGATTTGCAATTAGCAAACGTGTGCTGATTACTTAAACAATTAAAACAAAGTTTATGTTTCATTGCTATTTCTTTTCTCTGAAAAGCATTTGATTTCAAAAATATATCGCATTTATAAATTGCATGATTTTGCTTACATAGCACACATGAATTAATTAAATTAGTTGACTTAATAAGGAGATATTTTTGTTTAAAATTACGCTCTTGATTTGACTTGGGTTTTACTGAAATGTTTTTACTGATATTTTCCAAGATTTGAGAACGTTTCTCTAAAAATGGTATTAAGTTGTCTGATTCTGGAATTTCATTTGAACTGATACTCATTTCGTAACTTTTTCGCGTATCTTTATCCAATTTTTGAAGAATAATATTCAGAATTAAAACGTCGGTAAGATTGTTCCTTGTGTAATCTAAAGTCTTTAATGAGCGAATGCTTTTCTTTATGGTGTCAACTAAATTCCGCAAATCTTTAGCAGAAGGTTGTCTAATTTTATCTGCTTCGAAAAGTGAATTTATGTGTATTTCTACAGCTATTCTATTGTTTTCATACCTATCTTTTAATGCCTGAATTAAAGAAGCGAATGTATCTTCTGTCGTTTGCAAAACTTTTGCTTCGTTTGTTAAAGCTGCTGATAAATAATGAAGTTTTTGTGTTTCAGATAATTGCACGTTAGATGTTATAATATTATCAAATTGTAATTTGAATGAACTCCAATCTTCCGGTTTTCCTGAAAATTTCGGAAGCGGTATTTCCGGTAATTTAATATTAAATGAGTCATTTGACTTTTTAGTTGACTTTGATTGAGAACCTTACCCTCTTCTAAACGCTTAATTTGTTTCTTAATTTTGAATTTAGCTCTTACGATATTTTCAGTATATTCTTCACTGATGGTAATATCATTTACTTAATCTTTCGCAATACTTTTGGCAGCTTCTATCATCTGTGTTTAATCACCTGTGGGCGGGGGCGGGGGTATATGCAATGACGTCATAACAACAAAAGTGGTGCCAACAACTTAATCTGGTTATATTTGACTGCATCAAAAATATTAATTATGGTAGTCTTTATTTTATTTTATTCATTAATTTTGCTTTTTTCATTTTAATTGCATAATTAATATTTTAGGCTCTGCTACTTGATTATCTTGTTGACTAAAACAGTACTACAAAGCTATAAGATTTAGTTTTCAATATCGGATGATGGTAAATGTCCTATTCACTTCACATTAAACAGGTAAGTTTGCTACATTATCAAAGGATTTTTAAATCAGCGTTTTATTTGTATTTTTTAAATGGTTTGCTAATTTATTTGGTTCTTTTTTTTTGTCATTTAAAATTACTGCTTTTTTTTTTTCAAGCTTGTACTTAACATCCATTTTATAATTGCACTTTTTGACATCACATAAAGAGCATTAAGTTTCTTGCTAGCAACCATTATCATTGATATTGAATATGATTCTTAATAAGTTTGATTGTTAAATTTAAATTACTTAAATTTTATTATTGTATGCAAAATTCTAAAGATATATGTTTGTTCATATTTTAATTTAATAACTCTGCAATCATATACATAAAATAGTCTTAGCATTATTTTTGGTACTTTTTGGTTAGTCAAACACCAGTGTTATATATATGTGTAAATCTATATACGCATGTGGATAAGTATATATACATATATACAGTCAAAGTTCTATAATCCGCACAAGTTGGGACCAAAGGTTGCTCGGATTATGGAATACTGTGCATTATTTAGTATTATGGATTATACATCATTCTATTATTCCTAGACAGTATTTTAATTTTATAATCAGTATAATATGAATAGTTAAATAAAAAATACAATGATTAATTTAATATGCTGTCTCAAAAAATGCTTTTTTAAAGTTATTTTATTTAAAAAAAATTTTACATATGTGCATTTAAATAAAAATATTTACATATGTTCTGTAATACAGTTTTTTTTTTCACTGTTGATAAAATAAAATAGCTATATTCAAAAAATAGATACTTTATTATGATTTTTTTCAAGTTTTTTATTATTATTTTTTTAAAATTATTTTTGGATAACGAATTTTTAAATTTTCTTAACTGTTTATTTCACTTTTTACATTGGTAAAGCAACACGAGTTATAGAAAATTGTGGATAATGGGTGCACATATTATCAATCCTCGACTGTAATGTTTCTAGCTTACTTTATTTAAACATTCCTGTTATTGACTTAGTCACATCTTAAATAGAAACAGGGAGACTTTTAAAAACAGCCTGCACTGTTGAATTCAGTACATTGCTGTACAAAGTTTTTTTTACATTTTAGTTTTTTATTATGTTTTTTATTTTATTTTTTCTATTTTTTTTTTAAACCAGTTTTGAAAGTCAAAGTATACTCACACTGACTTAAACCTGCAGCCAAACTGTAATAAAAAGTTAAAAATGACCTTTGTAGATCTATCCAATGTAAGAAAATATCTTTAAAAATACTGAATTGCAAATGGGATACTTTATTAAAACATCTCTCATAGGATTAGTGTTAGCGAGGTGATGTTTATGTGTGAGTGAAATAGCCTTTATAAGAAGGCAGGAGTTTTCTTTTATAATTATACTTCTTCATAATAATGTTTCTAGCTTACATCATTTAAACATTCCCGTTATTGACTTAGCCACATCTTGAATAGAGAAAATAAGACATACCATTTACTTATTTGTTTTGATAGGTTTGTGTTTACATAGATTATCATTATTTTTTAGATAATTCTATAAAGAAATTAATGGAAATTTTTGAATTTTTAATAACTAGCCTTATTTGTTTGTTGCCAAAATATTTAATTGCATTATTCAAGCACAAAGAGTTATATCTGTCATTGCAATGCCTGTTTGTTATTGGCTAATGTTATAAGATTGGCAAGGAAAAGTGTTGGCAAGAAGCAAAATATTTTGCCTATGATTGGTGCCCAGCTAACAAAAGTACCATTATTTCCAGCCTGTAATCCGTGGCGGCATATGATCTGGAGTTGCAATTTTTAGCCTTTATAAAAAGAGTTTCAGAAGATAGTCTGCATCTGCATAGAGGATTACTCATTGTTTTCAACATTCAAAAGTTGTATTACTAAAGTACCCTGTTTATTTTGCCACTGTGTTTAAATAATAATTGTAATAAAATAATCAAATAAATAATTATAAGATAATTACTATTTAAAAGATACAAATACTTTTTTCATTGAATCTCGTATTTTAAATGTAGAATGTCTTCTGAATACAAATAATTCTATAACAATTGTTGTTTTTAAATAATTTTCAACATCTGCTCTTTTTTAATAACATTTAATTTAAATTCTGCAGTGAAATAGCACGTTTTCTCTTAGACATTATTATAATTTTCTTATCCCCGCAAGATATGAATTGAATTTGCGGCGGATTGTGACATCATGTGAAAACACAAGTTCTATCATATACTAATGCCATGCTGCACCTGTTGAAAAGTGCTATTCTGGGAACAGGTTTTAATGCATTTGAAAGTTATTACAAATGCAGATTGTCATCTGAAAAGGTGGGAATAACTCTTCCCAAATATACATCAATTTTGCTGATTTTGATGATCAATATTTAATCGAAATAAACAATATTGTATCATAGTTGCAAGATAATTTCTGCCGTATAAAATAATTTCATAGCTCTTTGTTTCAGCTAAATGATTGAGATTGCAATTTTCGAATCAATTGAGTTAAGAAATGTTTTGATGTCCTTTGAAACATTTTGCCAAAAGACTAAGAAAATATAACATAAAAATCAGAAGCCACTCCTACTGGAACATATATGACATATGTCGACCAATCATGAGTAATTCCATAAATAGTTGATAGCAGACAGGTGTGTGATAGCTGTTTACATTTTCATTTTATTTCTGACAATAGAGACTGGATATCTTTGGTGAATTTCTGCTAAAAACAAATTCAGCAAATAATCCACACTTAAAAATTTTGAGGTTTTTTTAACAGATAATCTGCAGGAAATTATGGTATCCATCTTTTTTTCACATTCTGGGATATAACTTTACTAAGACTATCCATTCTTTGCAAAACTTTAATATGTTTAAAATTTATTTTGTTTTTAAAATAGCTGTGATAGAATGCATAGTTTAATGGTTTTTTTACATTGAGACTTTAAAAAACTGTCTGCACTGTGAATTCAAACACTTCTCTCCCAGACAGCTTTCTATGGCTCCTGCAGGAAATGTTATAGTTTTCCGGAAGGGACAGGATTTGCACCTTTCAACCATTGAAAACACAAAATCTCAATTTTCCATGGGAGGGACATCTCACTACTTTATTTTGGCAGGGTGGGAGGTCGGATATGCGAAATGTCCTTTTCTGGACCACCCCTGAATTAACAGTGAATTTTTGCTCAAAACACAATTATTGTTTCAGTTGGCATTACATTTAATTTAAAGCAATACATTTCGCGATACATTTTATTTCCGAAATTTTGAATTTAAGACCTTTTTTTATATTTTTGAAAAGATTCAGAAAAAATATCACGCTGTTTGAAAAAAATACGCGTAAACGCCCCATCGCTTGAAAATTTAATTTAAAACACGTAAACGCCGCGGCGTTTCTTCCGAAAATTACGGTACATAAAATTTGCTATGATTGCGAAGAAATCTTAGTAGCTATCTATATTCCATTAGCCAAGTAAAAATCTTTCCACCTTTTTAACTTACCTATTAACTTTTTTTTTCTACATGGTAAATTAAAATAATTCTTTGATGTTAAAATTAAATTTCATGGTTTATTATTATTTTCCATTTTTTTAAAGAAGTAATCTAAAAATCATGAATTTAAAATGTTTCAGTTTTAAATAAAAGTTGTGTATTTTATATAAAATGAATGAATGAATTCTTGATTTCTCCATTAGAATTTTCTGATTTGGCAAAGGAATGAACAAGTAAATTAAATTTTGACATCATAAAATACTTAGCATTACATTTAAGGTCACCAGAGGCAGGCAGCTAGTGTATAATATAAATGTATATGTATATATTTAGTATCAACTCTAAAGATTAAAGAATTTTGAAAAAAAAAAAATGTATACCGTAATTTTCGGAAGAAACGCCGCACAGTGGAGCAAAAACCCAAAAAGCTGGCCATAAGTCGAAAAATGAAGTTACGATTTAAGAAATTTTGATTATATAATTGGCTAGAATAATATTTGGAGAGTCAGAATCTGTATTTAAAAAAAAATTTTTGCTTCGCCCTTACAAACAGCATTATTTCAAAAATGGTGTTTGAAGGAGTATCATTTAGAGCGAACAAAAATAGCAAAACAATAGTTCCTCTAAACGCGTGCTATATTTTATCATATTATCCGATTTTAATGATTTGAAATGGATTCACACTATGATAGTATGTACTTTATTTGTATGTATTACCAAATTTATACTAAGCACATAAAAAATAATAAATTCATAGTCATTTTTGATAAAATATTGTAGAAAATATTTTATTTTTTTTGCTTTCAAACATCAAAAAGTTTAAATGTTCCACAGTGCTCCGCAACGAAATTTAATGGAAATAATAACCTGGGCTACTGTCTAATGGTTCATGAAAAATCAGCTGCCAAAAACTGCCATTCTGCATTTCACGCATATTTTAGTAAGCTTCAAAAATTCTGAAATTGAGTACTTTTCACATTAATTTAGCTGATAAATATCCTTCAAATTTTTTAATTATTCAATTTTGTAATAGTTTATTACCTATTATATTGTAAATAAGTACTATAATCATAAGTTTAAATTAATTTGATAAGTAAGCTTAGTAATGAAAAAAATGAAAATAATTCTGTATTATTGATCCGATAGAACATTTTCTTATCTTTGTAGGTAGTAATTTTGTTTGTTCTATCGTAATTAGAAGGATTATTTTATCAATGGCAATATTTGCTAAATCAAACTACTGAGCATATTGCATTTCATTAATGCGAGTGAAAATCACTGAGAATATGACTTTCACCTACAATTTGGATTTGGTTTGCAAGTAAGGATTTGATTGCAAATGTATTCTAAGTTCATTTAAACAAATATTTCTCTATGAAGATGGCAGGCAGTTCTAATATATTTTTCACTTCTCCTGTGCTACTAAAATACATAAATATTGCGAATAAATCATGAATCCTCAATTTGAAAATTCCGAAATTTTCATTTCACTGATTTTATCGGGCCAATAAAGATCCATTTTCTTTTTCAAGAAATACGGAAGCTAATGTCAATGAATGGGATTGTATTAAACACCAGGAGAATTAACTTATTTCTTTTAATACAATCATTGATACTGAAGAAATTGTCGTTAACAACGAATTAGTGTAATACTCAACGTTGCTACCTATGTCAGACAGTATCAAAATAGCTTCTTACCGATATGACATTTTTTTAATTAAGTTGGATAGAGATAATTTAGAATTCAGAATATCTATGCAATTGACTGATAGAAAGGCATTGAGAAGATTTATTTCAAACATGCAGTAACGCGAAAAAAAGAAAGATATTTTTACGCCTTTTAATGTCATCAGATTCTTTCATTTCCAGTTTAGGTAAATTATCGCCAAACAAATTAAAATCATTGATCCTAAGAGTCACAGGATCGAATACCGCCTAATAATAATGGCGAGTCTAATACCGCCAACAAGTTCTGCTAACTATTTCGACACCTTGACCTCTGAAGAATCTTTTTATTATACTATAGTTGATTCTAAAAGTGAATCTGTGGAATATATTTCCATTTTTATTTTTATAATATAAAAATTAAACAGTCTAATATTTTACTTTTCATTAATTAATTTCGATTAAATATGTCTTGGTTCCTTCAAAACTCCTTTTTAAGTTTAGCCTCAAAATTTTAAATATTATTTAAATCTAATTGTTTTTACTTTTAATTTGTCATTTTATTTATTTATTTATTTTTAAAGTTTAATCTTTGAATCCTAATTAGCATCCTAAAAAGTTTACGAAATTTCATACAAATTGAATAATTTTCGAGACATTTTAATTTTTGTTCCGCCATTTCTTTTTATTTAAATTTTGTATTTTTACTTAGCATACTTAAAAACGCCTGTATACGAATTTTCGTACAATTTGGATAACATTTTCATATTTTGGCCAGCTTTTCGGGATTTTGCTCCACTGTGCGCCGCGGCGTTTACGCGTTTTAAAATAAAATTTCAAGCGATGCGGCGTTTCTACCAATGCGGTGTTTACGCGCATTTTTTTTTCAAACAAGCGTGATATTTTCCCTGAATTTTTCCAAAAATTAAAAAAAAAATCGGTCAAAATTCCAAAATTTTGGACATTAAATGTATCGTGAATTCCGACAAATGGTCGCGAAAACATATTAATTTCGATTTCGTTAATCGTTCAAAGAAAAATCGCCAATTTCGTCAAAAGATCGCAAAAACGGCAGTTTGTCAAATATTACGAAAAATAGCAAATTTCATTAAAAGACAGCAAAAAAATTACTCAAATTTCGCATAAGATTGCGAAAAAACACAAATTGCATCAAACTGGCACGAAAAAATGCATAGTTAATGTAGGAAGTGGATTTCCCTCTTCTACTTTCCTCATCTTTTATAATCTTTAAAAAGAAAAAAAAATTCTGAATTTTTTTTTCTGTTCCAAAGATTCAGACATCAAATTTAAAATAATGTGGATGAGCCGAAATTTTCAGATCCAGCCGAACAAAATATATTGTCCCTGTCTGAAATGTTAAAAGTTTGCCCCATCCAGCCAAGAAAACTCAATGAAATCAAGTCCGGGCCCGGCGTAACCAGACTCAATTTTTCATACAATTTATAGACGCATTTCTCATAGAGTTCCTCGTGCGAATTGTATTCCTTTAAAAAGTAAAAAAAAGTAAAAAAAAAAAAAAAAAAAGAAAAATAAAAAAAATGATCCCATGAATGAGTCAGAAAGTTTTGCGTTGTTGAAAAAAGAAATGTTCGAGTAGCAAAAAGAAATAATGAACTGAAAATATGAAACTAAAGCAAAACTCTCTGTTTCCTCTATAAAAAAAATATATATATATTTTCGTATTAATAAGCCGATTTTGTTCAAATTTTCAGCAATTGGCAGTAATAATAAGTTAGGCTGAATATCAAATTTTTATTAAAATGTATTAAGTTTTGAAGATATTATAAATACCTATCAAAAAGCACACTGTTTGATACACTGGATAAAAAAAATCCCGTTATCATGACTTGTTTGTTTATTTAGCTGCGGCGACATCGTGAAAATCCGATCAGTGATTCATTGATAATGTTTTGCTATGCAAATAAGAAACAGTTACTTGCTTTTGCTACGATCTTTCATGAAGCTAGTTTTTTTTCTGCGAATAAACTTTTTTTATGACCATTTGTTGATTTTCGCGATATTTTTTTTACATTTCAAATTTTTGTATTAATGACTGCCTTTTCATAATTTTTGGAACATAATCACTTCTGTAATACATATTGCTGTAAGGGAAAAAATCCCCATATTCGCCGCGCCACACTGAGCATTTTTTTAACTTTTAAACTCGTATGCCCCGCGGCGCTTATCCCCGAAAGTACGGTATTTAAATAATATTATTAATTTCGAATTTTGCATTTAAATTATTAATTTCTGATAAATAATTTCATTTTTATGCATTCTTAATACAGCTTATTAATATGTTTCTGTTTAGCACGTCAATCGCGATTACCGCGGAAATTTCAACTGCGGCGTTTACGACCATTTTCTAAATTTTTTGAGTGATTTTTCGCGATGCGGCGTTTTTTCCAGAAATTACGGTAACTAAAGCTTAAAAATATGAATAACTATTTGTATAATGGGTAAGAAAGAGTGATGAAATTAAGTTGAGGCTAAATGTATGGACGGTAAAGATGGAAAAACTTTGGATAATTTTAGTGAATATGCTGAAAAAATAGGCGGAATTTTAAAGGAACAAAAAAGTAAATTTAAAGGTGTGTAATGAAATAAAATTTCACTTTTTATCTGTATGGATATGAGGAAGCCAAATATGCGATTGTCTACTGTATTACATACACACCTACACATATGTATGTACGAGGGCAGTTCAATAAGTACCCGTGTTAGAAATGAAGACACCGTTTTTTTAAATTTTTTTCTCAACATAGTCCCTTTTTAGAAAGATACACTTCTCCCAACGTTCCGGCCATTTTTCTAACCCCTCCAAAAGATAGGATTTGTCGAACTCTGCAAAATACGCCTCTGTCTCGGCGATGACTTCCTCGTTTGAGCTAACTTTTTTTCCGCAAGCAAGCCATTTCTTCATGTTAGGGAACAAGAAAAAGTCGCAGGGAGCCAGATCGGGTGAATAGAGAGGTGCGGCAGCAATTCATAACGCAATTCATGCAGTTTGGCGGCGACAACTCCAGATGAATGAGCTGGTGCGTTATCGTGATCGTGGCACCCATCGGGCCGACAATTTTTTCATCCCCAACTTGTCATATAAAATATGAATTGCCGTTCCGGTCGACACGCCTACGGCCTCTGCTACTTCGCGCACCTTCGTTCGTCGATCTGCGAGAATCATGTCGTGGACTTTTTCAATGATTTCCTCGGTAACCACGTCTGGTCGCTCCTCATCGAAAACGTTTAAATTCGTTGAACCAATATCTAACTGTGGTCGTAGATGGCGACGTGTCCCCATAAACAGCATCCAACTTTGTTTTTATCTCCTCGCATTTTTTCCCATCCAAAAACAGAAAACGGATTACCAAACGATATCCATCTTAGCGAAAATCACGAAACACGTCTTACTCGAATGGCTGCCAAATCCAAACTAACCTATCAATCAGTCTGAAATTTTTATAGATGTCGTTTTATAGATGGCAGCACACGATGATAACACCAATTTCCCTGAGGAACGTCCTTTGTCTTCAAACACGGGTACTTATTGAACCGCCTTCGTTTAAAAAATACTCAAGTTCTGTTGAACTTAAGAATACTTAATGTATAATGCGATACTTTAATGTATAGATTTTTGTATTGGTTAAAGTAATGAAACTTATCATATGTCATAGCTTAATTCAGAATTGAAACTTACTGTTATTTATTTAAAAAATGTATTATTTTATTATTTTTATTTTTGTTTTTAGATTGAAATGTTGATTAAACTCTCTTATTGAAGCTCAATAAGACATTTACTTGAATGAAAATGGCTATGATCTCTTCATATTGATTCTTTAAAGATTATTCTGTTATCATCCGAAACATAACTTATGAGACAATGTCATTAATTAAAGAAGAAAAATCTTGCTCTGGTGAATATCACTTTGTTACTCAAGATTGCGGTTAAAAAAAGCATTCCTCCAATGGTACACAATAAAAACCTTTCATTTGTGAGGTATGTTCCAAAACATTCTCTAATAAGAGTAATCTAATGAGCCACCTCTCGAGTCATACTGGAGAGAAACACTTTGTGAAATGTGTTCCAAAGCATTTTCTCATAACAGTAATTTAAGTAGACATCTCTTGACTCATACTGAAGAGAAGCCCTATGTTTGTGAAACATGCTCTAAAGCATTTTCTCAGAAGAGTAATTTAAGAAGCCACCTCTCGACTCATACTAGAGAGAAACTCTATGTTTGTGAAACGTGTTCCAAAGTATTTTCCCATAAGAGTACTCTAAGAAATCATCTCTTGACTCATACTGGAGAGAAACCCTATGCTTGTGAAACATGTTCCAAAACATTTCCTGACATGGGTAATCTAAGAAAACACATCTTGACTCATACTGGAGAGAAACCCTTTATTTGTAAAGTATGTTTTAAAGCATTTTCTCAAAACAGTACTCTAAGTAAACATCTCTTGACACATACTGGAAAGAAAGCCTATGTTTGTGAAACATGTTCCAAGGCATTTTCTGTTAAGTGTAATCTAAGAAAACATCTCTTAACTCATACTGGAGGGAAACCCTATGTATGTGAAACATGTTCCAAGGCATTTTCTGTTAAGTGTAATCTAAGAATTCATCTCTTGACTCATACTGGAGAGAAACCCTTTGTTTGCCAAGTATGTTCTAAACCATTTTCTCAGAATTCTACTCTAAGAAATCATCTCTTGACTCATACTGGAGAGAAACCCTTTATTTGTGAAGTATGTTCCAAAGCATTTTCTGAGAAAAGTACACTAAGAAAACATCTCTTGATTCATACTGGAGTAAAACCCTTTGTTTGTGAAATATGTTCCAAAAGATTTACTCAGAACAGTAGTCTAAGAAGGCATTATTTGTCTCATACGAAATAGTCACCTCCTGAAAAATCTCTTATATTTTTATTGTCAAAATTGAATATGTACTCAGTATATGTCTTGCATTTACTAGTATCAGATATCTTTTTTTTAATTTAGTGATTTAAAAAAATGTAAAATTCTTCCATAATTATTACACTTGTCATTTTGAAATTAGCAAATAATTCTAAACCTATTCATTAGATTTTTAGGAAACCTTCCTGTAAAGTATTTATAGTTTTTAGGTTCAATTTTTGTTATTTCACTGTAATTTTACCCTGAAATAAAACTTAATTTGAACTTGAAATGATAAATTGTCCCTCAAGATCGTATACGAATAGGAAAGGCTCTATTGAAGTAACACTTTTTAACAAATATTTGAAATTTGCTATAAATATTTTTGTTGAAAAAAATCGTATTTATTAGATTTTTTTATTAAAAATTTTTCGAGGAATTTAAGCGAAGTTTATCTCAATATCATGTAATCTTTGCACACATTATGAGGAAATTTACCCAGTTTTCTTAAAAATTTATAAAAAACGAATTCAATATTTATTCACCATGTTTATTTAATTCATAAATACCAGTTGTATAGCCTAATTAATTGGACACTTTATTTTTTGAGATTTCCTTTATTTATTTTTTGTTTGTTTGTTTGTATCTTGTATCACCAAATCCAGAAGTTTTAATGGCACAGCAATATTGTTTCCTATCATCAAGCAAATCTTCTCTGTTGGCAAATCTTGTCTAAACAAAATCTCTAATGATCATGACTAAATTTTGTATCCTACAATTTTCAGGTAAGAGAAAACCATTGTGATCAGAAGGTCACATGGTTGAGAAATGTTTTATGAATGAGTCATTTTGATGTCTAATATCCTATTTATCATTGTATTTTAATGGGAATGAAAATTCAAACAGTTATTAACTTATTGAAAATTAAACAATAAACTAAGTTGCAAAGTTACAACATTTCACCCTATTTGGCAGCTAAATCAAATTTCAAGATTATCAATGCCAAAACATTTGCAGCTTGCTGGGCATAAAATTAGATATCTCTGAATTTGACAGTGAGATATAATTGTTATGCTGCCGAGAATGCATTGTTTTAATCAGTTGAACTGAAGACCACTTTTGACCGAGCTATGCTTCGCCCTACCTGCTACCATTTTGTAGTAACAGGAAATGTTTGTATGAAAATTTTATCTAAAAAATTGCTTTATATTTTTGACGGAATTTTGTATCCTACCATTTTGGAATATAAGAATTACCACATATTCGAGAAAATACAATAAATATGTCATTTAGGCGTCACTGCAGATCAGTAGAACAGTTCAAATAGTTAAGGTGTTGGATAATTTTTTAAAAAGCTACTTATTACAAAATTTTAAAGAACCATAAGCATAATTTGATGAAAAGAGTGGGGGTAGGGGATTACTATTTGTTTTTATGCTTTAATGTACTGAAAGTATGATTTGGAGGTAGGGATTGTCATTTATTCCTTTCTATATCCTCTCCAAATCTGGTTTTTTATGTGCTTTTTTATGTGCTTTTTTATTATTTCTGTTCATAATGTGTTTAAGTTGTTGGTTTTTGTTTATAATGTTGGCGGGTTTTTAAAAGTGAATGGTGTTTTATGCAAATGTTAAAATACATGTGTTGGTTTGTATTTATCCTTATTTTGTAAGGTGATTTGTTGTGAATTGATGAAACTGTTGTAACACTGTTTCTGCAGAAAAAACATACTTTAAGGAACTTGCTGCCAAATGATTATTAGTGAAGAGAACTACAAGGAGACCACAAAAAGTGGCTTTTAAGAATTACTTTTTAGAACCATACAAACAGAGTACAAGTCTTGCCAGTGTTAGTTTAAATTTTTATGCCCCAACGTCGTTTTAAAGTAACTTGTTATAAAATTCAGTTAATAAATCATGAAGTAGCGATGCAGTTTAGAATGAGTTATAGATACATTGCTTTACCTTGATTCATAACCATTATTGGTTTCAAAACAAAAAAAAATTTTAAGAGGATTTCTTTTTCTTTTGAACCTTTTCAGCTTTCTTGTTCGAGGACTATTGGGAAAGAAAAGTTTCAGTTTGGAAATTTTTTTATTATATTTGTGCATTTTCTAATTTTACAAAATACAAAATAAATAAGTAAATAAAAGATTTGAAAGGAGTTATAAATATGCCAGAAAATTCCTGTAAATTCTAACGTATATTTAGTTGGAAAATAATTCTAAAATTTATTAAATGATTGTGTAAATCTTCTCATGTAGTTTCATAAATTCACAAAAAAGCCTCTTGAAAAATGAAATTTTCATGATTTAGAACATAAAGCGTTAACTAAAAAGGCATTGATAAAGTTTTATAAAAAAAAAAAATAAACAAAATGCAATTAACAAAGCTATTGCCCCACCAGTGGCTGAGAGATTTCTGCTCTCAAAACTGGTAGACAGGAAGTACTGAGTTCGAATAACTCACTTTTTTTGGTTTAATTGTTCGGAGTTTACCATGATTTTCTTCAAATCTTGGATTTCTTTGTGTCAATATGGATAAAGCTTCCATAGAAAGACCCTCATAGAAGGCATTCTGCCACTTCTTTGGGCCAGTATCCCTCATGTTGATAATTGGTCGTCATAAACACAACCACAACCATAATATTATTAATTATGTAATGATTATTTGTAAAGTCAAAGTGCATTGGCGTTGAACAGAAGGTGATACCTTATCTGTTGCCATTCTTTTTCTATCTATAATCATCCAAAACCAATATCTTAGCGGGATTATCATTTAAATCCATTAAGTGTATATGTTTTAAAGTCATTAGATTAAAATGGGGTGGAGAAATCTTGCTTGACAAGCATATACAAATGATCATATTTTGATTTAAAAAAAGGAATGCTCCAGCAGTTTTTCCGTGTTATGCACATCAATGGAAAATGCACTCTGTCATTTGTTTAAATTTCAATATTATTCATTCAGGAAAATATTCTTCAATGTAAACAAGATGAAATTTTGTAATGGAAGACAAATTGATTTTTTGAATCCGACGCACTATAATTCTCCATTGTAAGTGTTACTAGGCTGTAAAATTTCTTTCTAAACTTAAAAAGAAATATATCGTATTTATTTAAAAGTATTATTGTCTTATAAATGTATGAACTGTACTCTCCTGTTAAAAATGACATTTTTTTAGCTATGTCAGTACTTGAAAGTGTTTTAAAGCCTAGCAACTAAAGTTTGTTTTTATGAATTTTTTATAAAAATCTGCTATTAGTATTGTACTTAAAAAAAAATTCTGAATAGGTGGATCGTTTGTTTATGTAATCCTTTTTTTTAACAAATTTAAATTGTGTTAGATTCAAATTATTTTGGAATCAAAAAATAAAAATTGTTGTTTATCCAGAGAAACAGATGTGTCTTTTTTTCTATTTGATTAAATCACAAACAATGAGATTATTGCAGGTTATTATTGTTATTTTTTATTCGCAAGGATAATTTTTTTACTGAATAGCTGGTACTTGATCTCTACATACATTGTTTTTTACTTTTTCAATTTTGCTAAAGATTTTTCCATGAGGACATGAGGATACTTTTACTTTTAATTTTTTAATCTAGTTCTGAATGTGAAAGTATCCTCATAAAATCAATCTTCAAAGAAAATAGAAAAAGTAAAAAATGGACATTGTAGAGATCGACTTCAGCTTATACAGTGAAAAAAATCAATTAGAAACATGGAAATGCTAATAAGATGATATAACCCTCTAAGTGCTTGGATCGTAATATTCCGTTAACTAAGTTCCAGGTTTAAGTTATGCAATATAATCAATATTTATGATAAGATATTGCAATAAATTGAATGAATTTTCAATACATTTTGGAATGATTAATTCTCTCAAGAATTACATTCATATTGTTATTAAGTTATTTTTAATTGTTGAAAGAATCATATCTTATGAGAATTTAAAACAAAATGTAGAGAAAGCAATATAACAATTTTACCCATTTTTGAGAAGCTCAGAGTGTTAAAAGATTTCTTTCATAGTATAGCTATTAGTGAGATCACAGTAAGAGTTAATTAGCCTCTTTATCATCTCTCATTCATGTCTGAAGATGCATACGAAAATGTATATAATCATGTTGTAAAATATCTTCAATCTGGACATGTCTAATAATCACGAAACTTTCATAATCTGGACATTTCAGTACATTTATTCATTTTTATTTTCAATCGCCTGTCATAAGATGGCACCATCACACTTAGATGAAGAAATTTCATTAGAAGATTAAAGAAAGTAAAAGAACATTATCTAATTTACTTCTTCTGTTTTTCAGTTTTAAAAATGTAAGAATTTCTGATTACATAGCAGTTAATATAGATGTCTTTTTTACATTAGTTTCTAAAAATTAAAAAAGAATGTTTATTTTGATATTCCTCTTCCTCCAGACATAAGAAGATGGCACCAAAACATTTCGAAATTGGATTTTATCATTATTATTATTATTATTATTTAAATTTTTAATATGTGACTTTATTTGGTATTTCTAGTTGTTATATAGTACTAAGTTTTTTACATGATTAGCCTTATGTATAATTATTCCAAATATCTTAATGTAATTTGAAAGTTATTTAATATTCTATAATCCAGAATCGTCTAATAGTGCTAATTCTGGATCAAAGAAGTTATACAGCAATAATTATAAGGCTTTGTGATATTTTTTTTTATTAAAATTCAGACTCGTTAAAGTTCTTTTTGTAAAATATTTGCAAAATTAATCAGATTTATTAATAAAAATGCTGGAAACAGTTGGCTACTGGTTCCAGCAACGTCAGAAATTGCATCTGAGTTGGATGGTTGAATGATTGGCCAATCATTTAACTAAAGATCTGAAAATATAATTGACTAGTGGGTCTGCTGGCACATGTAATAACAATAAAACAGGTTTTTCAGACTGAAACAGAATTCCTTTTTTTCGACCTAAATTAAGCAAATTTTAAGGTTTCTGTGAAATAATTAAGGTTTCCAAAGGGCTTTAAGTAATTAATAAAAGTACATATACAAGTTCTTTAGATATCAAGGTGGCTATCTGTGCCTCTGAAAAAACTTTTTATTTTCATATAAATTAAAATGTCATTTATTCATCAACGACTCAGAAATTTTTCTAATTATATAAATTCATCTCATAAAAATATTTTAAGTTACACATATCCTGATTTATCACTTATAATGATTTTCGTAAATGATTAAACAGTTTTGCTAATATGTTCTTAAAGTATAATCAAAACTCACATGCAGTTAAAGCCTAATTTTTTTTTAAGTTAAGTGTTTCAGATCTTGCAGTCATAAATGTGTTCCTTATTTTTAAAATGCTTTAAAGTATAAGTAACGCATTGCATATTCATAAAAACCTCATAATCAATTTTATGTATAATCATCATTTTTTAATCATTACGTATAATCATAATCATAAATATGTATTGTGCTACACAAAACTGCTGTCTGACCAAAGTTTTAATTTTTTTATACTACATGATTTTTACTCATACATGTATGATATACACTTATGTTGTTATAATTTGCAGTTAAGTCAGTAGTGACTGATAATTAATTAATATTAATAAAATATGTTATAGTTTTGTGCAGAGTATACATAACATATTGCATACAATCGATATTATATTGCAATAACATGAATAACATCAGAGTCCAGTTATTTTAACATAAATTTTCGCCATAAAGTATGATTAAAGTAAAGAGAAAATGGGTCGTGATCTACGCTGACAGATTTTGTCAGTTCACATATTTGTTACATAATTTAAAATCTATTTTATTCTTGTAGTGATTATTATCAATATTTTATACTTTTATAAAATTAAAAATAAAATTATATTTATTTAAATGTGTGTATTACATATTCTTGTATATATTTTAAATCTTAATAAATAATTATTTTTTTAGCATTGTAGGAAGAAAGGCATTTAATAAATTTGAACTTCTGGTCCTCTCATTGTCTTGACCGGATACTGATTGTAGTTAGAATGATGAACATAATTTTTAATAACGCATTTGTCTGTAAAACATAATGTAACCAGAACAGCTCTAAACGAATAATAAATAAACTTTAAAATAAACTTGCGCCATATTTCAGAAATTAGTTGACATTAAAACCTTGTCCACTGATCGAATTATTGTGTTATTCAACAATTTTTGTAATATAATTCTTTTTACACAAAATGAAGTATGTCTGATGAATATTTTGATAAAATATCTTTAATGTATCAAATTTTTGCAGAAATTAAACTTTTATTAAACAGTTATTTTATGCAGCATTCATTAAGCATTTTAATACATTCGAAGTTCTATAATCCGCACATGTTGCGGCCAAAGATTGTGCAGATTATGGTATATTGTGGATTATAGAATATTATGGCTTATACACCATTTTATTATACCTAGACAGCATTGTAATTCTTTAATCAGTGTAATATGAAAAGATAAAAATGAAATCTAATAATTAATTTAATATGCTGTCACAAAAAATGCCTTTTTAAAATTATTTTATTAAAAAATTTAATATGTGTGTGCATTGAAATAAAAATAATTACATATGTTCTGTAATGCTGAAATCCGTTTTTTACTATTAATATAAGTTATTTTAACAAAAAAATGAATGTTTTATTATGATTTTTTTTTTCAGTTCTTTATTGCTTGTTTTTAAAAAATCATTCTTGGATTCCCAATTACTAAATGTTCTTAACTGTTTATTTCATTGTTTAGATTCGTAAAGTAACACGAATTATAGAAAATTGTGGATTAGTGGTGCGCGGATTATCAATCCTTGACTGTAGTTGCAAAGCACATTTCAAAGTGTTAGGTTTTTAAAGCAAAACTTAAAACTACTTATCAGAATGAGGTCATATTTTTACATAGTTAAGATTTCACAAATCAGCATTTATTTAAAACTTAAAATATTACAGTACATGCTTTTAAAAATGTAATTAAAACATGTAAATAAAATTAATATTCGAAAAAGATATACATTGCAGCCTACAAAAAAGTTATCATAAATCAAGATTCAGAAGTGTTAAGTAAAGGAATCTAAAATATTACATGACTAGTATATAACCCCGCCAAAAATGACAGAATTTTCACTTGCAGTTCATTTTCATAATAATACAAACAGAATGAAGATTTTAGTATTAAAGAGTTTGTATTGTAGAAAAGCGCAATTTAAAAATAACAATAAATTTCTACAAATACAAATGATGAAGGTTTTTTTTTTACTTCATATTTAGTTTTTGAACAAATTTTAATTTAATAACAAAGAGCAGTATTCATTACAATAATAATAATAATAATTAGCAAAATGAAACTCAATTTCTGAATATTTCACAAAGCATTAAAATTAAATATTGAAGTTTTTTTAATTTTAAAATACATTATTTTTATTAAAAGTATGATTCGACAGCGGCTTTAATCATGGCCATATGATAGACTTTTAGTTCAATGTTTTTAGGCATCAATTAAGAAGCTTTGTGTTTAATTTTTTTAATTTTGATTTGGCGCTATCTATACGCAATATAAACAAAACAAATTTTTTTAAGTAGGAGTATCTTATAGAAAATAAGACCGTTTTTAATTAAGCACCGTTTCTCAAGAAAATTCGGCTACCTTTCGAGAAAATTCGTTTATTTCCCTTGATTTTTCGAGAAAATTTGCATATTTTCCTTGATCTTTCGACAAAAGTTGCATATTTTCCGCCATCTTTTGAATAAATTCGCATATTTTCCTTGATCTTTCGTTAAGATTCGCCTATTTTCCATGATTTTTTGACAAAATTTGCGTATTTTCTCCGATTTTTCTACAAAATTTTGATATTTTTCCCGATTTTTCTACAAAATTCGCGTATTTTCGCACGATTTTTCTGCAAAATTTGAGTATTTTACACGATTTTTTCGATAAAATTCGAGTATTTTCACGATTCTTTGATAAAATTCGAGTATTTTTCCGCAACCTGTTCACGGAAATCGCGTTTCCCCTGCAATCTTTTGACGAAAATCACGCTTTTTTCGTGATACCAGGCCTGGGACCGCTGAGTCACTCTTAAAAAAGAGAGAAAAGAGACTAAATCGCAAGAAAAAGAGACCAAAATAAAAAAAGAGATTAAAAAGAGACCAAATAAAAAACATTTTTTCTCTTCACATAAATGTTTTTGGTATACAGACAAGCACTATAAGATTTAACACAATATGCGGAATGCATTTTCAATGCATTTCAGTCGGTTTTGAAATAATTGCAAATATTGTTGATTGGTTGCAGAAAAATATCTCAAATCGCAACAATTTATCATGAAAGAAAATCAGAAATTCACCAAATGACCACGGGGACAAAATCATGAAATTCCAGGAAATATAGTGAAATTCATCAAATTGTCTCAAAAAACAAATCATAAAATTTGTCGCATGATCTCAGGAAAAAAATTCGAAATTAGTCAAATGTTCTTAGGATAAAAAAAAATCACGAAAATCAGCAGATGGCTTTGAAAAAAAATCAAGAAAATTATCAGATGGCTTTGAAAAAAATCACGATATTAGTCAAATGGATCTTGTGTTAAACATCGTAAAATTCATCAAATGGATCTCGAAGAGAGGGATGAATCACAAAATTCATTAAATGATTGCGAAATTCCAAGAGCGATCATACAAATAATTGCTAATTTTGTCGAAAGTCGCGGAAATAAATAGTGAAATTTATCAACTAGTCGCTAGAAAACTAACGAATTTCGTAGAATAAAGCCATAAAAAAATCAAGAATGCCTGTCAATGGGTTACATTAAAATGTGCGAAAATTTAGTTACAGTATAAAACTGTGAAGTTTGTCAAATTATCTCAGGAAAAGAATGGCGAAATTTATCAAATGGTGTTGGTGAAAAAAGTAAAATCAGGGGTTGTACTGGTGCCAAATAATATTTCACATTTTTTGGATATTTTAGGACACATTTAACTGGCATACTACATTTCTTTCCAAGACCATTTGACGAAATTATCGATTCCCCCCCCCCTCCGCTACCAATTGCCACAAATTAATATGAAAATTGTGATTTTTCCACACTATTGCTTATGGAAGTACACGATTTTTCTTCCACGATTGTTCACTGACATTTGCAATTTTTTTTTCGGTAAAATTTGTGTTTTTTTTTGGCTTTCATTTGCCAAAATTCGCAATTTTTTTGCCATTGTTTGCAGAAATTTACTATTTTTCTGTGTTTATTTAACAAAATTCGTGATTTTTTACCCTGCGATCATTTGCAAAATCGCACGGGAAAAAATCGCGATTGCAAAGAAAGAAAAAAATCACGAATTTTGAAAAATGACCGACTGTCAAAATTCGCATTTTTTGCGATCATGGAAAAGATGAATTTTGGCAAATAAACACGAAAGAATTTTGAATTTCGCCAATCGATCGCCGAAAAATTTTGAATTTCGGCAAATGATCGCGGAAAATATGACGAATTTTGTCATACACCGCTCAGCAAAAGTTTAGACAATGATCGGTTATGCTTCTATTTTCTGAAGTATGTACCGAATGTTTTTAATTCCTCTGTCAAATATTAGTTGTGACTTATCCTTTATTCACACACAATAAATTTTGAATTTTACCTTTTACATAAAATATAATGGTAAAAAATAAAATTAACATTGTGGCAAAGTATATACAATTTGTGTATTTACAGAAAAAATAACTACAAATTAAAATCGAGTTGCATCCTCATTGTTTGCAGTAAGTGCAAGAATGTGACTTTTCATCGAAAAAACTAAATGCTGCGTCACTTAGGGATCTATTTCGTACCAAACATGTTCAACAGCAGTTCGAAACTCATTAAAAGAAAACTATAACAAATATTTGCATAAACATTACGACATATGACGTTACAAAAGTTTTCGATTGGGTCCGGATCAGAACTACACGCCAGCCAGTTGAGATCAATAGTATTTTTAGAGTTAGACAAAGTTCTTCTTTTGTATGCAACATGAATAGATGCTAAAATCCATACTTTAGATCAGCAAAAGTTCCCCAAATGACTAAAAATTAATCTCCAACGTATGTACGTAGTCTTGTGTTGCTTGGCAACCAATGAATAACTCCACTGATGCACGAGCATTAAAGCTAAGTGAGGACCAAATTATTTAAAATTCACCTTCTTTTTGTCGACTTAATAAAGTCCCAGGATCTTTGCTTAAGTCATTCCAATAGTATGCCCACATGTTTGGGCCATTCAAATTCCACTTTTTTTTTCGTTACTGATTATCATAGCGTACCATTTGGGCCCATATGACGTATGTTTGCAAGTTAATTGAATTCTGGACAATTTATAGCGAGATTTTAAAGCTGATTGTTTTATTATTGTCATGTAAATTGATTTACCTGTTTCTTTAATCATCTACGCATCATGTCCTTCGACACAGAAATTCCTGACTCACTTTTAATGTGATAACAATCATTATTTGTGTAAATGTCATTTTCTGGATCCTTTTGTCATCGCATTTTCTTGTCACACAAGGTCTTTCAGATTATGTTTTTTTTTTTTTTTTTTTTTTTTTTTTTTTTTTTTTTTTTTTTTTTTTTTTTGGAGGAGTCATCCTTAGACTACACTTCATAGACAAACCACTTTGGACGATTCAATGCTGCTGAAATTTCTGCAATTGTCTTCCCTTTCCATTTCAGCTTCCCTACTTCAATTACCTCATCTAAATGAATATTTTTAGCTCGCGGCATCTTCACTAACTGATGCTGTATCGAGGTATAATTAAATACTTCAGACATGTGACATCATAACTTGGAAATTTGCATTTATCCATGAACAGTTGGCTAAAAATCAAAAAAGTGTCACTTTTGCAATATGCAAATTTTACTTTTTTCAGTTAAATTATATGTTATCTTACATTATAACCATTATTTTTATTGTACATTGTTTAAAATATATTTGAAAATAAGTATAGCCATTTCTAAAACTCACGTGTTCGTATTTTTTATTTAAAAGTTAAACACCAGTGTCTAAACTTTTGCTGAGCACTGTATAAACGCAGAAAAAAGCAGATTTCTAAAACAATGGCCCAAAAAATTATCATTTACTGTATTTTGATAAACGATCGCAGAAAAAAGATCTCAAATTTTGATTACCGATCGCGTAAAGAAATCGCAAATTTTTTCGGCGATCCTTTCACAAAATTTGCATTTCTCTGCGATTATTTTTTCCGCACGCAAAATCGTATTGTTCATTAGTATAACCGTACACTTCGAACAAAATCCGTACATTGTACTACTGGCCATACCGCACAAGTTGGCATCAATGAATATCCTTTTCGATTTTACGATCATTTGACGAAAGCTCGGTCTTATTTCGGGATCGTTTGACGAAAATTTCGGGAGTTTTTTTCCCGCAATCGTATGGCAGAAATCACAAGTTTATTTCGGGATTGTTTAGAAATAATGATTTTATTTCGGGATCATCTGGTGAAAATCGCGGCTTGATTTCATGATTGTTTCATGAAAATCGTCTTTTTTCCGGTGATCAATTAATTCGAATCGCAGTTTTGCCAGTGATCTTTTTATGAAAATCGCAGATTCTTAATACGTGAAATTCTGCCGTTTGTCGAAAAGTGATTCCTGTATATATAACGACTAAAATAAGAATTTTGATATTCCTTCCTGCAATCCTCTGACGAATTTCTCAATTGTTTTTCACAAGATTGACTGACAAATTTTGCAGTGATTTTGCCACTGATTGACGAATTATACGCTTTTTTCTCGTGAAAATGACAAAATCGTGATATTCTTTCCGTGACCGAATGACGAAGTTTATGTTTTTTACCCCTCGAATGATTATTGAATTTGGAAGCAGGACGTTTCGGTCCCGCCATTTCGGTCCCGCCGTTTCGGCACCGAGACATTTCGGTCCCGAGACACCTCGGTCCCGAGACATTTCGGTCCCAAGACATTTCAGCACTATCCGTTTCGGTCCCAAGACATTTCGGTCCCTAGCCATTTCGGTCCCTTCTCCTGCAAATTTTGTGAAATAAGACAAAAATTTACAGGGAACATTGCAGAGTTTTTAAACTGAAGGACATAAAATTTTAGTATAATGCGATTATAAGTGCCCGAAAACCGCACACACGTATAACACTTATCTAAATTATTATAATTCACAATAATTTTGTATGGTAATCGTAATCATAATTGGTATTACTAATGATAATTAGTAATCCTAATTCTCATAACAGTTAGTAATTCTAATATAACAATCAAATTAATATTTTATTAAATATCTTTATTAATTAAGAACATTATTAATTTACGTAATGAATTTTACTTTAAAATGAACTCAACATATAATCCATTTTATATTCAATACATCATTATAGTTCCTAGTAGTTCTAAACTGAAATTTATCTTTTACTTATTTATTTAATGTATATTTAAAATTACAAAAATTTAAAACAATTAGTATAGTTAAAAATAAAACTAAAATAAGAATTAATTTTTTTTTCTTGGAAAGTAGGAGCGAAAAGGTAATACAAATAAATAAATAAATAAATAAAAACTTAGTTTTGTCACTTAAAAATTGAAAATAAAATTATTTAAAAATTTATTATATTACATTTTAAGATATTTTATTAAATTATAGATTATATTTTATGTATAATATTTATATTATTATATTTAAATATAATATTTATATTATTATATTTAAATATAATATTTATATTATTATATTTAAAAATATTATTATATTAATTTTATGTAAAAAAAAAATAATAGTAATCTTATTAGAATGAAATAGGCCCAGTTTCAATAAAATTCACTCACAAAAATTGTCTTCATGACGTGAGAAGACTGTTAAAAAAGGCTACCAATAAATACTATTATTATTTAAAAAAAATGGCGGAGGCAAATTTTTAAAAACAATTTTTTTTATAGCATGCCCAGTTACAAAATCACTATTGCTTTTGCAATGTTTATAATGGAAAGTAATTTATGAAAACAAATTTATAAGATGCAACTTTGTATTATAAAAATAATAATAAAAATAAAAAATAATTTTCTTCAATAAATATATCTCATTTCTGAAATATCAAAGGAGAAGGTGTAGATGGGTGATTTGAGGAAATATGTATATATTATAACTTATAATTGTCTAATTGAATTATTAAAGACATTTATTATTAAACTAATTGGAAGAAAAAAAATTAAGCACAGTTTTGTTATTATTTAATTAATGCTAATTTAAAAGTTCTAAAAAATGTACGTAAACAGCCAAAAAAATATTTATGGCAATATATATAAAATACTTTTCAGTTTATAGTAGTTTATAGAAATTTATATAAAATACTGATACTAATAATTGATAGTAAAATTTAAAATATTTATTAAGATTAATAATAATGCTACTAAAAGCAAAAGACATTATCCTCGAAACTTATATCACATTGTTTAATCAAACGAAATTTTCAGCTCGCTGTGATTTCATTATCGCGAGTTATAAAAGTTTAAATTTATCGGACTCTTATATTCAACTTCTTATAAAGCTTGAAGGGCGGGAGGAGAGGGAGAATTAAAAAAAATTAAAAAAAGGCCCGAATAATGTTGAACTTATACTATTTGGCTAGCCCATAACAATTAGAAACCGACTTATAAGGTAGCGAGCAAAGACATAACAAGGCACGGAAATGACTAAGACCAAAATGGCAAGGGACCAAAGTTACTGGGGACCGAAATGTCTTGGGACTGAATTGTCTCGGGACCGAAATGTCTTGAGACCGAACTGTCTCGGGACCGAAATGTCTTGGGACCGAAATGGCCAGGGACCGAAATGTCTCGGGACCGAAATGGTCAGGGACCAAAACGGCGGGACCGAAATGGCGGGACCGAAGTGGCGGGACCGAAATGTCGTGTACCCCGAATGATTATTGAATTTCGCGTTTTTATCATGCCACAGATTGACCAAATTCACTTTCTTTTCAGTGTCCGACAGAAAAGTTTTGCGATTCTTGCCCGCGAACGATATACTAATTTCGTAACCATTTTTCCACGATAGAGTGACGAAATTTAGAATTTTTTCCCCTGCAAAAGAGAGACAATTTGTCCATGCAGCAGAATTTTTTTCTGCAGTCTGCAACACATATAAAAACTTAAACTGTCTGCAGACCAATCCCTCGCATTACATTATTTGCACTCAAACCTTCAAGTATTTTTCATAGACATAAAAGAAAAATATACTTTAAAAAAGAAGTTGCCTTTGTTCTCAGAATTTTTAACGCCTCATACATTGTCCTAAAGAGGGAGGGGGGCTCCTCTTTGACAAAATTTGCGTTTTTTTCACAATCTTTTGACAAAATTTGCGTTTTTCTCGCGATCTATTGACAAAAACTGCCGTTTTCCTGTGATCTCTTGAAGAAATTTGCCGTTTTTCGCGATCTCTTGAAGAAATTTGCCTTTTTTTCGCGATCTCTTGAAGAAATTTGCAGTTTTTTCGTGATTTTTTAACGAAAACTGCCGTTTTTTCGCGATTTTTTGAAGACATTTGCCCTTTTTTTGCTAACTTTAGGAAGAAATGTTACGTTTTTCCGTGATTGTTTTGATGAAATTTGCCGTTTTTCGCGATTTTTCGGAGAAATTCGCTGTTGTTTCGAGATCAGTTTACGAAACTGCCATTTTTTTCGCGTTCTTTTGAAGAAATTTGCATTTTTTTCACGATATTTTGATGAAATTTGCTATTTTTTAGTGATTCTTTGAAGAAAAATGACGTTTTTTCGTGATCTTTTGAAGAAATTTGCCATTTTTTCGGTTTTTTAACGAAATTTGCTTTTTTCCGCAATTTATTGAGAAAATTTGTCATTTTTTCGTGATTTTTTGACGAAAATTGCCGTTTTTCGTGATCTTTTGAAGAAATTTGCCGTTTTTTTGCAATGTTTTGAAGAAACTTGCCGGTTTTTTCACGATGTTTTGAATGATTTCTTTTGCGGAAATTTGTCGTTTTTTCGCGATCTTTTGAATAATTCTCGTGTTTTTCGCGATCTATGACGAAATAGATTTCTTTTCGAAGACTGTTTGTCGAAATTCGCGATACACTTTTATGTCCGAATTTTATATTTAGGACCGAATTTTTTTAATTTTTGCTAAAATTTTAACACTTGAAAAATAGCCTGTGGACTTTCTCAAGAGTCTGCGACGTACGTCGCCGCGTTGCGCCGATTCTGCTCCCGAGAAATTTGGTATACTTTTTTCCGCGACTAAGTTTCACTATAATTCCACGGAATTTCATGGTTTTATCCTAAGACAGATTAACATAATCCATGATTTTCCGCCGGTTTCCGACTGAAAAATTTTGCGATTTTTACCCGCGAACAGTTAACAAATTTCGAGATTTTCCTGCTACAAACTGACAAGTTTTCCGATATTTCCTCACGACAAATTGTTGAATTTCGCGATGTTTTTCCTGCTATCAAATGAGGAAAGTTACGATTTTTTTTTCCTGCGATCGATCGATGGGTAAGGAACATGAAAAAAAAGTGAAAAAAGAGACTAAATCTGAAAAATATAGACTAAAAGAGACAAATGCAAAAAAATAGCGAGAAAAGCGAGTTTAGCGACTCGCTCCGAGGCTTGTACATAGCATTTACAGGGCCATAGAAAAGATTTCAAATAGTATATTCTTTCTGAAGTACCGTATATGTGTCCGATGATGGCTGATGGAGGGATGAAATGCATTTAAATTATGATATGTGCGTTTATATTTCGCTAAATATATGCACTTTATATGGTGTGTATAAATGTTATAGTTGATGTACAGGGCTACCCAAAAGAGCTCACCAACGTTACTGAATATAAGCGTAAATTATTTAAACGTGGTTGTTAAATAAGCTATGCATTTTTACGCTGAGCTTCATTCAATTTACTGAGAAATGTTTGCAAAATATAGATAAAAGGATATACAGGCCCACGCAAAGAATTCGGTACATGGACACCTATAAATGATAATTTATGAGAATGTGATTTCAGTTGTTTTAAAAGTGTTTTAGTTTACAATAAATTTTAGCATAATGCTGACTTGTAATAAAGGTACAATGTAAACTACAGGGCTGAACAAAAGTATTCAGTATGTTTCCATCAAATAGTATGAATTGCTGATAAAGAAATTTCAAGCTACTGGGTATTTTCTTGCTAAACTAAATTTTCCCATTATATCAACTGACATATGAAATACAGGGCTGTTCAAAAGTACTGGAATACATATTTGGGTATATTTGACTATACACTATTATTTCCCTAAATAACAAAGTTTTGTTAACGATTTCATTAAGTGTTGGAAAGTGCTTCATAATCTATGCATAACGCAGGATTTTTCTTACTTGTTTTAAAACCAACAAAGCGTTCTAACTCAACAAAAACTTTTGACTATTGATAGACTTCAAGATAAAATTCAAAACAAACAAACAATCATTGACAATCTTAAAACAAACAATCATTGATGCCATGTTTAAAAAATAACATTTTTTATAATCTTTTAAATAGCTTTTACTTTATGCATTAAATGTGAAAATTATTTATTTGAAGGCATTAACAATTTAAATTTGTTCTATGTATGAATTTTTTAAATGCAAACAAAGATTAAATAGACATGACCTGTAATCTGCGAAAAAGGCTCTCGTCTGCACAACTCTTGGAACACATTTTTATAGATTAGAGGACTTCTGCCTTATAACTAATTTTAGAAATCATCAGAAATTAGGGCAACAGTTGTTGCACTCTCATTCAAAAATGCATGAATACGTAATTTATTACGTTTATATATTTTAAATTCAGTGATACAAAAATAAAACGACTCCATCTTAAATACGATGCAATCACCATGGCAACTTAGAATCATGACCCATCATTGGATATCATTGAATTAAAGATGTACGAAAGAATTAACTAGAACAAGGAAAAATTTATGAATATATTTTTAAATTTTGACACGATTTTCTTAAAATTTGAAATGAATAAACAAAATTTGCTATGATTATATATGTTAAGTTTCAAATCCTTCAGCTGGATAGCTCTTGCGCCATTATGTGTAGAGAGATGGACAGACCAGATGATGACTATGGGTGCTGTGTATTTATAGATTAACGGAATTTCATCATAGAAAATTATGTAAAGGAGTAGTTTTTGAGTGTCTATTTAAATGAACCATGAAGGACTACATATGTTATTTTTAATACCGAACATGCCATAGTTAACCTCAATAGCCTATTTCTGCAAGTTTCCTACACAATTCTGATAAAAATATTCCCGAACTTTTCCCTGACCTTTCCTCTATAAATATTCGGCTTATATATTTTTGTAAACACCTCCACAATGGACAATTTTAATCTAGACAAATGCTATTCTTTTAACTTTTCTATCGTTATATGTAAGCATGAAATTTATATACAATTTTAGATTGGATGAGTAATTAAGACAAATTTTCTTTCATTTACGGTGATGAAGTGTAGTACATCAAAAATTCCCTGATCGCTTCAAATATTTAAAAAGTTCTCAGCTAAATTTTCAAATTCTCAGACTTTCAAAGGTTTTCAGGTTCTTCATGACCCGCAAATATCCTGTTCAATTAAAGAACAAAAGATTTTAACTATACTTATGCAAAGTTCGTACAGACAGACCAATCAAAACCATAAATACTTTCAAGTATGTTGGAAAGTGCCAATGACGCATAGTAAAATGACATTTGACAATATATGTCAATAGATTGAAATATACTTAAATATTTTTGTACATACTTGTATTTTATCTGCTTTATATATATACACATGCCCCTATTTAGCTAAAATTTAATTAAGACTGGAACACAAATTATGGAGATAAACTTTTAATTTCTACCAAAATTTAACAATTCTTAAAGAGTTAAAGTGAAATTAAAAAAACAAAAACAAACGTATAATAAATAAATCCTGCCGTTAAAAGTTTATCGTAACGTCGGGGAAAAGTGATCAGTTATTTGCTTATTATCAAAAACACAATACACAATGAAAGACTTTTTGCGGATTAAGAAAAAAAGTGTACATTTTATTTCAATACTACATGCTAAAACACAAGAGATGCTATAATAGTAAATGCAATGACAGATACAGGGTTCACACTCAATTTTGAGAATAAAAAGGTAAGAGATTTTCAGCAGGTGTCTATTTGGTATGAGATAAATGATGTCTTCTTAGATTACTCCTATCAGAAAATCCTTTGGAACATGTTTCACAAACGAAAGGTTTTTCTCCTGTATGCGTCAAGAGATGTCTTTTAAGGGCACTTCTATCAGAAAATGCTTTAGAACATACTTCACAAGAAAAAGGTTTCTCCCCAGTGTGAGTCAAGAGATGGTTCTTTAGATTACCATTCTGAGAAAATCCCTTGGAACATATTTCACAAACAAAAGGTTTTTCACCAGTATGCGTCAAGAGATGGGTTTTTAGACTACTATTATCAGAAAATCTTTTGGAACATATTTCACAAAGAAAAGATTTTTTACCAGTGTGAGTCAAAATATGGATTTTTAGAATCTTCTTCTGAGAAAATCTTCTGGAACATACTTCACAAACAAAGGGTTTTTCACCTTTATGAGTCAAGACATGGGTTCTTAGATTTCTATTAACAGAAAATCTTTTGGAACAGATGTTACAAATGAAAGGTTTCTTCCCAGTGTGAATCAAGAGATGGGTTCTTAGATTACTATTCGTAGAAAATCCTTTGGAACATGTTTCACAAATAAAAGGTTTTTCACCTGTATGAATCAAGAGATGTCTTCTTAGATTATTTTTATTAGAAAAACTTTTGGAACATATTTCACAAATGAAAGTTTTCTCCCCAGTGTGAGTCAAGAGATGGGCTCTTAGATTACTATTAGCAGAAAATCCTTTGCAACATATTTCACAAACAAAAGGTTTCTCCCCTGTATGAGTCAAGAGATGGGTTCTTAGATTACTATTTGTAGAAAATCCTTTGCAACATATTTAAAAAATAAAAGGTTTTTCACCTGTATGTATCAAAAGATGTGTTCTTAATTTACTATTGTTAGGAAATCCTTTTGAACATAAATCACAAATAAAATTTTTTTTCGTTGTATCAATGGAGGAATGTGTCCCTTTATCTTCATTTTGAGGAACGAAGCGCTCTTGACTTGAGTTATTTTTTTTTCGGGTGATAACAGAAACTTCTTCAAAGTTTCACTATGAAGAAATTTTTGCCATTTTCAATTAAAGAAATGTCTCACTGAACTTCAGCAAAAACAGTTTTAGCTACTATTGAATCTGAAAAACAGAAAGAAAAATAATAAACAAGACATTCTCAATTAACTGAACAAAACTTTAAATGTCAACTAAGTAGCCGATTAGACAATTTTTACTTCTTTGGGGACTGGTCATCCAGCTTCGGAATTCTCCTCCGTAATGTTAAATCTAAGGACGTTGGATGCATTCGTATATTCAAACTATCTCTTGGGGAGATTAATAATTTTTAACTTCGGTTTTTTTTCTGTGTACTCTTTGTTAAAAGATGTTTCCCTTATTCCTTAATTCTCAAACTATTTCTAATACCTATGCCTAGTTCAACATTTTATGCATTAAAAGCGGGCAAACTGTGAGTAAGAGTGGCAAACATTTCATATAAATTAAAGTCTATACTACAGAGGTATTTTGAGAACTAAGAAAATCAGAGACATCTTTTAAGAAGTGTCTACAAAAAATAGAAGTTAAAAATATTAATTTCCTGAGTAGATATTTTAAATATACTAATTTATCCAATGCCCCTAGACTTTACATTGCTGAGGGGCATTTGGAATTTCAGTGAACAGCAGGGATGTAGTGGAAGGTATACGGGGACATACGCCGTATATCTTCTGGATTTTTTTAAGGAACGCCGTATACCTTCTGTTTGTCTAGAAAGCTATAGTACTGTCGAAGTTCTATAATCCGCACACGTTTCAGCCAAAGGTTGTGCGGATTATAGAATATTGTGGATTATAGGTTATTATGGATTATACGTCATTTTATTATTTCTAGATAGCAAATTCTTTAATCAATATAATATGAAAAGATAAATATGAAATCCAATGATTAATTCAATATACTTTCTAAAAAATTCCTTTTTAAAGTTATTTTATTAAAAAAATTACACATAAATGTATGTACATTTAAATAAAAATAATTACGTATGTTCCATAATGCTGTAATCCGTTTTTTACTGTTAATAAAATAAAAGAATTACTAGATGGAACCCGTCAAAACTTGACGGCAACAATATAGAAGCAACGAAGAGAAAAAAATATTTTTTTCAGCTATAAAAAATTTTTTTAAGATTAATTTTTATTAAAAATTTCAATAAATGAAAAAAAACCTGCATTTTTTTCATATATAAAAAATCAAATTCATGAAATAAATAAAAAAAAAAAAAATGCTGTCACTGTTGCACTCAGTTCCATGTATACCCAGGAGGTCGAGTGCCATACTCACTAATCCTTTTATTTTTTCAGTAGGCATGCTTGAGTTAAATTGACAATTTTTCAAAAATATGCAAATAATCACAAAAAATAGCAAATTTTGTCAACATATTGAAAAAAAAAAAAAAGCAAATTTCATCAAAATACCCCCCCCCCCCAAAAAAAAAAAACACACGGAAATTTTATAAATAGATGGAAAAAAAAACAGCAAATTTTGTCGACAAATCGCAAAAGACAGAAAATTTCTCCAAATGATCGATAAAAAAAATTGTAAAATATGTTGCAAGTGCAGCAAAAAAAATAAAATAAAATAAATAAAATAAAATAAAATTGTAATTGGTATTCCAAATAAAACAAATTTGGTCAAAGTACTGCAAAAAATCAAAATTTTGTCAAAAGTTTCGAAAAATGGCAATTTTTATGAAAAATCCCTAAAAAATAGCAAATTTGTAAACATATTATGAAAAAAAAATTCAAAATATTGTGAGAAAACAACAAATTTCGTCAAAGGATGGAAAAAAAGGCACATTTCATAAAATAATCACAAAAAAAGGTAAATTTCGCAAAAATAGCGAAAAAATGACAAATTTCTCAAAAACATATTGAAAAAAAAAATGACAAATTAAAAAAAATAAATAAAAAAAATCACGAAAAAAGGATAAATTAGATAATACAGCAAATTACATCGAAAGACCTTGAGAAAACAAATATTGGCCTGGTATCATAAAAGACATGAAATTCGTCAAAAGATAGCAAAAATACATAAAATTTGTCTAGGTGCTTCAAAAAATACAAATTTTGGTAAATAGATTGTAAAAAGATAACAAATTTTGTCAAAATATGGTAAAAAAGGCACATTTCATCAAAAGATTGCAAAAAAAAGGTAAAATTCGCAAAAAAATGAAAAAACCGACAAATTTCTCAAAAAGATAACAAAAAAACGACAAATTCTGAAAAAAAAAAAAAAAAAAAATCTCAAAAAAAGATAAATTTGATAAAACGGCAAATTACATTGCATTCACATAAGCCGAATATATGAAAATCTATGCATCAATCTATTAAATACACCAAATAAAGTTACAGTTGCTAATATATATATGAGCATTGCACGCCCATAAAAACAACAAAAAAATTATTATATACAGAAATCTCTCAAGTGTAGGAAGTTCCTTAAAATTATGTGCTGTGCTAACTTAAAAGAACCAAATTTAGGAAGTTATCTCAAACATTTCAAATATTACTTTTTATTTTCTAAAAAGATTAAATTTTACATATATATGCATAAAATAACACTAATTTTCAAGCATGTCTACTGAAAAAAATGGCGGTTTCCCCCATGAGATACCAAGAAATACAAAATTTGAATATACTATTATATTTCAGAAAATTAATATTTTATTTGCCTTAATTTTACATTTAAACTTAAAATTTGAATATATAAAGAAAATGTTAATAAACTGAAATAGTGGTATTCAAAACACTTAAATCCTTGGTATCTATAAACCATGAGGCATATTTCCGAAATTAGCAAAAAAATTTGAAAAAAAAAGTACCTAATGAAAAAGAAAATTAAAATAATAATAATAATAATAAAAAAAAAAAAAAATTAAGTACTCAATGAAAAAGAAAAAATATATATATACACAATACATATATACTCAGATATTTCTGTGTCCATTTCGATGTTATGAAAAAACATTGGAATTTTAGCAGTACATCAGCAATAATCCATGTATAAGATTTGTTGGGAAATTTAAAATTTTTGTCACACATGTTTACAAACAGACCATCCGAAAAAGCGAGACATGCATGAATGAAAATGGATTACTAAAATTATTTTATTGTAAACAGCAATGAATCTCTTAAAATCCTTCGATTTATTTTAACCTCTGATTTGAATAAACACAAACATGCATCAAGCCAATGCACTGATGCACGTAATAAGTTGCATGTATAAACGCACTGGATGCATAAAAACCCTTGCACAACATAAGCCCCCAAATTTGTTACACATTTTTATAATTGAAGCATAAACAGACATGTGCAAGGCTAAACGCACTTAACACATGAAAACCCTGTGATCTAGTTGAGCCTTTGAATCGAGTACACATAAACATGCATCAAGCCAATGCACTGATGCACGTAATAAGTTGCATGTATAAACGCAGTGGATGCATAAAAACCCTTGCACAACATAAGCCCCCAAATTTGTTACACATTTTTATAATTGAAGCATAAACAGGCATGTGCAAGGCTAAACGCACTTAACACATGAAAACCTTGTGATCTACTTGAACCTTTGAATTAGTTAATTGAGTACACACAAACATGCATCAAGTCAATGCACTGATGCACGTAATAAGTTGCATGTAATAGTTGTTTATTATAGGACTTCCTTGTATACTACATTCAGTGTTCTATTGCCGTTTGGTAGTATTTGAATCTTTAAGTTCTTAAATGAACGCACCCGAGACATAGCTACATATAACTGACCATGGCTAAAAACAGGTTGGGGTAAATAAATACCAACACAATCTAAAGTTTGTCCCTGTGCTTTATTGATAGTCATACAAAAAGCCAGACGTATGGGAAATTGGCGTCTTTTAAAAGAGAAAGGGAGTGATGTGTCTGATGGTGATAGGTCGATTCTATTAATCAAAGCTCTTTGACCTTTTTTTTCACCAGTGATAATTTCTAAATCTAAACAATTGTCATACATATTCCTCACAATTAATCTTGTCCCATTTAAAAGACCCTGGGTAGCATTTAGGTTTCTTAACAGCATTACAATTGCACCGACTTTTAATGTGAGATTATGTGGAGGCAAACCACTTAACTCTAAACCAGTGGTGCACAACCTTTGGCCCGCGGGCCACAAAGATACCACTATTTTTATGCAGAATATTTTTCCTTATAGTTATGACGAAATCTTTGCTATTAAATAAAACAAACGACTATTTTCAAATATTCTGGTGGGAAACAATTTTCTGGCAAAAAGGTTGTGCATCACTGCTCTAAACTATTTAGAAATTCTGCAGGAAATTGAAGAATTTTGTTTTCATCATCAGTTATGAGATTATTTACGCTAGCATATGTTCTCTCTGTGCCAGGTATAAGATGTAGAACTTTAGAATTTATTTCATTACAATGCTCATTTTTGGGGGCAAGAATAGCAAATTTAGAAAAATTAACAACATGATCTGGCGAAACAAAATGTTTGCCAAAAATTTCAGATACGATATCATCTTTAGCAATAATTTCTAATGGTAAATCAATAACAGAAGAACCATATGATGGCTCATCATTGACTGATGGATAACTTCCATCACCAATTTTAAGCAAAAACTTAGAAAACTCTAATTCATCTGACCTAGCTCGCATGTTTTTAAATAACCGAAAAATTTTGAAATATGGCCAAAGAGGTGAAAATTTGATGCAATTTTGAGTTATTGTTTGTCGTGAGGCATGTGGAACTACTGGCAATACCTGTCTAAAATCCCCTCCAAGAACGATTATTTTCCCACCAAAAACAATATTATTGGACATTATATCTTGCAGAAGTCTATTAACAGTCATTAATGCATAAACATTTGCCATAGGTGCTTCATCCCAAACTATCAGTCTTGCTGCTTTAATTTCGGAAGCAGCTTTGCTATTAATTTTTAAAGACGATACTGAAGTTTCATGCAGAATCAAAGGTAACTTAAACTTACTATGTACTGTGCGACCATTTGGTAAGAGCATAGCAGCTATGCCAGTCCATGCAACAGAGATAATTTCTATACCTAAATCGAAGCATTTTTGTATAAGGCACTGGTATACAAATGTCTTCCCAGTACCACCTGGGCCATCTATAAAATAGGCATTACTTTTATTTGTATTATTTTCTTGGATTACTTTAGTGATTTCATTAATGATTAAAAGTTGTTCATCGTTAGCTTGTTGAATCATTAAATTATAGTCAAGATTTGGATTTTTAGAGAAATTGATGTGATCAGTTGTTAAGAAATCGTTAATACCTGGCAAGTTGAAAGTTGAAAGAGAAAAACCATGTAATTTAAGTGTTTCATTAATATCCCTGAGACTAAAATGATAAGCTTTATTCGGCTCATGAAACTGCAAATAATCTTCACTAAGATAATCTTTAAAAGTTTCCCATAATTGAGTAGCGTTTGACGGTTGTTGAAAAATAGAAATGAAAGAAAATCTATATATTAAAACGAAAGGCAGAAAAAGTCATCGTGGTTTAATTGCTTCTCTACGCATCGATACTTGCGCCGGTCTCTGAGAGTCTCCTCCTATTGGTTAATCGGAGGATAGTAGTTACTGTCTGTAAGAGCATTTGCAAAGCGCGTTTGTAAATATGGGATAAGAACGCTGGCACTGTTTTATGCAATGCTATAATAATTAATTTTTTAACTTTACTAATCTTATAATGATTGGAATACATTGTTTTTTTCACTTTACGTAAGTTAATTAATTTATTTCCATCTGTATTCTTTTTTTGCAATGTTATTGCCGGCAATCTTAGGCTTAATTGTAGAGATGTTTCATATGAAATTGAAACATTCAATAAGTTAATGATTAAAGTGTTTATTTACGTTCTTGGCCGATAAATCATTTTCTATATTGTAATTTTCAAATTTATTTATTAGTATGTGTAAAAAAAAAGGCTGGAAATCACATTGTTTTTTGTTTCGTGTTTTGATGTTGCGATTTTCGACGTATAGTTTGACTTCATGGATGTAAACAGATTCGCAAATCACTATTTATTGTTTGCTTCAGTTTCTTATTATACTCATGTCAAAAAACGGTGATTTTTTTCCCACTTATAATTTCATTTTTGAGCAAATTCATATTGCTTTTTTTTTTTTTTTTTTAATTGCTTGATCTTGATCTCTCAACAATGTTTTTTCAGAAATATGAAGATCATTATAATCAACAAAGAAAAATAAAATTATCAGAAGAGATCCCTCTTTTTGCATAACTTTCAATCATGATTCATGATAAAGCAGTCCTTATATACCATATTCATTGCTTGCTGGGTTTTTTTATGATTATTTGGCAAAATTTGCATTTTTTGTGGTACCTAGATGATTTGAAAATTACAATATAGAAAATGCTTTATCGGCCAAGAACGTAAATAAACACTTGGAAATAAAATAACTTATGTAAAGTGAAAAAACCAATGTATTTCAATCATTATAAGATAAGTAAAGAAAAAAAATATAATTATCATAGCATTGCATTAAACAGTGATAGCAAAAATGCAGTCTCTCTGTGTTGTTTTCTCACAATCTGTTTACCAATATTTGCGTTTTTTGAAGTACCTAGACAAATTTCAAGTATTTTTTCAAGATCTTTTGACGAAATTCACATCTTTTCTGGTACCACGAAAAAATTATTTGTTTTCTTAGGGATTTTCGGTGAAATTTGTCATTTTTTTCTCGCTTTTCGATGTAATTTGCCGTTTTATCAAATTTATGCTTTTTTCATGATTTTTTTTTAAATTTGTCGTTTTTTTTTTGTTATTTTCAGAAATTTGTCATATTTTCGCTTTTTTTTTCTTTGCAAAAATTACCTGTTTTGCGATCTTTTGATGAAATGTGCCTCTTTTTTTCATCTTTTGACAAAATGTGTTGTTTTCTCACAATCTGTTTACCAATATTTGCGTTTTTTGAAGTACCTAGACAAATTTCAAGTATTTTTTCAAGATCTTTTGACGAAATTCACATCTTTTCTGGTACCACGAAAAAATTATTTGTTTTCTTAGGGATTTTCGGTGAAATTTGTCATTTTTTTCTCGCTTTTCGATGTAATTTGCCGTTTTATCAAATTTATGCTTTTTTCATGATTTTTTTTTAAATTTGTCGTTTTTTTTTGTTATTTTCAGAAATTTGTCATATTTTCGCTTTTTTTTTCTTTGCCAAAATTACCTGTTTTGCGATCTTTTGATGAAATGTGCCTCTTTTTTTCATCTTTTGACAAAATGTGTTGTTTTCTCACAATCTGTTTACCAATATTTGCGTTTTTTGAAGTACCTAGACAAATTTCAAGTATTTTTCAAGATCTTTTGACGAAATTCACATCTTTTCTGGTACCACGAAAAAATTATTTGTTTTCTTAGGGATTTTCGGTGAAATTTGTCATTTTTTTCTCGCTTTTCGATGTAATTTGCCGTTTTATCAAATTTATGCTTTTTTCATGTTTTTTTTTTAATTTGTCGTTTTTTTCGTTATTTTCAGAAATTTATCATATTTTCGCTTTTTCGTGATTTTTGTTTGTGAAATTGTTCTTTGTTATTTTTTTTTTAGAAATTTGTCGTTTTTTTCCACTATTTTTAGCTAAATTTACCATTTTTACCAGTTTTTTTCGTTATTTTCAGAAATTTGTCATATTTTCGCTTTTTTTTCTTTGCAAAAATTACCTGTTTTGCGATCTTTTGATGAAATGTGCCTCTTTTTTTCATCTTTTGACAAAATGTGTTGTTTTCTCACAATCTGTTTACCAATATTTGCGTTTTTTGAAGTACCTAGACAAATTTCAAGTATTTTTTCAAGATCTTTTGACAAAATTCACATCTTTTCTGGTACCACGAAAAAATTATTTGTTTTCTTAGGGATTTTCGGTGAAATTTGTCATTTTTTTTCTCGCTTTTCGATGTAATTTGCCGTTTTATCAAATTTATGCTTTTTTCATGATTTTTTTTTTAATTTGTCGTTTTTTTTTGTTATTTTCAGAAATTTGTCATATTTTCGCTTTTTTTTTCTTTGCAAAAATTACCTGTTTTGCGATCTTTTGATGAAATGTGCCTCTTTTTTTCATCTTTTGACAAAATGTGTTGTTTTCTCACAATCTGTTTACCAATATTTGCGTTTTTTGAAGTACCTAGACAAATTTAAAGTATTTTTTCAAGATCTTTTGACGAAATTCACATCTTTTCTGGTACCACAAAAAAATTATTTGTTTTCTTAGGGATTTTCGGTGAAATTTGTCATTTTTTTCTCGCTTTTCGATGTAATTTGCCGTTTTATCAAATTTATGCTTTTTTCATGATTTTTTTTAAAATTTGTCGTTTTTTTCGTTATTTTCAGAAATTTGTCATATTTTCACTTTTTTTTTTTTTTTTGCAAAAATTACCTGTTTTGCGAACTTTTGATGAAATGTGCCTCTTTTTTTCATCTTTTGACAAAATGTGTTGTTTTCTCACAATCTGTTTACCAATATTTGCGTTTTTTGAAGTACCTAGACAAATTTAAAGTATTTTTTCAAGATCTTTTGACGAAATTCACATCTTTTCTGGTACCACGAAAAAATTATTTGTTTTCTTAGGGATTTTCGGTGAAATTTGTCATTTTTTTCTCGCTTTTCGATGTAATTTGCCGTTTTATCAAATTTATGCTTTTTTCATGATTTTTTTTTTAATTTGTCGTTTTTTTCGTTATTTTAAGAAATTTGTCATATTTTCGCTTTTTTTTCTTTGCAAAAATTACCTGTTTTGCGATCTTTTGATGAAATGTGCCTCTTTTTTTCATCTTTTGACAAAATGTGTTGTTTTCTCACAATCTGTTTACCAATATTTGCGTTTTTTGAAGTACCTAGACAAATTTCAAGTATTTTTTCAAGATCTTTTGACGAAATTCACATCTTTTCTGGTACCACGAAAAAATTATTTGTTTTCTTAGGGATTTTCGGTGAAATTTGTCATTTTTTTCTCGCTTTTCGATGTAATTTGCCGTTTTATCAAATTTATGCTTTTTTCATGATTTTTTTTTAATTTGTCGTTTTTTTCGGTATTTTAAGAAATTTGTCATATTTTCGCTTTTTTTTCTTTGCAAAAATTACCTGTTTTGCGATCTTTTGATGAAATGTGCCTCTTTTTTTCATCTTTTGACAAAATGTGTTGTTTTCTCACAATCTGTTTACCAATATTTGCGTTTTTTGAAGTACCTAGACAAATTTAAAGTATTTTTTCAAGATCTTTTGACGAAATTCACATCTTTTCTGGTACCACAAAAAAATTATTTGTTTTCTTAGGGATTTTCGGTGAAATTTGTCATTTTTTTCTCGCTTTTCGATGTAATTTGCCGTTTTATCAAATTTATGCTTTTTTCATGATTTTTTTTAAAATTTGTCGTTTTTTTCGTTATTTTCAGAAATTTGTCATATTTTCGCTTTTTTTTTTGCAAAAATTACCTGTTTTGCGATCTTTTGATGAAATGTGCCTCTTTTTTTCATCTTTTGACAAAATGTGTTGTTTTCTCACAATCTGTTTACCAATATTTGCGTTTTTTGAAGTACCTAGACAAATTTAAAGTATTTTTTCAAGATCTTTTGACGAAATTCACATCTTTTCTGGTACCACGAAAAAATTATTTGTTTTCTTAGGGATTTTCGGTGAAATTTGTCATTTTTTTCTCGCTTTTCGATGTAATTTGCCATTTTATCAAATTTATGCTTTTTTCATGATTTTTTTTTTTAATTTGTCGTTTTTTTCATTATTTTAAGAAATTTGTCATATTTTCGCTTTTTTTTCTTTGCAAAAATTACCTGTTTTGCGATCTTTTGATGAAATGTGCCTCTTTTTTTCATCTTTTGACAAAATGTGTTGTTTTCTCACAATCTGTTTACCAATATTTGCGTTTTTTGAAGTACCTAGACAAATTTCAAGTATTTTTTCAAGATCTTTTGACGAAATTCACATCTTTTCTGGTACCACGAAAAAATTATTTGTTTTCTTAGGGATTTTCGGTGAAATTCGTCATTTTTTTCTCGCTTTTCGATGTAATTTGCCGTTTTATCAAATTTATGCTTTTTTCATGATTTTTTTTTAATTTGTCGTTTTTTTCGTTATTTTAAGAAATTTGTCATATTTTCGCTTTTTTTCTTTGCAAAAATGACCTGTTTTGCGATCTTTTGATGAAATGTGCCTCTTTTTTTCATCTTTTGACAAAATGTGTTGTTTTCTTACAATCTGTTTACCAATATTTGCGTTTTTTGAAGTACCTAGACAAATTTCAAGTATTTTTTCAAGATCTTTTGACGAAATTCACATCTTTTCTGGTACCACGAAAAAATTATTTGTTTTCTTAGGGATTTTCGGTGAAATTTGTCATTTTTTTCTCGCTTTTCGATGTAATTTGCCGTTTTATCAAATTTATGCTTTTTCATGATTTTTTTTTAAATTTGTCGTTTTTTTCGTTATTTTCAGAAATTTATCATATTTTCGCTTTTTTGTGATTTTTGTTTGTGAAATTGTTCTTTGTTATTTTTTTTTAGAAATTTGTCGTTTTTTTCCACTATTTTTAGCTAAATTTACCATTTTTTGCGATTACCTGTATAAATTTTATGTGCTTTTTTATATCTTTGGGCGAAATTCACATCTTTTATGATAACTGGATGAAATTCGTCATCTTGAGGTCTTTCGGCAAAGTTTATCGTTTTTCTCGATTTCTTTCGATGACAGTTGTCGTGTTGTCATGATTTTTCGATGTAATTTGCCGTTTATTGAAGATCTTTTTGCAAAGTTTATCTTTTTTGTGATTATTTGATAAAATTTGCTTTTTTTTCAATCCTTTGACGAAAATTGTTGTTTACTCACAATCATTTGTCGAAATTTGTTGTTTTCTCACAATATTTTGAATTTTTTTTCATAATATGTTTATAAATTTGCCAATTTTTTAGGGATTTTTTTTGTCAAAATTTGCCTTTTTTTAAAAAAATTTTCATGAAAATTGCCATTTTTTTAGACGTTTTGGCAAAATTTTTATTTTTGTGCAATACTTTTGCGAAATTTGTTTTATTTGGGATATCTAGACAATTTTTTTTTTGCAGTTTTTTGACAAATTTTTTAGAGATCTTTTGAAGAAATTTGTTGTTTTTTGCAATCTGTTGACAAAATTTGCTGTTTTATTTTCCCACATCTATTTATAAAATTTCCGGGCAATGTTTTTTTTTGGGGGGGGGGGAGTATTTTGATGAAATTTTCTAATTTTTGTGATTATTTGCCAGAATTTGTGTTTTTTATGGTACCTAGACAAACTTTGGTACATAGCAAATGATTTCTAGCATTTTTTTTTAAAAACTTAAGCAGTTGAAAAATAATCTGCAAACATTTTCAAATCTGTGACGTGTGTCGCAGCGTTGCACCAATTCTGCGCCCGGGATCATGTCATGTTGGTGTTACGTTGGTAAATGGAAAAGCATATTGAAATTTTTAATAAATATTAATCTTTAAAAAAAATTTTTCTTTGAAAAATTTTTTATAGTGGCAAAATACTTTTTTTTCTTTGATTCTTTCATATTGTTGCTGTCAAGTTTTGACGGGCTTCACCTAGCCAGAATAAATATTATCATAAATTTTTTTAATATGTGAAATTTACATGTATTTTTGATTAATGAAAAGGTAATAGAAAAGTAGTTGAAAATGCAAATGTTTATTTGTTGAATGGGGTAGGTAATGTAACAACAAATTAACCACGGAGAGGATCATTGTTATAGTTGTTGCTAAATGGCAAACTATAAATTCAGTCTTATTTTGCTGCGAAGAAAGTGAAGTATGTATATTTTGTATGAAATGAGTGATGACAGTAATTTATGATTTATTCATGTTATGTACAATTTATTGGTGTTGTATTTGTAAATGAAAAATTATCAAATGAGAGAGATTCTAATTCTATGACAGCATGTTTGAATGTAATTCGGCCAATTGCGGGTCATTTGCCTGGATGTAAAATGCAGGTTGTTCTTTTATTTATTGAAATTTTTGCTGACGATTAGTCGTTAAAAAATCCTTTAATAGCTGGAAAATACCTTTTTCTTTTTTCGGTGCCGTCAAGTTTTGACGGGTTCCATCTAGTAACTGTCTTAATTGAAATGGCATTTGAAGAACTGATGCTTCATGCAAACAACGCAACCACTCTGTATCGTCCTGAAGTAATCCACGTTGCATAGCAGCTTCTTTGAAAGAAGAAAAAACAACATCATGAACAGTCCTTATATCTTCATAACTTGTAGCCCCAACTACATGGAGTAATAGTAATCTAAGATGATAACGCTCGGATTCAGAAGGAGAAACATTATACATTCTGCCAATAACCTTACGAAAGAGAGAGCGTTTTATCCAAATACACTTAGTTGTATCCCAAGTATAATGAAGAGGTGTTTCTGGATAAATAAAAGGGCTTTTTGTTTCTGGATCCTTATTTAAATTAAACCATGCAATAAGTTTTGTGCTTTTTAATTCTGACCTAAATAAAGCTTCCGCGGCTTTATCATCCTGAAAATATACTTGTTGCTCTTCTGGCAAATGCACAGGCAAGCGAATGATTGTATGAGATTGTTCATGCATTGGGTATGAAAAAATTCTGTATGCACCTTCACATAGACTGACATATCGAGTGTTTATGAAAGCAGAAACTTCATCATGATGAAGCACACCACCTTCAGCAGTTACTTGCAAATTAGCGCAGTCATGACCTTTGTAAACATACTTATGTATATATTTTATGCTGTGAACACTCGCACAAATTTCAACGTTAATATGGGCTTGAAAATAAAGTAAAAGAAAAGGATTATAAGGAACTATGTAACGGTTGTCAACCTCAATATTTTTACCTTTTATACATTTAGAAATAGTCCTTTTATTGTTTCTCCTTTTATAAAGGGGATAACCATTAACATTTTCTTTAGTTTCATGAACGAATTCTTTTGGAAATTCTTTTTTACATTTACCATCAGTCATGCAAATTGAGTTTGGATTAAGACTACCGCAAGGACCATGTACCATGTGACATTTAACTAAGTTATATAAAACTGAATCATTAGGGTTGGGAATTTCTGCAGAAACAACCTTATCTATGTCTGCTATTTCTCTAAATTTACAATTATCTTTAAGAGATAATAATAAATGCACATGGGGCAAACCTCTCTTTTGAAATTCAACTGTATATAAGTATGTTTGTACTTCGCCAAATATTTTTTTTCCATTTATCAAATTCAAAAGTTGTTTAATTTTTGAATGAAAAACACGAACTGTAACATCTGGTCTGTTATTAGCAGTTTCAAAAGGATGTATGCTGTTAGTTATTTCTGGCCATAAAGGGTTACATGTAAATGTTAAGAAAATATCAGGCTTGCCAAATTTTCTGACCATTGCCATGGCATCCTGATAGTTTTGAATCATATTTCGTGGACTACCAGTAAAAGAAGAAGGTAAAATAACAATCCGCCCCGCCCTTAAGTTTTCTTTATCAGCACGTGCAAACAGAGCATCTGCAAGGCCAGCGTATGTGTCTACTCTCAATTTTGCCTGTTGACTACGGATAAATTTTAATCTGTCACCTTCAATGCGACAGTAATAATCAACTATCAATTGCTGAGTTAATTTGCCAGCATTAATTATCGGATTGAAATCTCCCTTAGGCGGACACCCTCGAATCATAAGTCTATACGATACATATTCTCTCATGGAAATATTTTGGCGAACTTTAGTTTTCCTCTCCCCCCCCGCTGACATTGAAATATGCCAACCTGGTTCACCGCAAGGCCAAATCAGTACATATGACATTGGATCACAATGCATACTATCAAAATCTAGAGTTTTCAGTCCACCATCTTTAGAATAAACATTTATGTACCTATGAGATGGTGGAGCTCCATCATTAGATTCAAAAACAGCTGCAACCTCTGAGCATGTTTGTTCGTTGTAACGGCGAGGATCTGATAGCGGTTCATGATAAAAGCGCATAACAAAATCAACTGGCACTCTGTTTTCTTTTAAAGCTAAATCACGTTCCTCAGATATTTTTTGATGCATCGTTTTATAGCACTTAACATATGGATTACATTTAATTAAATTAAGGTTTATTAAATTGAGAATGTCCTCTCTAATAGAACTATTCTCAGGCTTTTCTAATCTAATTTCGTTTGCTTCGGAAAAATCTAAAATATATAATTGACCATAAGAAGCATGGGTCGAATTATCTGGATACAAAGGGGAAATTTTGTGGTGTACTGAACCTAGAATTTTGAAACAATAAGGACCGTAACCAGGAGGTAACTTTATATTGGCACCAAATGACACAAAGGATAAAGCATTATTATATTGCCTAATATTTTGCCTAAAATTTTTGGACATGTCACTATTTCCAGTGAATAGATCTTTTATGTCATCAATAATTTGAAATTTGGGCAGTTTGAACTTTTTGTTAGAACAACACAAATTAAATGAGCCGTTTGAATTCTTTTCTGATGAAAAATACAATGCATTACAATAAGTACATGTGTTGTCTAAATTACCTAAGTTGGACGGAGATAAATTTGAAATGTTGTCAGAAACAGCGCACCTATACTGAATTTTATATGGCTTTAAAACTGACTCTGCCTTTTTCCTATTAGCATAACATTTTTTATTAAGCTCCTTCCTTTTCTGTTTTTTGGAAGGAGATGACTCAACCAGTTTTCGTTTTTTGTCTTTTTTTAATAATACCGTATAGTGACCTTCATGTCCATTTCCATCGTACAATAAATTTACTTCTATTTTGCCTCTAGCATTTACACCCAAATTTATGACATTACCGTTTTGGGAATTAAAAATTGTGACAAAAATATTAAAAATTGCAGTTGCGGCTTGTAATTCTAAGTGCCCACCATACGTACGGTTTTTTGACATAATTGTAATGTAATCCTCAACCTGATTAATAACAACGCCGTAAGAAAGATCACCAACAATAAACGGATGATAAATATCCCAATTGTCAACAACGTGTTTTACAATGGCATGGCGAACGCGAGGGTGATTATCTTCTGTATTATACAGGAACACAGACAGCGCTCTGAATAAGCAATTGCCGTCCGGTTCAATTTCGCGACGATTATAAGACGATAAATCCATAACTACACAAAAATGGACACAGAAAATAAATCAATAAGGATAAATAACTTACTATTACAGGACAGGCAGTAACACCGTGAGAAGCGTACGCCGCATATAACGTGAGAGATTGTTTATCTGTATTTAGGGATCCGAAATCCTCCGCAAACGCGGAACTCTCATTGGAGCACAGAGTCCAGCGCTCCAACTCCCGACAAAGCGCATGCGCTCTAACGATGATACATGGAGTAAAAGTTGACACTCCGTGCAATAATGTGATTGTGTTTCTCTCTCTTTACGGTGAATCGTTCTCGTGAATGAATCACCTGGTACTCACCGGAAAGCTTGCTCGCGCATGCGTAGAGACGCAAATAAACCACGATTACTTTTTCTGCCTTTCGTTTTAATATATAGATATTAACAAAAAATGTATGTTTTATTATGATTTTTTTCAAGTTTTTATTATTTGTTTAAAAAAAAATTTTTTTGGATCATGAATTATTAAATTTTCTTAACTGTTTCTTTCATTGTTTACATTCACAAAGCAGTGCGAATTATCGAAAATTGCGGATTATGGGTGCGCGGATTATCGATCTTTGACTGTATTTAAGTAGAAATATTGATCACGGTCTACCTCATACATCTTTCTTTTGAGTTTATGTGGTAGGGAGCTGTACATATACAATATTATCATCTTTTGTGGAGAAGGGGTGGGAATCTGGCACTTGACATTATATTGATATCCATCCCTACCACTAGGTCAGGCATGAAAGAAGGAAATAAGGAAAAAGGTGGAATAATTTTCCAATTTACACAGTAAAATGAAATTCTTAGAATTTAAACACATTTATTAGTTACTCATACAATAAAATAAATTACAACCGTATATATGATTGTTAATTTTCTTTTTTGTAACTTAGAAATTATTAAAAAAAATGAAAGAAAAGGTAAAGATAAATGTATAGATTAATTAAATAAAAAATGAAAGTTTTGAATAGATAGTTAGCTGAATGTAGCTGAAAGATATATTTCCTAATACCTGGTGAAAACTTATATGAAGTACTACAGATTAATTTGTCAAAAGAAATATTATTTTGAATGATTTGACTGTATAAGATTTCAACAGCCCCTCCCCCCCCCCCTTTTTTTAAATCTCCATGCTAAATATATGCACTTCAAATTGATTTTTTTTCTCCGGACATACATTTCCAAGCACGCAATACTGAAATCACTCAAAAGTGTTCTACAACAGATTCCCTCCAATCCTCGCAGCTTGGAATCAGGGGTTTTGTGAATTTCAGAATTTTGCAGATTGCTTTATTTATATTTTTGAAAGAGTAATTTGAATGTAATTAATAATGCAATCGAAACTATAATGAATGCTTTTAATACAACAACATATTAAAGTAATAAACTAAAATAATAAAAATGTAGGAATATATTATTTTATGTGCATGGATTGCACTAATTTTAAGAATGATTCAGATGAATTCAGAGAGGAATTTGATTAAAGTTATTAGTATATTCATAATGTATATATTTTACAAACCAAATCAAAAAATATTTCAGCTTTATTTATTTTTTTAATTGAAATTTTCAGCTGAAATCAACTTAAGTATGTTTCATCTGATTTTTTTTTATCAATTCATAAAGAATTTTTCATTTTTATATACATGTAGCAGATAAATATATGTGAGATGAAATAAATGTTGCATAAAAATACTTTATTTCATTTAATAACAATTAAAACATTTGTTAAATCGTGTGATATTGGAGTGGCCAAAACTGGTACATACATGTGGCCAAAACTGGTGCAGGGGTGGCCAAAACTGGTACAAATTGGACAAAACTATTTAATGAATTGTAACTCACAATCTAAAATATTCTGTAAAAAGTTAATATGATGAACAGAAAGCCAATTAAACTTCCTAAATAGTGGTGTTATATGGATTTAATATGCTTCAATCAGTCAGGAGCTATAAAATGTTTATTTCAATTTTTCTCTAAATGTGACCAAAACTGGAGCATCCACCCTAAGTGATTAGTTATCAAAAGAAGTATTGAGTAAGAAGAAAAGAAGTAATGGGTATCAAAAGAAGTATAAGTAACTTAACCAAAACTTATTCTATTAAAGAGGGGTGCAAAATAAAATGATTTTTCAAAAGTTACTTGAAATTACAAACAGGAACAATGAACAATGTAAGGCTACGCAATGGATTTCCTTGTTGCAGAGTAACTTCACGTCCAGTTTAGGGGTAAGCGTGTGAGACATTAGGGAGCCATATTAAAAAACTAAAGTTTAAAACAAAAATAATAATAATAAAGAAACTATTAAAAGTTTAATGTTTAAAAATATAACTTACAAAAATGTAAAATTTATGGAGTTGTAAAAATACGGGGCAATAGACAAGATGCCATATGAAGGAATGATTCGTGGATTTTTACATCGTAATAAAGATTCCCGTAAAAGGATCCAATGGTTCATTACATCTATTATGATTCATTCACATTGAATCAATCATATCTCGTCAAGCTGTGAAATAGATTGTTGCACTATCTTATCTGGTAATTTTTATCAAAACAGTTGCTTAAGGTAAGTTTATTTATTATAATCCTGCCAATAAAACAAATTTGAAATCTGCACGATTTTTACTATGCAACTTTACGATGTGCTAGCACGTAACAGTGAAATTATGCATACAGTGTGTAAAATGTATGTGTACAGTGAAAAACATATATTATTATTATTATTTTTTTGTTTTGTTTTGTTTTGAAGAATAACATTTTGTGCGGAAAGATGAAATACAGTTTCTCAAATTTGAACCAAACATTTTCTTAAATACTTGAGCTAAATATTTCTTTTCTGTCGAGCTTCTTTTCTTTAAAAATTAAACATTTGTGAAGTTCCTGTTTTATTGAAAAGAATTTTTTGAAGGGACCTTTTTTATTGAAATAAATTTTACAAAGGGACCTGTTTTTTTTTTTTTTTTTTTTTTTTTTTTTTTTTTTTTTTTTCCAATGAATTTTGTGAAGGGTTCTGTTTTATTGAAAAGAATTTCTTGAAAGGGCTTGCTTTATTAAATTGATTTATTAATTGATCCACCCTTTATCTTTATAAAGATGTACAAACATAAATAAATCTGTTAAACACATATCTTGCATTTATAAGGGAATTTTTGAATGTTTAATTTTAACAAGTAAATCTTTCATTCACTTGATTTGAAATACATAACTTCAACTAATTCCACAATACTTTTGCAACATAACTTTGCCTTGGCTTTTTTTGTCTTTTAAACATTTGGACAACGGTTGTTGTTCTCATTCGAGAATGGACCCTTGTGGTATCTGAATTTTATTTATTCACTTATTTTTTTTTATAATTCATCGAATAACATTAGTGAATTTCAAAAAATTATGATGAAAACTGAGATGAATAATATTAGCAAATTTCGTAGTAAAATTCGAAAATTTTTATAAACTTTTCACCAGAACAAATATTTTAAGAGTCCAAAAATTAGTTCTAGATAATTGAGTTTACTGATATTCAATAGGCTTCTTTCCATTCTTACATACTAAGTTGATACCAAATTTCAAGTCTCTATTTCAATTTGTTTGAGAGATGGAGCGTTTACAGACAGACACATACACAAACAAACAGATGGCAAACTTTTTTTTCTAAAAATATTTTTTTGGAATCTGAACGTCTGAAATGTGTAAATCCTTCAAAAAAATTTTCGATTTTCAAAACGATTGCAAGACTTACCTTAAACTATACATAAATGAAAAAGAAAACGAATCTATAAAAAACATCATATAAAAGTTTGTCTTTTAAACCAAAAAATTAGGCCTTATTATCGAGTCCACAGATAACAAAATTTAGGCGATCACGAAAAGGAAATACAGTCAAAGATTGGTAATCCGTGCACCCATAATCTGCAATTTTCTATGTAAACTTTACAAATGTAAACAGTGAAATAAACAGTTAAGAAACTTTACAAATTAATGATCCAAAAATGATTTTTTAAAACAAATAATAAAATAATTGAAAAAAAACATAATAAAACATCTCCTTTTTTAAATATAATTCTTTTATTATACAGTGAAACCTCCAAATAAGGGACACTCCGAATAAGGGACACCTCTATTTAAGGGACAAAAGTTCTGGTCCCAGTCCCTTCATATAGGAAGTGTAATGTATTTACCTCTGAATAAGAACACTTGATTTAAGGGACACTTGAAAATGAGATTAACCCTTTTGACTTGAAAAGTTTCCCTCAAATACATAATTTTTTTTTCAAAAAAAGATTTAATTAAATAACAAATTTTATTTTCTTTTGTTACTGGTATGACAAAAATAAATTTTGCAAAGAAAAATGCTGCCCAGTCATACTGGACATACGAGTGCAAAATGTTAAAGTGGTTGATTTTTGAATTTGAGATGATGAAGTAGTCTGTGATGAAAATGAAAATACTGAATTTTGAGAACTTATCAGATAGGCAGTTATGTTGGTTAAGAGGTATGCAGCTCAACTGATGAGTATTTATTTATCCACAATTCAGATGAAGACATCAAAATACGTTTATCCCTATTTGAGCCAGAGGTGGCAGTGCAGACTATAACTTCATCGAGTTCACAGCTGAAATTTCATAAGAGGTTAAAACTCGATTCACATACTGAAATACAATTGGTCTGCCAAGTCATATCTAGGTGGAAAACGCATATAAACCCGATTTTAGTTGTTGCTTCATAGGTTTATCATTAAAGTATCCTGCGATCAGTCTCCATATTTTCATAGATTTGAGTGCAAGAAAATATAATGGTAAATCTATGTGTCAAATTTCAGATTTTCAGAGTTCAGATTTTTAGGTGTTTTACTAGACCGACTGCGTTTTAACATGCATATTGAGTTTTAACTAATTCTAGAATTTCTGTCATGAACTTGATGAGGTGATTGTCTGTGCTGCCACCTCACAGTTTATATTGAAAAGAATGCTGAAAATTGTGAGGGATGACTCTGAAAATGAAAGAGAAAGGAAAATTGTGAAATAAAGAACTTCACAGATGTTTTAAAATATGCAAAGCAGTTGAATACTTTTTCATAAAATACTACTTATAATGAAGGACTAAAAGTTATAAGTGTGGTAAATGAATATCTGAAAAGTTGAGTAGTAGAAAAATTGAAATCTGCAAATTAGTCACTTTTTTTTATTGATTATTTCGCAAGAAAGATTTTTTTAAATATTACAGCATTTTTTGCATTACAGAAACATTTACGTAAAAAATACAAATCAATAGCTCAACAAATCAATTATTAAGTAATCAATAAAAAAAATTAATTAATTATCGATTACTTTTGTGCCTAATTAATGTAAATTATAACCTTCGGGTACATTTAAACTTCAATTTTAATGTTTTGTTATTTTTTATGTCCTTATGAATGATTAATTTAAAATGTAAAAACTCCGAATAAGGGACAAAAGTTCCGGTCCCATGGATGTCCCTTATTCGGAGATTTCACTGTATTAACAGTAAAAAACAAACTGTATTATGGATTATGTATATGATTATTTCTATTTAAATGCAATCAATTTTTATGTAATAAAATCTTTGTATCAATTTTTATAATAAAATAACTTTAAAAAGGCCTTTTTTGAGATAGCATATTAAATTAGTTATTAGATTTCATATTATACTGATTATGCAATTAAAGTGCTATCTAGGAATAGTAAATGATGCATAATTCATAATACTCTATAATCCGCACATACTTTGGTTCCAGCTTGTGCGGATTGTGGAATTTTGACTGCATTTTATTATATTGAAAGCCTTCATTATAACTTTAGTTGCCTCATTTATTACATTCAAATTTCTGTTTAAAAATGTAAACAAAGCAATGACCAGAAATCCACAATATTCTAAAATCTGGATCCAAGCTGTGTGGATTTGAGGGAGTCTATTGCTGTATATTTTTTTCTCTGGTCAAAGTCGGACAAATAAACAGTTAAAGGATATCAAAAAAGTCTTCCAATTTCTTCAAAACTTCTCTTTTATTTGAGGGAGTGTATTGCTTTATATTTTTTACTCTAGTCAAAGCCAGAGAAATAAACAGTTAGAGAATATATATATATATATATTTATATAAATTCTTCCAATTTTTTCAAAACTACTCTATTATTAACAAATACTTTTCTAATGGTATAAGAAAAGTTTATTCATTTGTTTTAACTAACAAGAAAAACCATAAAATAAAAAATTTCAGAAAATAAAAAAAGTTTTAAAATTATCCTATTTTTTAAAGTAACAAAAAGCAAAGAATTAAGTCTAAAGTTTATTTGTAGAAGTTTCTATTTATCAAAAGAAACAAGAATATTGCTTGGTACTTAAGTATTATTTGGGACAGGAGAGAAATTGTCAAAACAGGTTACTAAACTTATTTATTTTTGTTAATTACATTCAAAACAGTTATTTAACATCATTAAATACACATAAAATAGTTAAAACTGGCAAATAATAGAAAGTAAATAAATAAAAAAAACTTAATAAATGAATATAAAAAATAAATAATAATAATGAATTAACCCTCCCCCCCCATAAACTTAGATAAATAAACTGCATTACATATTATTACCATAACATTATAGTTCTTATTAGTTGTGCTATGCTGTGTAATTGTCACAATTTAAAGTTTAATGTAATTGGTATAACTGCGATCAAGCTTGGTGCATAGCTTTTGACCTAGATAATACATAAAGATTCTGTTATACTTGGCGAATTGCCATCATATAAATTAATTGTGTTATTTATTATTTTAGTATTTCCCTGACAAATAAACAATATATAGCTGTAAAATTTTTCTTCAAAATTCCACTTTGATTTTTAAATATTTGTTTTAGAATATAAGAAAAGTTCTGTTCACAAGCATGAAAGTAATATATATATATATATATATATATAATTATTAAAAAAGTTTACTTAGGTAATAACTCTAAATATACATTTTATAGAATACTTTACTTAAAGTGTCTATTTGATTAGCCAAACATTCAGCTTACGAGTTTGCCTACTATTTTAAATGATTATAAATATCAGCAAAAATGAAAATTGCAACACATAAAATTTTGTTTCCTCATACGATCTAATCACAAGTTGTAAAATATTCAATAGAAGAATAACTAAAAAAATATACCTTATCATCAATTTATTTTAGTAAAAGAGATGAATCCAGTAAATTGATTTTAAAAATTACCGTGATTGTTATATAATACTTAATACTAAAGTACAGTTGCCAACACAATGAATGGATCACGACTTTCGAATGAATGGATGAATCCTTTTCAATGAATCAGGATGTAAAACATCCACGATTCATTCTTGCACTGGTGTCTTGTGTCTCGCCCTGTTAGTAATATCAGGTAACTTTTAAAACATCAGTTTATTAATCTCATTCTCTTTACTAAAACAAGTTAATGATAATATAATTTCTTTGGTTAATCTTCAACTAAAATTATACAATTTGCGGTTTGATAACGTGACTACAATAAATTTCATCTGTTACAACTTTCATTTTGATGATTGTCATTTAAAGTATTACTAAAATGTTTTACTTAGAGCTGATAATTTTATTTATTTGTGTTTAGTTTGGTGTATTATTCGAATTTAAGTTTCAAAACAACAAATTGTATTAATTTTCTTTTTTTAATGTTTAATTTATAACATTGTTTTGCTCATACACTGAATTTGGTTGTATTATATATGTATGTAATATTGTTTATTGAATGTAAATATTTTTTTTTTATTCATAGCATACTGATTTTGCTATATAAATTTTATCGAAATGTATATGTAATATTAAAACAATTTAAGAAATCAAGATTAAAATCTTAAATTCCAATATCTTCACAATGTTAGATCTGTTGTCAATAAGTGCTGTATTTGCACTAATAAAAAAAAAATATTTTAAAAAATGTGTATTATTATTTTTTTTATATTTAGAAAAATGGCACATATCTATTCTCATGATAGGAAGGTACACTATACCAATAATCTTACTACTTTCAAGTTTTATTTTCTTTGCATTTACAGAAATATTGATTAATGTATGACACAATTGATTTGATATCATTTACCCTTCTGAAATCTTGTTTTTTATTGGAATAAATTCATAAAATTAATATGTTATAATGTGTCTTGTTTCTATGTCATATATTTATTTTATTGCATTCTTTACATAGAACTTTCTGTTGAAAATGTATTTATGCCATTTGAATAAATCTAGATGATTATCACTTATGTCAGTATTTACACTCTAGCACCAACCGATCCCAATGAAAATATTTGCTGCAAATGAATATTTACCAAAAAATTTTGACGTTTGCTCCTATTCCATGAGTTCAATATTTCCCCCCAGAAATTGTGCAGAGCCCATTTTTAAATTTTTATGTTTAATAAATAACATTGCCAGAAGATCCCCTCCCCCACTCAAAAAACTCCTCACATTCAAAATTATATTTATTGTAGAAATTGCAATGATTTCAAAAATTCACATTCCCTCCCCCTTCTGTCAAAATTCAACTCCAAGAATAAATATGAAAAGAAGACAAGGAACTTTCTAATGATATCATGTCATCACAACCATAGTAGACCATCTCTATTTTAAAAAAATGAAATAAGTCATGTAGAAAGCACAGTAAATTGTACTTTATCTACTGGTGTACTGAAACTGCACCAAGACTAGTTTACATACTGTGTCAAATTTAGCACCTATGCCATATCAGTTTGTTAAAAAGTAATACAAGAAACCGCATAAACATACTGATTCAATGCACTTTTCTTTTATCTGTACTCCATCCTCATATAAATCTTTACTCATTGTTATCGTAAAACACTATAGTTTAAATAAGTAAACTGAATGCAAATGTCTTAAATTTAGTGTCATTGAATTTAAGAATTCCAATATAATTTTTACTATGGTTTTGGAACAAAGCATTACAAACTGAAATAAAAATACTCAGGGAAAACATTTTACTTGGACGGATATTAGATGTCTGTGATAGGTTTTCCTTTCTTGTCAAAGACCCTTAAAGAGGTTTCCATAGAAATTCCATGAAATAAATTTGGAAAAACAGGTTACTAGGCACAATTTACTTTCTTTGCCAAATGTCAGTCAAGATGTATTGTATGCAGGCTGTAGGGAAATCAGTTTAGCCAAAACGAAAGGTATGGTGGATCTTCTACCGTACATTCTGCCAGATCATCATGTATATTTCAAGAATGTTCCTGTAGAGGTCAATACCAGGCTCCAAGCTACTTCTTGAGTTCATCAGAAGGACCAAGGTCATTTTATCATAATAACAGGTCTCACAGTCACTAAGTTTCCTTTGTCCGCAGTACACTTGATCAAAAACCACATGATTTTCCTGTTGTTAGCACCATCTAATGTGAGAAACTGAAATATCTTCTTTTTTCCTATGAATTTTTACAAGGAATACTACCAGTAGTATGCACCTGGTGGCATTTCTTACGAGACAAAGTCATATAATAAGTTGACAACTATCAGGACATTTTCACTCATACACTTTCTCCTGATAGTGAGGCCTGTTATTATGATAAAGTGTGCTTGAAAATGATGATGATGTTGATTGTAATGTTTTATACAGTGAATGTTTTATGATAAATGGTATTATGCATTACTCTTTGTGTTTAATGTAATATGGAATAAGTAAATATAAATCAAAACAAAGAGTTTATAATCATAATAAACAAGTTTTTATTTACACATAGAAGTTTCAAAATCATACTGGACCAAGTCCTCATTTTTCTTAAACTTACGTAGAAATTTGCAATAGTAATATTAATTTGCCATTTGTAAAAGAAGGTTACTATAAAAATGATATTTTAAATTGAATACTGTTATATATAATCCTTATAATGACTTCAATTTATTAAGAACTTTAAAAGGTAAATTCACAATAGAGAAAAATGGACTTGGTTTACTATGGCTGTTAGCTCTTTGTGTATCATAAGTGGGTTTGGTGAAAGTTTGAAAATTAATCTCACCCTCTCAGGATTTATTTGTTCAGTGCTTTAAAGTCCTTAGGAACTGCTTGTGTTTTTCAAAAGGAATTTTTGTGCTTAAAAGTAAAAATACAGTCAAGGATCGATAATCCGCACACCCATAATCTGCAATTTTCTATAATTTGCACTTCTTTATAAATGGAAACAGTTAAGGGAATTCACAAATTCATGCTTCAAATCATGATTTTTTTAAAAAAATAATAAAAAATTTAAAAAAAATCATAATAAAACAGCTAATTTTTTTAATATAACTCTTTTATTTTATTAACAGTTAAAAACAAATTGTATTACGGAACATGTATAATTATTTTTATTTAAATAAACTTATGTATCAATTTTTTTATTAAAAAAAACTTTAAAAGGCATTTTTTGAGATAGCATATTAAATTAATTGTTAGATTTCATATTTATCTTTTCATATTATGCTAATTATTGAATTAAAATGCTGTCTAGGAATAATAAAATGAGTATCATTCACATAACACTCTATAATCCACGCTATTTCATAATCTGCACAACCTTTGACCCCCAACTTCTGCAAATTATAGAACTTTGACTGTACTTATTTTTATGCAAAAGTCTTTAAAGGTCCTTTTTTGAATTCCTCTCGTATTGTATTTGTTAATCTGAGTTCACTTTTTCTTTCAAAAATACACCTGGAAATCACGCAGACATGTCACATTCCAGTTTTTATGTTTAATAGATAATACTTACCAGAGGCCTCCATAAAAAAAATACATCTACAATGATATTTATTGTAGAAATCAATGAAATTTAAAAATTCACCTTCTCTGCCTTTCCAGAAATTCAACTCTTATCATCAAGATTTTCGATAATATATCACCGAAGGAGCTGGGTTAAAGTTTGAAAATTAATCCCTCTAGTGTTTGTATGTCTTATGTTGGACTGGAGCTGGGTTAAAGTTTGAAAATTAATCCCTCTAGTGTTTGTATGTCTTTCAGAGTCTTTAAAAGTGCTTGTATTTTTCAAAATTAATTTTTGGTGCTTAAAAGTACTTATTTTCATGCAAGATCTGCCAAAAGTTCTTAGAAATTGCTTAATTTTCTTCTTGTATTTCTTATTCGTGGGTGAAACTCTTCCTTTCTTTGAACTATTAATTTTTAAAAGATCTTAATGTCCTTTTGCATTCCCTTTTTCCAAAATTTCTTTCTCTTAATTTCCCCTCCACAGTACCAAAATTTAAAATCTTTAAAGCGTAATTTTTAAAAAAAATTTCTATCCTGTTTGTTGTTTTACTGTAAAAAGAAAAAAAAATCAGTTCTAAATATTATTAACTCTTCATTCCGTCACATTGATTTCATTAAAATTTCATCTGTATTTCAAACCTCTTTAAATTTTGCTCTGCCATCCCCCCCTCACAGGCACATTACTCAAAGTTTTAAAACTTTATGATATAGTTTAATATTTTAAAAATCTGCACTATTTATTATTTTGTTATCACAATAAATAATTATGATAGAAATTTCTATTCTCACTCGAAATTGACATTTTTCTTATCTTTTCCCCACCCTTCGCACACACACACACTTACAGAGAAGAAAAAATTTCATCTTTAATACTTCTTAATTTTTTGTAAACTTATTTGTACATTTTTAGTAAGGTGAATAATTAATAAGTCATCTAATAAAATCCCCCATTACAATTTTTTAAAAATCTCCTACTCTCTTTACCCCTTCAGCTCATAATGTTTAAAGCCTTGTAAACTATTAAATTTAAATTTTTTGTGCTATTTATAGATCTTTAGTAAAAAAATTATCAGTAATTTGTTAAACTCTGCCCCGCCCCCTCCTAAAAAAAATCTCTCTTCTCCCCTTTGCCCATCTATTTTTACAAACTATTAATTACTATCCAATTTTTTTAATCTCTAGAAAAGCCCCATCTCAAGAACTAATGCACAAATTTTCATAAAAATTCTCATTCAGTTAGTCCTTTATATAAATTGATAATGTTAATCGATTACCTTCTGATGCCTAACAGGTGGTGCTGCTATGCTGCATTCTTAGAATTTCTACTATACCCAGCAAAGAAAGAAATGGTGGGCCATCAGCTAGAAAAATGATGGCAGCCAACTGTGCCATTACTTAAACCTGTACTAAAGTGTCCGTGCGAAATGCAGCTGGCCCATCAGTGATGGCCAACAGCAGACCAGCACTGGTATGCCATCACATTACTTCAATCCATCAGTTTTCCTGCAGTGCTAGCAGCTATCCTTCAGCAATTACTTTGCTGGGCCAGCACTTTTAATCCAGCACCATCACTTATCCTACAGTTTTTATACAGTGGTACACCGACAGACTGCTTTTTTTACTATGGGCCAACAACTACCCTACAATGTTTATAAAGCGGTAGATTATCAGATAGTGTATGTGCTGCTGGACCTTTGTTGTACCAGCGGTTTTTAATCTGTATTAGCTTCTAACCTGCTGCTAGTTCTCTGCTGGGTCAGCACTTTTAATCGACCACCACCACTTATCCTGCAATGTTTATACAGGGATAAACCATCAGTCAGATTTGTTTTTACTAAGAACATACATCCACCCAGCAGTGTTGATAAAGCAGCAGGCCATCATCCAATGTTTATGCTGCTGGACTTTTGCTGTACCAGCAGTTTTCAATCAGTAATATCCTCTATAATGATTTTAAATTTTGCTGGACCAGCACATTACTACCATTATTATTCCCATGACCAGCAATTACTGCTCTCTCTGGAACAGCATATTTATTCAGAGTTTGATTTGCAGCAGAGCATCTAGGACACAGACTTGGGCCAACGATTTTGGGAGCCCCAAAATAATATTTGCATTTTAAACTTCTGAGATCCAGTATTTGACTTATAACATTCATTACTAAAGGTCTGTGGAAACCTAAATTAACACTCATTTAATAAATTCTTTATTTTTTCCAAATAATTCCCTAGGAATTCTTTTGTTCGGCTTCATTAACAATATTTTTTATGCTAATGCCTAGAGCCCTCTAGGATGCAAATCAATCTCTGAACAATAGTTTTGCTTCGATATATATTATGTTGATATAATTACCACTGGCATAAATATAAAAAGAAATTAAATCCATCCAAAAAGTTATTTTTATTTTATATTACTTGTAAAAATAAGTCGTATATCAGTTAACAGAGTTCATACTCTATTTGAAGAACAAAATTTCCCGACTACAATTCACAACATTTTTAAATAATTAAAACTAAAATACAATTAAAATGAATTGAAAGGAACTTTTACTCATGTAAGATATGTAATTAAGCTAAGTTTTAATAATATATTAATAAAAGTTACATAGGCTTATATTTACATACGGATTTATATAAATTAAACATTAATTTATTTTTAGTTAGTGTTGCTATATCATTTATTTATGCTGTTACAAAAGCAATTTGTTGTGCAGTTTTCAATTTTGTATCTTTTAGAAATATAATTTTAGATTTTTTTTTTTTTTTTTTTTTTTTTCAGCTTGTTTAGTCATTTTTAATCATTCACATTTCATCACATTCTTTCGTAGAGATACTGCATATATAAGGGTCTTTGAACCTAAGGCACGACATTACTCTAAATCGAAATTAAGTGAGATCACACAAAATCACTGTTAATCTTTTCGAAATTCAGAAAAAAATTAATTGTGGCACATAATATTCTAATCTATTGATGATTTCAATTTTTTTCAAACAAGTTCGCAATATAGTTAACCTGATATTAAGTTTCAAAATAGAAATATAATTGCATTGCATTAACTATTTTTTCCTCATAATTATAGTAAATACCTACATGTATGTTCCATATATATTTTTTTTTTTAATTAAATGGAAAAATTCCAGCAATGGGCACACATCAAAAAGGTTCCACTCTGACATATATGGTGACAAATATGCATAGCTAAAATATCTATGTTATAAACATGTGGATTTTTGTGAAAAACTAATTTTTTTTACAGAAAGGCCTCAAAATTTAAGGACAATCTTGATGCATGGTAGCACATAAAAATCAGATTTTTTCAGGTTTAAAAAAAAAATCTCCATTTTTTTGGACTATTTGCATTTTTGTCATTTTCACTGTTTTCTAGTTGAGTAGAAAAACTGTTTAACCAAATATGTTAATACTTATATTTTCTCTGCAAGGCATTTTTAAGGGCAGCATTAATCTTGCCTTCATTTAAATATTTTTTTTAATACAGTGAAACACCAGTCCTACAAGACTCACTTATTCAGTTATTCTTTTTGCAAGATTGTTGCCAAAACATCTAAAAAAAAAAAAAAAAAAAAAGCTGAAACCCATAATTTTATTGAGAATACAAAACAATCAATGAGATCTCTTTTATGCATCTGTTTTCATAAAAAAGGAATTTTATGTAATTACTAATGCAAATAATCCCAGAATTTGTGACACTTAACACAGTGTTCTTAAATATTTCAAATATCATTAATTGTTGGCAAATTATGTTAGATTGTTGCATAGAATCACAAGTAATAAATATGAAAAATGTTAAATTTGAAACAAACAGCCTATTTATCTCAAAAAATTTGTTATAAATGTTTTTGTAGCCTAAAAGCTAAGATAAACTATAATTAATTAAATCAAAGTAGTGCACAATTATTTATACACATAAATTAACTGTATCCAATGGCCTTTGTATAACTGGATATAGATATATTTATCTATGTTTCATATAAAATTACATAACTTTTCATATTATCAATGCTTTATATATTCTCTTTGGAAAGTTTTAGGTTATGAAAAAATATATGTCTCTATAAGAATCAATGAGTACAAAAACACGTCAACTATCTCTAAAAAATGTATATCAGAGACTGGACATTAATAGTCTTAGGACACAACATTTTTTTAATAAAATAGAGAATACTATGAACAAGAATGCATTAATCTGTAACACTGGCAATAAATATTTTTTTTTCTTTCTTCCCTATCCTCATTGATTCGTACTTGACAGTTTTGCAAGTTTTTTTTTTTAAATTTGTATCAATTTCAATATGGTGCTTTGAAACATTACTACATTATAATGAAAAAACATTTTGAATTAACTTTTTTATTTACATAATTAATGATACATTAAAGTTATTCATCATTATTAGCATCGTCATGAATCTCATTCTGACTTTTTGATTTTCTTTTCATTCGCCCACCATCTCTATCAATGGCAGAGCGCAGCCAACGCTTTACAACGTCCTCGACGTTTGCTTGTGAAACTCCTCGTGTAGTTGGTACTTGACGAACAGATGCTGGAAGAAAAAAAATATATATATATAAAAATTGAGATTTTTTTTTTTTTTTTTTTTTTTTAGTGCAGATGTTTTACAATGTTATGAATACAAACCAGCAATGAGTAACAATACTCGTTTTAACTCTTTCATGGATTGTTTACCATAACCACCAACCCAGTTGATGGTTAGGGCAAGACTGTTCGTCATTAATGATTTTAAGACATTTCTAGTCACTTCACTGATGTCTTTACCCCCGATTCTACCAAAAAAGTGAACCTAAAACAACAATAAAAATATTTGAACAAAGAGCACTATGTTAAAATAAAATGCTTAATACTTTAATTATGGAAAAAGGTCAATTTTACAAATAGATTTTTTTAAATAACTAATTAGAATTGAAAATGAGGTAGGCTTCAATTTTGAACTCAGATCTGATTAACCAAAAAAACAATATATGTAATGTAGAAGGTTAAACAGACAAACAAATTAGAAACTACAAAATCCATTGTTATGTTGACTGTTCTTAATTTTCTAAGTGATTGATTTCAATTTTGCCAAATTGAATTCTTAAACATGAATATTCAAAACTAATGAAAAAAAAAAAAATCAAAATATTTAAACAGGAAAACAGTCATTCCTGTACACATTGAAGTAATGTTTATAATCTAAAAATAGAAAAAGAACTTCAAACACAAAGTGGAGCAACTGCATTTAATTAAACATTTTATAACTGAATTCACATGCATTTCACAGAATTGCTATTAAAAAAAAAAAAATCACGGGAGTGCGTTTTTACTCAACCCAAAGTCTGCATAAGACAACGTGGCGTCTATAATGCAGAAGAAAATTCTTTCTTTTAAAATTTGCTTTTGCAACTCACTCGTTGGATAGATAGGTTATTGTTCTCTGGTGCATTTCTAATTTAGATACACCATTCTCTATAAAATTTCACATTCTCAAATGAAAGAAAATTAACTATATTGTGTCATGTGCTAAAAATTTCATCTTATTTCAGAATTCATTTCCATAGTCTTATAAGATTATATTTTTTATTTGCAAATAAAGATTGGGTGTCACCCGGGGTGGACTGCCCCCCGCTAGCTATGCCACTGCATGATTCTCCCTCCCCCTTGAACCAGGGGCATGCAAAGATAAAACTGTTTCAATTTGGCGCCACCCTCCACCAATTTTTTATTCTGATAGGCCAAAAATTACTTTTGTAGTATAAACTTGGTGCCCTCTAAATTTCCATGCTCAAGGTGACCGCCCCCTTCATCCTCCCCCTTTCGCACGATGCTGCCCTGACCTGCAGAAATATTCTATTTCTAAATTCTTTGATTTGTGATTTAAAAAATATTTTTTCCACTATTTTTGGTTTTAATGAAGAGAGTCTCAGGGCCGAAACTAACATTTTTTGGAACTGGGTCAAATATGAATTTTGGCATGCCCTCTCCCCTGGCCACACCTCCATGAAGTATATTTACAAAGAGAATTTCACTAATTTTCTAATCACCGACTTATTTTTAAAATTTAAAATATGTAATCATAAAATATATGATACTGAACTATGTAATTTGGTTTGTCATACATATATCGTTTCATTAAAACCTTGAATACGGAGTAAAAAAAAATTCTGTTTTATACAGGCTTTTTTATGTTATATCATTCTTAGATTCTGTTATGCTTTGGTATACCCCAGAGAGGATGATTTTAAATATACCACGCTAAATATAGACATTAGAAAAAAAAAAAGGTCATTTGGCACCCTGCCGTTCTGGTGCCCTGGGTTCATGCGCCTGCCCTGTCCAGGGGCGTGCAAAGAGAAAACTACATCTGGGGTAAAGTTTCAATTTGACGCCCCCTCACCCAACTTTTTCTTGTAACAGGCCAAAACTTAATTGGTAGTATAAATCTGGTGCCCCTTATAGTTCTGCGCCCGGGGCGATAGTCCTCCCTTTTGCACGGTGCCGACCATGGACCCCTGCTTTTTTTTCGGCCCTAGGAGGGGAGGAGGTCTTTCAGATAATAAATAACCTGATTTTGAAAAAAATCTTTCAGATGGTACTAATATACAATACTGATAAATACTTTTTGCTAAATACGCAAGCTGTGAAATGCTTTACCAATAAATGTTTTTTTCCCCCCAATTTGTTGTTGAACTACCTTTAACTGAATACTTCACTTTGCATAAATATGAATCATATTTTGCTTCATCATTTGATGCTTAAGAAGAGTATATCCACTTTTTATTTCTTTTCATAATAAAATAAATGTATCAAAAATTCCATGCAGAATCCAAATCATTTGAGATTTGAGAAACAGATACAAACAAAATGATACGCATACACTGGATACGGAAATAACTGAAACTAGCGCTTAATGTCAGAGTCTGAACACAATTTTGCATCTTTACCGCATTCGAGTGTCTGGCCACATTCATACAATTACAAATGCTAACAAATGTTAGTAGCATTTGAAATTAGTTTCATTTTGTTTGGTTGTGTATTGAATTGACACAGGTAACGACCAACAGTGCGCCGTGCGAAAGGGAGGATCGCGTAAACAGCATTTCAAGTCAGTTTCAGTTTGTTCAGTTGTGCATTGTCACGGTAACAACCAACAGAAGCGATGTGGAGGATGGTGGTAAGGGCAGTGTGCGAAAGAGGGGGGGGGGGATCAAAAAGGGCGATTGCCCCAGGTGCAGAAATTTAGGGGGCCCTAAATTTATACAATTAATGTCATTTTGGGAGGTTTAGCATGAAGTTGGAGGAAGAGGGAGCACCAAATTCAAACTTTGCCCCAGGCACAGTTTTCTCTTCACACACCCTGGTAACGACTAACGAGTCGTATTTCTAAGTAATAATTTAGTACTTCGTTCCTTAGAAAATAACCATTTCTTAGTAACAAATATGTGCATTTTGCAACAGCTCTAGTTTCCATTGTCTTTATGACATAATATATTACATTACATTAAACACAGTACAGAACCATTTATCTGGAATGGTTGGAGTCAGATGTATTCTGGATAACTGGTTGGGCATTAAAGCAGCATCCATTTGATAAGTTTTGTGAAACATATGTAGTTGTGGTATTACTTCTAATTTTAAATTTATTATTAGAATACTTGAACCAAGAATCTGACACAAATAAGATCAATTGTTAGAGTTTGAAAGAAGATAATTTATGGGAATTCCTTGAACAAAAATTCTTCTGTTTTCTAGGCATAAAAATGAAAACATCTGTAATATTATAATATTTATTAATCTACAATATGATTATATGCTTCTATTTTAAATACTAGATGCTGTTATCAAACTATGCGCAATTGTTTCAAGCAATGTATATGTCAAACTGATTGTGTATGACACTTTTTACTATAAAGATTCTAACATCAGTCTATTAGAAATATCATTCTGGATAACTGGCTTTCCGGATAAATGGTTCTATACTGTGTTACATTCTTAGTTTCTTACATATTTTGAAAACTCTTCATGGTCTTCTAATGTTGCATTCAACACCAAAAGTTCTTGAATGGATGTCAGAGGAAATCCTTCGATTTCCTCAAAGGTAGTGTCAAAGCATATTTTTTGGCGCATTTCAACCATCTCATTTTTTAGTAGCTGAATTTCTTTTAAAGTTTTTTCCATAAGTCCTGTAAAATACAAAACATATAAACATTTTCAAAATCTACAAAATAACATACTGGTGCTGAGAAAAATCTTAACATAAATAACATAAAAAAAATGTGTGCACTATTCTGTGAAGGGATAACTTGTAAAAAATAAACCCGTGAGGTGTTGTTATAGACTGGGACACGACAGATAAAGTCAAATACTCTATTATGATAAAGAAATATCATTATCGAGGATGGATCAACTGAATTGTGCATTAGTGGTTATAGAATAAACCTTAAATGACATTTAATGCTGTGACTACATCATGTCATTATTAACTCACACAAGCCAACAGTTTCTTTTAAGAGGGTCTTTTCTTTGAGGAAAAATAATGTCACATTTTTAAAACATAAAAATACAGCTTTATGTTTAGGGCAGTAAATTTTACAATACAGCAGGCTAGGTAAAATGTAAAATTATCTAAAATGAAATCATAAAAATTTCCAGCTAGAAAAAAAAAAAAAAAAAAAAAAAAAAAAAAAACTATATTGTACAGAATAGTAAAAGAATCAAGTTATATGCAAATGTAAGTGTCACTATGCCACATAAAAAGCATTGTTAAAATTCAACCAAGAAAAGTAGTAGAATCAATTATATGCTTATTACAAATAACTGATGGATGAAATAAAAAGTAATAAAAGTTTTAAAAAACATTTATTAAAATAAGTAATTTTTGTTATTAACTTATATAAAACACCAATTGATGATAATAAACAAAACTGATTTTATTCATTTTAAAAATAACTCAACTATGAATAAATGGGAAAAAAAATTGTAAAAATATATATCAAAATTGTCTGCCAACTTTGAAAATTTTCTGTGAATAACATTCGTGTGTTCGTCTATTATATTATCTAGGTCTGCTATATAATTGAAATAGTTATAAAATTAATCCCTTAAAAGGTGGTAGGATAAAATATATTCTCTTATTTTTAATTGCTATATGCCATATTGGTAACGGAATTTTGAAATGAAAATTTAATTTTATTAAGTCCATGAAGAAAAGTTTTCATATACTAGACTCCCTCAAATCTGCACTCCTAAAATCCACAAATCTCTAAAATCCGCACATATTTTACGGATGTAAACAATGAAACATTCAGTTCAGATGTAGGTGCAAAAATTGATTTTTTCAGTTTTATATCAATTCCATACATTTTTTAATTTATAATTTTTGTTAAGGTTATTGAATTCATGTTTTTTCATGAAGAAAGAATAATTTATTTCTGAAAAAAAAAAAAAGAATTTGCTAATATTACTGGTAATCACAATCTTACCAAATATATTAATCAAGCTTTTTTAGTTATTAAGTCTGGCTAAACCTGAAATAAAGTTTCATTATTTTATGATCCTGATGTGAATTAGTAATGTACCTTTATGAAGCAAGTTTCATTGAATAATTTAGGAGAAACACATTTCCTCTTTTATAATTATACATTATTGATTATTAACTTGACCTTTTCTTTTAGTATTTTAATCAGTTAAAAAATATATCTAAATTTTTATTATCTTAGTTTATTATTTTTTTAATATTTTAGTATATTGTATGCATTCATTATACTTTTGATTTCATTATTAATTACATTCAAATTATTTAAAAAAAATGTAAACAAAGCAATGACCAGAAATCTGCAAAACCTCTGGTCCAAGCTGTGCGGATTTGAGGGAGTCTACTGTACTTTCAAATAAATTTGTTTTTAATTCTGGTGTCAATCATTTTAGAATTTTGAGAATACAAGTTTTTTGCCCCTCTAGGGGTTAAAGATTTTAATGGGTTAATGAATGCTGATTGCAGACTAAGATTAAAAGCAACAGCTGTGTATAGGAGAATAGGCAGACGGAGTGACTGTAAAACAACATCATAAATAAAAGACCCCCCCCTTTTTTTTTGTTAAACATAATCTACAAATTCCATCGAGTTTGTTTTAAAAAATAGTTTTACTAACAAATAAAGAAAAAAAAAATAGAAGCATTTTCAAAAACCTAAATCACATTTGATAATTTTCTAGAAATTTCAAGCTATTAACACAAGCAGCATTTGATCTGATAACATGTTGTATTTCATTTCATGCATAAGTATTGAATGTTTGCATACCAGTCACAAGAGGCTCGCATACCAATACCATAGTTTGAGAATCCCTGATTTACATTATTATGGTCATTTTGGAAAGGTATTTATAAAAGTTTCACTAAAAATATATTTCAATCTCAAATGAAGGATGCTTTAATATACTTGCATATTAGGCTTATTTTTCAACTTTCTAAAAATGTAGTTTTATTTCCCTATATCTTGTTGCAAATGAACAGAAACAAGAATAAAATTCTAAGGAAAATTTAAGATGATAAAAGGAAAGCTGTTGACCCCCCCTCCCCCATCACACACTTCCAGAGATTTTATTTGTGATGTAAATCGATAAAAAGAGACAAAACTTTTAAATTTATGTAATTCTCTCATTTTTATACGTATATATATACATATAAACCCTTAATGCATGAACCATTCAATTTAATACAAAATTACTACCTTGACACAAGGGAGAAAAATAAAATAACATAAATGTATACAAATGGAATTACATATATAATTTCGGTATTTTTTGGTACAATAATATTTTTGGTAATTAATGAGTTTTTGCTCTATTGAAATTTTAAGAATTGTGCAAAAAGAAAAAAAAACACTTACCACGTAGCTCAGTGTTGCAGGAGCATTTCTGGTTTACCTGACTACTGCGAGGAGTTTCAAGAAACAATCCTTGTGAACGTGAAGTAGATGGAAATGCTGGAGGAGAGGCTACGTGACGTGAAGTAGATGGAAATGTTGGAGGAGAGGTTACGCGAATTAAGTTTTCATTATTCTTTAAAGTTTTTTTTTTCTTTGAAGGAATCTGCTCTGATTCAGAATATGATAAGTTGTAATGTTTCTTCTTTTTCGTACGATGACCGTCATCAGTTGAATACGGCTCTATGTCACTATTATTCTCATAATAGTCAGCAGCGGCATTAGCTCTTTTATATGTACCTGAAATAAATTATACTTCTTATTTTAGAGAAAAACAAGCTTAATTTTTTTAATTTCTCTTTTGTAACATGCATAATTTTTAATAGGAAAACAGATTAAAAGAAAAATATTTCAAAATATCTTGCAGGGTCACTCGGGGTAATTCTTGGTAAAAAAAAAATCAATGTTCAATTATTATAAAAACTATTAAAGGTAATGTTTCCAATTTTTTTACGGAATAAGCCTCTTCTGATGGCTATGTAATAAAATGCTTCTTTAAAATTAAATGCACTTATAATTGAACAATTACATTATAATTATTAAGTGACGAATCAACCTGGAAACGTGATTTCGATCATGCAATCAAATTGGAAATATTTAACTAATGAATGTTTAATTTAAAAAATTATACTATTCGATTAGATAATTAAAAAAAACTACATAATATTTTGAGTTTTAGAAGTATTTCTTAGATCAGTGCAATATTTTTTCTGTTTTGATATTTACAATTGTTAGCTAGTTTCAGAAAAATCATGAATTCTGAATTTTAAATCGTCAGTCATTTTTTGAATTTATAACTAACATAAAGATAATAAAAAATTAACTCCTTTCTATAAATATCTGAGTATCTATTTACAATATCCAGCCTATTTATTTACTATGCTGAAAAATTAGCTTATATAAATACTTATGAATCTCCTTTTTTTTTTCTTTGCTGAATTTTGTTAAATATTTTAAGTATTCAGTTGTTAAATTATTACTTCTTGTCTTACCTTGCTTCCAAAATATGCATTATTTGTATTTTTAATACTATTAGTTTTTTTTTTGAGGGGGGGGGGTTAGATAAAAATGGTTTATAATGATGTATAATAATCATACATATAATAAATAATATGCATTATATTCAAATTAACCTACTGGATATTATGTATCTAATGTGTATAGCATTAAAAAAAAAAGTTTACGCTTTAGTTACAGATGATGAAATAATCATGTAATGTGCAACCGAAGGAGTTGAAAATGAAGGTGATTCAGACGAAAATACAATTATCAATGATCATCAACCAAAAGTTATTAGCCATAATGAAGCAACAAATCATTTACAACAATTGTTTAACATCAGGTGGAGACTACACCCAACAAACTAACTATGCTTAAGTGGATGTGTGATTGTGCGGCCCGCATAAGTCATACAAAACTGGCTCAGTAGAAGATTTTATAATTACAAAATAAATATTTTTTACTATCTGTAAATATTCAATATGATAAAAGCAATTTTCTGTAAGTATGTTTTGTTTCACTTTTTTTCTCATTCTCCGAAGAATCCGGATTGGGTCTGGTCCCAATTAATCCGAATTAGCGATGTTTCTTCCATGATAGTTTACCGAAATTCATTATTTTTTATGCACAATCTTTTGACAAAATTCACAATTTCGTTCTGAACTTTTAATTAAATTAACTATTTTATTCAGCGACTAATTGAAGATAATCGCTTTTTATTTCTAAGACTTATGATGAAATATCTTATATTTTTATGTTTGAAGAAATTATCAATCCTTTCCTTGTCTAATTCACTATTTAAATAAGGGAAATTCCTCAGGACAAAAAAAACTTATGGACTTTAAAATATAAATTTTAAAATATACTCGCAGAAGAAACAGATCAGTGGAAGAATTTCCTGGAAGAAATACTGCACAGATTCTTTTTAAACTTTCAGTACCAAATACTAATTTCAGAAACTAACGATTCCTAAGAAATATGCAGGAAGGACTAAAAATCACAACTGGAAAGAAAGAAGAAAGAAAAATTGTATTTTCTGCAAAAAAATCTTAGTTTAAGACTGAGTTTAGTAGCACCATACCTTATAGATCCAAATCGTAGTAATTATAATCTTTTCATAGCAATTAGCAGTCCTGTAGAATGCATATTTGACTATGGATGGTAACTGCTGAAATTAGATTTTCAAATGCTTTATCTGTTTTCTAAAATGTTTACTTACTTACCTAAGTTAACTTATTTCTCCTAGTAAAGAAGTTTTGTTAAAGATTTCAATGTTTCATAATCTATAACACAACTTTTTTCTTACTTCTTTTGTAGACTTTTTAATTTCACATATTTCCCTTGTTATATACCAACCCTGCTGTTGTTCTCTAGTGCATAGAAATCATATCACTTTTAAATATGGTTATTGGATATCAATTTTAATAATTATTTTTACAATTATAGATGCTTACCATTTCATAACTTAAAAAAATCTAGATATTAAAATGTAATCAAAAAATTAAAACAAACATACGTGACTTTCGAACTACTTTTATGCTATGTATATCCCAGTCATAATCTGGCTCCATTTTCGACATAACAGCTTTTTCAAGATTAGTGGTATTACGAATACGTGGCCAGTAGCATGATTCTTCCTTGTCGTTTTCTTTTATAATCCATGAACATGGAATTACTGCTATCTTGCCTATTTCGTTTGTGAATTCCACAACAGCAAATTCATATATTGAGCTAAAAAATAGTTTCATATTGATAAAAAGTAAAAACACATTTTGAAAAAATGCACATTCAAAACAAATATTGACACTTCAATAATTATACAAATATAATTACTTATACCAGAGTTTCCCCCAGATTTAAAAAGGGGCAGGGTGCAACTGTTCTGAAAAGGGCACCCTGGATATATAGGATTTTATAGGATTGAATCTAGAATTTAGCGGTTCAAAAAATTGAAATACAGAAATTTTGTCAAAAAATCCAGAATAGAATCCAAAAAATAAAAAAAAGGTAAATTTTGTTAAAAGATTGCGTAAAAATAGCCGATTTTCTTGTAAGATCACGAAAAAACAGCAAATTTTGATTAAAAAAAGGCAAAAAAAAAGACAAAATTTCGTGAAAAGATCGCGAAAAAAGCGGCAAATTTGTGACGGATTGAGAACAGAACATTGGGGGGGGGGAGTCGCCCTGGGCACAGAAATTTAGGATGTGCCAAATTTATACTACAAACGTAATTTTTGGGCTATCATAAGAAAAAGTTGGGAGAGGGTGGCATCAAATTCTAATTATGTTCCTGGTACAATTTTCTCTTTGCACGAAAATGATTGTGAATCAGGAAAATTCGCTTTTGGAGCAATAAAAACATTTTGAAACAGGAAAATTAGTTTATAGAACAGAAAATTTCACTTCTGGCATTAACTTTTTTTTTTGTGCTACTTTATCAAAGTTGCATTTTTTGTGATCTTTTGACGAAAACGGCAGTTTGTTGCGAATTTTTTGACAGAATTTTCAGTTTTATTGCGATTTTTGGACGAAATTTTTGCAAATTTTTGCAAAGTTTTTTTGCAAATCTTTTGACGAAATCTGTCTTTTTATCACAAATTTTAACGAAAGTTGCCGTTTTTCGGGATCTTTTGGCAAATGATCTGTTTTTTGCGAATCATTTGAAAAAAATTTCTGTTGATCACGATTTTTTGACAAAATTTGTCGTTTTTTTCACGATTTTTTGAGGAAATCTGGCGTTTTTTCGGGATTTTGTGACAAAATTAGCCATTTTTCACGAATCTTGCCAGAATTAGATGTTATTTCGCAATTTTTTAACAAAATTTGCCGTTTTTTCGAGATTTGTTGAGAAGATTATGCATTCCGTGAGACGCGTAAGAGCTATTTTTTGCATAATTTACACGCTATAGCGCGTTTGCATCATCGCTCAAGGGCTGTGTTTTTACAAATATGGGGCAAGAAGGGTGGTATTTTTTAAAATGAGCGACCAGAAGGGCGCTAGTTTTTGGATGAGAGGCAAGAGGGGCGCTATTTTTTAAACTAAAGGGCAGGAGGGGCAGAGCGCCCCCTGAAACCTTCTGAGGGAAACTCTGCTTATACTATACATCAATGCTATAACTGTGATAGTTCTAGTGTAAATTAAAAATATCAAAACTTTTTTTTTTTTTTTTTTGGCTGCTAAATTTCAAATTTGAATATTTTTATATTGAAGCTCTTTATGAGATTAAGATTTATAGAAAACAATTATAGGTATATTTTAAATTAACAAGTTTGTACATTTATCTATAAATTCAGTTCTAATTTTATCTATTTCATTGTTGAAAGCAACATTAAGGGAAATACTTAAAGACATTTATGCAGGAAATAAATGAAATATCCTTGATTAGATTTTTTTTTAAACATGAGATAAAAGTTTGAAATAATCTAAAAAAAATTAAACAACATACTTAAATTTTAAACTAAAGTAATTTATTAAAATAAACAACAGGAATTGAAAGCTCAAATGCAGTTTTAATATAATTATTAGATCACTCACCTGCTAACAATTGCAGACCATCTGATTTAAAGAGATGTTTTTCTTTGAGTAACAAATTTTGAATATTTAGTTATTCAACCAAATGGAGGGAAAAAAGAAAGGAATATTTCCATTTTCTACTTGACAAAATGAAAGAATAAAGAAAATTAAACTTTATCATGGATGTTTTTTTCCCCACTAGATTCACTTTTTCACTTATGCTGCAAATAAAATGTCCTTGAACAAAAAATATTTTATAAACAGTAAGATTTATGCAGGAAATAAAATCTTGTAAATCCCATAACAATCAAATCTATTATGGAAGCAATTCATCAGGATAAATAATCAATCGAATCTTAGATGTGAGAGGCTAGTAATGTCCACTTATCCTTGAAGTTTTCAGGATAGATGCTGCATTTTTGCATGTCTGATCTAGTAAAGCAAATTATTAAAGGCCTTTGAGACAAAACAACCTCAACATAATAAGCAGGATAATTCATAAGCAGATTGTGTAATAGATTTCTTGACTCAACTTAAAAAGATAAGAGGAAAATTAAACTAGATTATGAAAGGCTTTATACAGAAGCACTTTAATGCGAAAAATAAAATATTCTTGATCAAGAAGTGCTTTATATATATAGTGAGAATGATATATATAGTGATATATAGTGAGTATGCTTTATATATATAGTGATGAAATAAAATTATCTTGAAAATCTATTTAAATCTATAATGCAGGTAATTTACATTGATGAACAACTTATCTTAGAGACGAAAGACTAATTGTATGATTCAATAGAGGATTCTGCCCAACATTACCTTTAGACCAGGGCTGTCCAACACGGCGCCCTTTCTAATTATTCATGTTACTAAAATTTATTTAAATAAAAATCCATGTTAAAATAGGCTTCTTTAAAATGTTTAGAGTTCCACATGATTTTACTATTATAAGTGACATTAAATTTTAGCCTTCCTTCTCTACTAAATATTTTGATAGGCCCTCTTTTTGTAAAATGTAATCTAACTTTACTATGATTTAGCCTTTCTTCTGAAATTATTTCTACATCGAGCTCTGCTTACATTTCAACAGGTATTGTTGTTTATGTTATGGAGCTGTTTGTGCATCGTATAAGATGCATGCATATTGTTATTATCTACGGCAGTTGCCAATATTGCCTTATTTTTAATTTGGAAAATCAAATTCTTAGCAGAGATTCCAAAAAATAATTTTCATCTTTAATGAAGATTCTTAAATTAAAAATTCTTTCGGAAATTTCTGTATGAATTTGGAATTTCTATATAAATAAGGGAATCTAAACTGGCAACCCTGCAATCTATAGTGACTTAATATATTTTCAGACATTAATAATGGTGCCCTTCAATGTTTGTAATTTGGTGAAATGCAACTGCACTTAATGAAAGGTTGGACAGTCCTGCTTTAGACTATCTGGAGCTTGTTCGATTCAGTACAGCCAATAGAATTAGAATCTTTGGAATCTAAGCAGTCTCGAAACTTCAAATGGATAAAGAATTGCTTTATTAGACCAAAGGCTGAATGTTCTCTGAATGAGAGTTCCAGTGGGCCATTTATTGAAAGAAGTAATTATAAAAGTGTAACAACATATTTTGCTCAATTAAGATTTTAAACTAATAGATTACCTCTGTATTTGGCTTGATAAAATGAGAAAAGAAAATTAAACTGGATTTGTAATCACAGTGATATATATGCAGCAAATAAAATGTTTTTGTTCAGGCAAATTGATTCTATTTTAAAGATTTATTGTAGTTGAGTATGAATAATAGGGATGCATGCAAAATCATCACGATAAGGCAAAAGAACAGCTTTTGCTACAATTGCATTAGAAGAGTACACCTCATACTCCCTACTAAGATTGCTTACTTTATATAAAGATATATGTTTTGAATCACATGGATAATGGCCAAAACTTTCTTTGCGTGTAAATACTTTTCCAATAATTAGAAGTTCCTTTTCAGTTTCAATAAAATTAAATATTTTCATAATTGAATTATTTCTTAAAAATACTGTAGAGTCTCTTCCATTTAATGAAAGTGTAAATTTTGAACAAGTAATTTCTTTATAGCTGATGCCTGATTTTCCCATGTTCGGTCTATTTGAATCAGATGAATTTTTATGATGTGGTTGAAATTGTTTGGTAAGGATTTTTGAGCTAGATTTTATCGATTGCCATTGTTCTTTTTCCTTAATCCTTCGACAAATTTGTTGCAATGGTTGATTGGATTTTTTTAGTTTTTTTTTAATAACATGGAGGAAATTTTCAAATGGAAAGGAAGAAAAAGTATGCAGAGGTCCTAAACGTGCAGCATCATCAGCAATGTGTACTAATGAATGCACATTATACACTAAAAACTCTCTACCATACAATTTTCCAGATTCCTTCACAAATAACTTTAAAAGATCATCAGCATATTTATTCATCTCTCCTCTGCATAATTCTTCTGAATTCAGAATATATATAGCCACAAAAAGTAGCATAAAGTGGCAATAATAAACTTTAGGGAGAATGTTTTTTAAAATAATGGGGCCAATATATAAAAGAAACTGATGATATTCAGTTGCCTTCCAATACTCTAGGTCAGTTAGAGAACGAGGTTTGCGGTTAAAGTCTGATGGCCAGCACTTATTTATTTCTAATAAAAATTCGCTCAAAAATTGCCGTTGTTTTAAAGAAATTTTTCCAAGATGAGTCGAACCTTTTCCACACCATGTAAATAATAATTTCCTCATAATCCCAAGATATATTAAATGCATAGGTTCTTGGGGAAAAGCAGTTATCATGCCAATATTTAGCTGCATCAAAGGAGTGACTGTTTTATGGCCAGGGTGGTTCATTTGTGCAAAAGAGTCGTCCGTTATTTTTTCAGCCTCTGTATCTAGAAATACAGTTCTGTGTTTAACTTGGCTTCCCCTTTGGATGCACCTGTCACAACCATAATATGCATTGTGCCCTTTAATACATTTTACAAAAGCCCGTGCTGGTGCATCACAGCAAATTGCTCGTATATACACTATGAATGTTTTGTTTTCAAAGTTAATTCCATCCCTTAATAAAATTTGCAAGTCAGAAATAAAATAGGATAAAAAATCTTCAATTGGAGGCTTAGATGAGCCGCAATATAAAGAAATGATGAAAGGCATTTTTGAAGAATCTTCTTCCAGGTAGCATAAAATTGGCCAAAACTGGGTCCTTGAACTATGATAAAGAGGCAAGCCATCGACATTTAAATTTAAACAAACTGTCCCAGAAGAGATGTCAAAAGTATCACTTTTCATAACATTAAAAATGTTATTCTCTAATCCAAAATGGTGAAATTTTCCGCTACCCATACTTTGAATTTCAAAATTTCTTTTTGTTTTCATGAGTGTTTCAGCTGTCTTTGGCAAAGTTGGGTGGAATTTATTCAAACTTTTAAGTAAATTTGTGAGTGCAGTAAGAGAAACATTATTTTCCAAATACCACCTCCGCAAAACATCATTGATCGATTCATCTTCATCAGATAAAGAACTTGATTCTGAACTTTCATCACTGGTAAGCCCATAATCAAAATCATCATATTTTGCTTCAAATGCAGATTCATTTGAAACACTATCAGAAGATTCTAAATTATTCTCGGTTTCCACTGCTATAGATGCATCTGACAAATGGCTTTGAGAGAAATTGCTCGAATCAGATGCCAAATTCATAGAGGAATTCGATGAATGTAGAGGCAAAAAAATATCTGCATTTCTACACACACCACTACTTGTTGATGGTAGCAATTCACTGCATGCAACATCAAGTGCAATTTCCTGCAACTGTTTTTTCACAGACGTAGCTGCATGTCGTCTTTTTCTCTTTTTGCTTGCATCTTTTTTTCTGCTATTGTCTCTATCATCTGCCTTTACCAGCCTAAAAGTAAAAATATACTCATAACGATAGGGTTTTTTTTTTTTTAAACAACCTTGTCTATCGTTTAAATATTAAATTATGCTTTATTCAAAGATTGGAAAATCTATCCCTAATAATCTCTTTAATTATAATTAAGGTTGTCTTATACTGAAAGTGGGAAATTCTATTTTGAAGCCGTACATTAGGGGTGCACAACCTTTTCAAGAGAAGGGTCGCTTACAAATACGTCTGGGTGGCCGAGGGCCACATCAATAACATGGAGAGAATTCATTTTCTAAGGTCTGTGGTCTATAACCAGATAAAAAATATATTTTCAAAGGATGTGGGGGATACTCTTAGGTTCGCTTAACCAGTCAAAATATCCAATTCACTTGATAAGGATATCTCAGCAGTTTTTATGTTTGTATACATAACAGATATAGCAAGGATTATTCTCAAGATATAATAATATTCCTTGACTTTATTCAGGAGAGAAAATTTTGTTTCATTACAAGTGCTGAAAAACAAAGGTAAGTGGCTGTGCCAAAAAAAATGTGAACTTTATGAACGAAGGAGAGGGAAGGAGCCGATCAACAAGATTTTACTGTGCCTCATCACTGAAATTCCTGATTTTTCAACGCCTAATCAACAAAATATGCAGCTATCCATGCATGATCGACCAAATTTGGGCTTTTTACGAAAGTGTTGGACAAAATTAGCAATTTTTATGAAACTGATCAAGAAAATTTTGATCTTTCCGTACCTGATCAACACAATTTATGATTCTTGACACCAATCGAGAAAATTTGTGATTTTTACAAAACCAATTGACAAAATGCACAAATTTTACAAAGCTGATTGACGAAATTCACGATTTTTCCGAAGCTGATTAACGAAATTTGCAATTTTTAGAAAACTGATCAAGAAATTAGTTATATTTCTTCGCCTGATCGGTAAAACTCGCGATTTTTTACGAAGCCGATCGACAAAACTCACTATTTTTTAAGCACATCGTCGAAATTCATGATTTTTACGAAACCGATCGACAAAATTCGCAAATTTTCTTCACATGATCAGTAAAATTAAAGATTTTTCTGCGCCTGATCGGCGAAATTATCGATTTTTAGGAAGCCGGTGGACAAAATTTGCAATTTTTGCAGAGCTGATCAATGAAATTTGCGATTTTTCTTCGCATGACCGACGATATTTGCAAAGCCAATTGTGAAAACTAAAAAATTTTCCAAGCCTGATGAAGAAAATTAGCATTTTTTATGAAGCCGATCGGCAAACTCATGGTTTTTCGAAGTCCATTAACAAAATTCATAACTTTTACGAACCTGATCGACGAAATTCACGATTTTTCTTGGCCTGATCGACAAAATTCCTGATCTTTTCGTACTGGATAGCTGTAATTCCCGATTTTATTTGCACCTGAACAACGAAATTTTTTCCGCGAGAGATCAATAAAATTTGCGATATTCCTGTGTCCGTTCGACGAAATTTGCAATTTTTCCACCTTTAACTGGTGAAATCTGCATTTTTTTACGCAGTAAGATTAAATGCGCATTTTTTCTCTCCTGATAAACGCAATTCTTTCGCAGCTGATCAACGGAATTTTCAATTTTTCCGTGCATCATCGCAAATTCGCTATTTTTTCAAGCTCGATCAACAAAATTAGTGTTTTTTTTTCATGCAATAAACCAAGAAAACATGTAATTTTTCCGCAGTTGATGAGTTTAATTTGCAATTTTTTCGTGCATCATCAACAAATCTGACTATTTTTTCTTGCCCGATCGATGAAATGATTAAGTGATTGAAGAAATTTTATATTTTCCCGCAGTAAATTGACGATATTTTTCTGCAACTTTTGCACAAAAATTGCAATTTTTTCTTATTGTAAATTGACGAAGTTTGCAGGCCACACGTTAACCCATCACAGGCCACAGGTTGTGCATCCCTACCGTACATCATTTCAATTTGAAGATTTTTTTTTAATCATATAAAATTGAATGCTCTATCTTTTCACAGCTGAAATTTTCTAAATTTAATTGAAAATTAAAATACGATTTATTTGATTAAGCTAATAAGTAAAATACAGCTCATCCACAAATTTTTAATCAGCAATCTCCCATAGTACGTGTGACCGTGTATTTTTTTGAGGGGGGGGGGGAAGGTATTATTCAGAAGAAATAGAAATGCACATTATATCGAAATTTAAAGTTTATATTTAATGTTTTAGTCGAATTTTACACATTTTCAGTAATATTTTATTCTTTTTTTCTATTTCAATGCACTATCATGCATATTCTCATTAATTTTTAAACTTTAATTTGCTTTATTTATTTATACATGAATTTAGTGTTATATATTTATCAAATAATAATTTGTACAGAACAAATCAAAAATATTTTGTTGCAGGCAATCTACATTATGTTGCATCAAATGATGAAATATTTAAATATTTATTTTAGTCTTGCAACTTTTTCACCATGTGATTCCCAGTGTGACATCAATTCATTACTGTCCTTAACCATTTTACTGCCGATGGGTATGGGAAAACAATGCTTTTATCCCTGACTTATATCAAGTCAGACGGTGAAGTGGTTAAATAAATCATATTAAATATATAGTTTTAACCTATTTTCTTTCTGTGTGTAATAATTTAATTGCTTAAAAAATATATCTTTGATATTTATGACCAAATCTATATCTTAGTAAAGTTATTGAAATATTAATTCTTTGTAAATTTTAATAGCACTTCCCTCATAGCAACAATATTTTTTTCTAGCTACAAATTGAAAAGAGAAAAGAGCAATTGTCGTCAATTTTGCTTTATTTATTTCATTTTTGAATTATAATTCAAGAAAGAATGGGATGATTTTTTTCCTTTGCATTCGGTTAGCCAATTTATATTTTATATATTTGTTTGGGATATCTGGATAGCCCCAAAGAAAATTTAAAAACTTAAAATTTTTAAATAGAAAATGTTAAAAAGGTAGAAGTATTACAACAATATTAATTTGCTTTAAATTTTAATGGAATTTCTCTAATAGCTTCAATTAACTTTTTTATACTATAATAATGGTCAGGATCCAGATAGATTTTTTTTTTTTTTTTTTTTTTTTTTTTTTTTTTCAGTTAGTGAAATCAGGTTGACTAATCAGAAGCCTATATTTTTGCAGGCTTTTTGTTATTTACTTCAAATGCAGGCTTCTGATTGGTTTATCTTGCCATGTTAATAGTGAAAAATCTCTTTGGATTGAGAAAATTGTCACATTTGTATTACTGATGTTATTTTCTCTTTAAATTCAAAAGAAAACAAAAAGGGAAATTTTATATTCCTTACATTCAATTAAACATTTATTATTGAAAGATTTTAATTAGAGTACATAAATTTATTTCATTTATATTTTCAATAAGTGACATGATATTAAATACTCCCTATTAATTTCCTTTTCCCTTTTTGTGTTTATTTGGATTATGCCATGTGAAAGAATTTATTCAAAATACGAATTAAAATAAATACTTAGAAAGTATCATTTTAGCTGTGTATGTCTTTGTAAATTTAAAAAAGAAAAAATTCTAAAAAAACTGCAGTGGAATTATTATTTTAAGTGAATTTATGACAAAGATTAAAAATGACAATGATTTTATTTAGTATTTCAATCATGAGGATTCTTCATGTTTGAAATAAAAGATCATTTTCATTCTGATTAAAAATTGATGGGGAAAGAAATTAAATAATCCTTATAGCTTTCCTTTTTTTTTTGCCACAAAACTAAATTTACTTTGTTGCCATCATTAGAGAATGTCATTAAATTTAGAAAAAAAAAATATATATATACATATATCAAAGACTAATATCTCAAAAACATATTTTTTCTAGTAGTAACCATTTATGAAATCTGCAAATTTTTATGGATGACTGATATTAATTTAACTATTTTAGGGAGAATAGCTATGAAACACAGTCATTTAATCAGTTGTTTCATAAAATTGTTTCATTACGATTTTATATATGTAGAATAGGTGTGCAAAATAAACTCTTCATCTTTGCTGGAAATTAATTAAAAATATATAGATTGCAAACTGCTATAAAAGCATCCTAAAAAAGATTGTTTCTGAAAATCACACATTTTACCAAGATCCCTAGTGGTACTTTATTATTATTATTTTGATTTTTTTTTACAACTATACATAGTATAAGATTTTAAATTATATCAATAATATGCTTTTATAATTTTGTATACTGGTTTTAAAAACTACTACTTTATATCAAAATTTGCTGAAGTAATTCCTGATCGATAATATTTCATAAAATTTAAGTTTTAAACTTAATGGAGGAATAAATACACAACAGATATTACTTAGATATGTTTAAAATTATTTTGGACATTATTTATGAATGTACACATATGACATATGTAATAAATATGCATGTGCTTACAACATTTACATTTATTATTATTATTACCAATTAAAATAATACCTGGAGAAATTTTCAAATATTTTAACTAAAACCTTACATACACAGCCAACTAATTAAATAATATTGTTTAAATTGTCATCAAAAATTCATCAATTATGTATTTTGCTTAAAATCAAAACTAGTTATGGACTTCATATCAAAATCAAAACAAACTTTTAAACTTTTCTAAATTTTGTATTAAACATGAATAATGGAGATCATATTTATTATATATTGTACGCAATGGTAATAAATTGTACTGTACACACTTGTAATTGAAATCAAGCATATAATACAGAGAGCTATGTACTTTTAATTGTTAACTGTAATTGTTAGTTATAAATTAAAGTTCAAATGAAAACCAACTGATTTATCTTTATTTCACAATGAAAAGTAAACTGTTTACCTAATAACAATAAATGGCTCTATTTATTAAGGATATACAGTACACTCGCGATTTTAGAATCCCCAATTTAGCGACCCCTCGCCATTTAATGACCACTGGATGAGATCCGGACCATTTTCCAATACTTACAATGTTTTTTGCTTGTTCGTTTTTACGACCCGCAATTAATCCGAAACTTGATTTAGTGACCTTTTAATATCCTCCAAAAATTAAAAATCTAGAAGCAGTAAAGACAATTTTTCTTTCTAACAAATCTTACATGCGTTTTACTGCGCATGAATCAAGATGTTGCACAATGTTTAAAAAATACACCGAAGAAACTAGTCAATGATATTCTAATCAATCTAGAAGTAAGGAAAATTCACAAAACAAATTCTTAGTGGCTATTCGTACAGCAAATGATTTTCCGCAGGTGGTTTCTCAGGACATAGTTTTGCTTCCATTCCGCAAGATATTTAAAGAACCAAGCTTTGGAACTTGAATCTGCTGCCCAGGGGCTGAAAAAACAGAGCATGACATTTGAAGATTCCAATCATCTGATATGTAAACATTATGAAACCCTCTTGTTTGACTGCAAAATCTTACATTTGAAGATTAATTCGACATTCCCAAAAAATTTAAAGCTGAGAAAACAGTTTCAAAAAAAGATTTAATCTGCAGCCTTCACAATCCTGATTAGACATTCCAAATAATTTTTTTGCAAGGAAAATGACAATGTTTCATATGTACTTTCAACATTTAAAAAGATGTCATCAAGTTGTATGGAACATTTACATCAAATTGTCCGGAAGGAGAGGAAATTGTAACAACATTTTTAAGAAGTTTCCAACTGCTATTAGTAGCAAAAACACATAACTTGAATATTTAAAAAAAGTTAATTAACAAATCTAAGTCATTCTTTTATTTTGTAAATTTATTTCACAATTTTTACACATTTTTTACATTAAAAAAATTAGACTAAATTCTACAAATTTACTTTTTATTGCATAAGTCAATAGTTTTAACCACATTAGAATGGTAGGTATTTTTTAAGACCATCAAGATCAACAAATATTATCAACATTTGATTTAACGTCCTATTTGTTGAGGTCCCAAGAAGATTGTTAAATCGCGAGTCTACAGTATTAAATAAAAATAAAGGGTTGAAATAAAATAAAAAAGGTTACAAAAGTAGTAGACAATGAAAATGAGTAGCTGAAGTTCCTTGATAAACGAGCTGGAATTGCTAGTCAAAATGAGTCATATTTGAAAACATAGCAGAAAATATTTCTTTGTGGTGTAATATATTTTCTTAAACAAAACTACAATGATGAAAGCTTTTTGCTGTGGACAGTAACACTGTATATTGTGTTTTTAAAAATTGTAAAAAATTCTGATAAGAAATTTAAATATAATTTTAAAAAAATATTAAATTTATTAATTATATGTTTATTCTTTTTTGATAATGTGTACAACATAATTAAATCAGGTTAATATTAAAACTGTGTTACAGATGTCATATACGCACCACATTTGCACGTGTTTTTTACCGCGCCAATTTGGTGATTTTCTTTTTAAACATAAGTTAAAAATTTCATGCAAAAACAGCACATGATTATTTATTGCAATATAAAAATAAAATTGGCACAGATGTGCAATGGCAAATAACGCGGTAAAAAACACGTGCATATATGGTGCGTATATGACATCTGTGCCAGAATGATTAATTTGTAGTCTAAATTAATCAATATAGCTCTCGTTAGAAACAAAAAATATCCTGATCGATAATTACCCTGTTGTTAGGGTAATTAACGATCTTTGAAACTTTAAAATTCTACACATTTTAATCAAAGTCTATATTTTATTGAATAAACACATAAAGCTTTAACCACACTAAATTTGACTACAATAATTGAAATAATTAAAAAGAAATTTAGATGTTCGTGTTTTTTGATTTTTAATTATCCTATACAGTTCATTTCAACATTTAATAAATTATAATAATTTGAAATTAGTTGAAAAAGAATTAAAGTAATATTAAATAAATTATTACAATGAAAATATTACAAAATGTTTCCAAAAGATATATGAAACTATATAATTACTTTTCTTTGTCAGCCATTGAAGATTTCTATTTCTTTTGTTATTGTTCCAGTTTTTTTTCTGTCAAAACGAAGAGTAAAGAGTCTTTAACAGAGTGAAGAAAGCGTTGCCAAATGCTGAATTGCAAGATACACAATGTCTTCGATATTCGCAACGCCACCTAGGTCATGGGTTACCAGCAGTAATACTGTGAAAGATCGCGAACGTCCATGGTGCGGTAGACCAGCGCATGAGATCAAACGGAGGTCAATCAGAATTTTATCTATGGTTTCAAACAGCAAAATTGACTGCAGTTGTCCAGCAGTGATCATGCAGCGGTACGCCTTTAGCCAGCACTTTTCCATCATTGCCAGCACCTATCTTGCTGCTGGCCAGCAATTTTCTCTTTGCTGGGATAATTAAAAAATTTTAAATACTTAAGTTTCCGAAAGTTTCAATATTTCAGATCCAGCATTGGTCAATATCGGTAATATAAAATCGGTCTTTGTCAATAGAGGCCAAGATTGGCTGATATTGGTCATGACCGATGGCCGATATAGAGAAATAGACTTTTTCTACGTAAATTTACAGAATTTAAGATGTTATAAAAATTGATTCCTACCTTCCATTTTTCCAAAAATGTACAATGCATAAATTAAAAATTTAAATATTGAAAATTCCACAAGTTTTTATATTTTAGATCCAATATCGCCGAACATCGATCAATATTGGCTAATGTCGGTAAAAGGCAGTGTTGTAATGGCAAAAAATCCAGAGTTTACGCTCAAAATAGAGGGTATACCCTAAAATGTACATACTATAGTTTTCTTGAGAAGCAGAGAGTATATGGTGTTCCTTAAAAAAGTCCAGATGGTATACGGCGTATAACCCCGTATACCTTCCACTACATCCCTGGTAAAAGGTAACCTGTCTTTGCCGATGCATGCCAAAGTTGTCCGATATTGGGCAATATCGAGCCGATACTGCTGTGTTACCATGCTTACCTGGGATGATGCATTTTTCACGATTTCACAATAGTTATATCGCAAGAACTAATACATGAATTTTCATCAAACTTCAGATTCAGTTTAACCCCGCATTAAAATTAGTTCTGATTAGTTTTTTGTGTATATCACCCTGCAAGTGGCACTATTATGCAGAACTTATTTCAGATTCAGTAATAGCGCTATCACAGAAACTAATGCACGAATTTTCAGCGAACTTCATTTGCAGTTAGGCGTTCACGTAAGTTGTTAATGATTAGATTTTGGTGTAAATCACATAACCGGTGGCGCTGTTATACTGCACTTTTCAGGGAGTATTTACATATATGAGATAAGAAAATTTTTGGAGTGCCACCACCAACTAATTTTTCTATAAATTTACCAAAACAATAGCATATTAAAACCAGACGATAATTATATGCGATAATTTAAACCAGACAATAATTTAAATAAATAATAATAATATTTTCAACAAACAAAATAAAACGTTCTGTTATAACGTCATCGAAAGACTTTTTTTTATTCAAAGGTATTTGTCCGTAAAAAAAATGGCTAGGTAACAGATGTGAACATCCTGCATAAAAAAATGGGCTTTGCCCGTAAAAACATATTAGTACTCCGAATTTATGTTTCCGCAACGTAAATTTACGGAAATGTACCGTTAAGCTTCAAAAACGGACAACTACCGTCAAATATTACGGTAAATGCCCGTAAATTTACATTTTTTTACAGTGTGCAAGACACAAACAAACATGAAGCCGAAAAAAATTTAGGGAAATAAAATGTATGCCTATACAACTATTATTTATGAATCAAGTAAATATTGAATCAATTATTTATATATTTAAGAAAATGCTTTGCTCATTATGGGCTCAAAGAGAACATGATAATGAGATTTGTTTCATTTAAATCATTGGGAATATTTTTACGAAGAAAATTCAACAAATATGCAAGATTTCCTTTTCTGCAAAAAAATAAGTTTAGCATATTTCTCATATTTTTTTAAAGTGTTACTTCCATAAAACCTTTCCTATCACATAAGATATCGTACGGAGAAATATACAACTAATCTTTTACAATCAGATTAAATTTTTATTTTATGGTAAAATTACATTACAGTGAAATAAAATATTTGTTTACTATCAAAATGACACAGAACTACGGAAAATTTTTTAAAGATTTATATAAAAAAATCAACATTTTTTTATTTTATTACGAAATGCTAAAACACTATATGTGTAATGATAGTAAATTTGATGACATATACAGGTTCATACTCAATTTTAATATTAGAAATAAAAGAAGTTTTCAAGATATGTCTATTTTGTATGAGTTATATAATGCCTTCTTAGATCGTAACTCCGAGAAAATGCTTTGGAACATATTTCACAAACAAAGGATTTCTCTCCAGTATGAGTCGAGAGATGATTTCTTAGATGACTATTCCGAGAAAAACCTTTGGAACATATTTCACAAACAAAAGGTTTTTCAACTGCATGTGTCAAGATATGCTTTCTTAAAGTACTCTTAGCATTAAATCTTTTGTAACATACTTCACAAACAAAGGGTTTATCTCCTGTATGTGTTATGAGATGATCTCTAAGATATGTATTCTGAGAAAAACCTTTGGAACATATTTCGCAAACAAAAGGTTTTTTTCCTGTATGAGTCGAGAGATGTCTTCTTAGATTACTATCATCAGAAAATCTTTTGGAACATAGTTCACAAACAAAGGGTTTTTCTCCAGTATGCGTCAAAAGATGGGTTCTTAGATGACCATTCTTAGAAAATCCTTTGTAACATATTTCACAAACAAAAGGTTTTTCACCTGTATGTGTAAAGAGATGCTTTTTTAAATCATGATTGAGAGAAAATGCTTTAGAACATGTTCCACAAACGTAGGGTTTCTCACCAGTATGAAACAAGAGATGGGTTTTTAAATAACTCTTATCAGAAAATTTTTTGGAACATATTTCACATGAAAAGGATTTCTCACCTGTATGACCCAAGATATGCCTTCTAAGATTACTACTCTGAGAAAATCCTTTGGAACATATTTCACAAATAAAGGGTTTTTCCCCAGTATGTGTCATCCTATGTTTTTTTAGATTACTTTTACCAGAAAATTCTTTGGAACATCTTTCACAAAAAAAAAGTTTTTCTCCAGTATGTGTCGAGAGATGTCTTCTTAGATAGCACTTATCGCGAAATCCTTTGCTACATGTTTCACAAACAAAAGGTTTTTCACCTGTATGAGTCAAAAGATGTCTCCTGAGTGTACTATTATTAGAAAACTTTTTAGAACATATTTCACAAATAAAAACATTTTTTTCTTCATCATTAGAGATATGCTTTTGTTTATCTTCATTTTGTGGAACAAAGGACTGTTCACTAAAGGAAAATTTTTCTTCAGTGATCGATAACATTTTTAAGTAAACAAGCTATTTATTTTTTATGATGACACAAAATTCTTTAAAGCATCAGTATGAGTGTTGTTTTCATCCATGGAAATGACATAGTCTACTTCAGGAAAACAGTTTTATCTAGCTTTGAATCTAAGAATAGAAACAAAAATAATATACAAAACATTAAAAAATGGCACTAAACTTAAATGTCAATTACATAATAGATCTGACAATTTTAATTTCCATAAATTGTACAAAAATCATAGTTACATTATCATAGAATATAAAAAATGGTACTAAGAAAAATGAGAATAATATTGTCCTTTTTGTTGTCTATAAAAAGTACTATTTACCGTCATGCAAGGAGCACTTCTAAGAAACCATATTACTGTTGAATCTATTATGTAACAAAAAGCTATTAATAAATGCTTTTAAGTAGTACGTATTTCTTAGTGTTATCTACCCTATATATATAAAATCTTAATGAAACAATTTTAAGAAATGACTATTTAAACGACTAATTATGCTTTACGGCAATTTCTCCAAAAATATAGATTATTTTGAGATGAAATCGATATAAAAAATCTGTGTTGATATGCATATCTCAAAACCATTATTAGAATTTTAAAATTTGAATTATTTTTCGAAACATTAATTTTTTTTCCTAATTTGATATAAACTTCTCTAATCATTGAGGGAAGGGAAATGCTCCATTTTTGCAGAAAAAGGGAGAAAATAGATAAGAATAGGGAATGTTAGATTTACTTTTCATTTATCATTTTCAAATTGAAATCAAAAGTATCTTATTTCAACCAATAGTGAAGACAATGTTATGATTAAATTGTTTTTCAAAAATATCCGACAAAATAAAATCTTATTTTTACATACTCTATCTCCAGTGATCAATTTATGTCAAAAAATCAAAAATCGTCTTTCCCTTTAATCGGTGAGATAAACTCTATTGGCTTAAAAATAATGGAGGAAAGAGATAGATGGAGATGCAGTATGCCGTAAAAGCGATTTGCAACATGATGCATGTTATTGCTCGCATGTTAATGTCCTTAATTGGTTTAAGCAAAAAGGGACTTTGAGCAGGGATCGAACTTTCTGACATCATCTGTGCATTTTTTCTCTAAAAGCATTCTAATGTAGCATTTCATTGTATTAGGAATTAAAAATAGTGTTATTAAATGTTGTAATCTTTTTGCGAAAGCACATCTTTGTGTTTAGGCCGAATGTAGCTAATTTTAGGGTTACATTTTTGGCATCACTCCAGCCATTACACTTCTTCTCTTTTCTTTCTCGTTGCTCTATGCTTAAAAATAATAATTTCACCGCTGCTTTTTTTTTAGTTTTTTTTTTATATCTGTTAACATTAGCGCATGTGCCAGAAATGGTATAATCCTTTCCGGCGCAGTGTCGCAAAAAAGGACACCTAATCATAATTTTACTGACACCAAGAATACTTAATTAAAATTTTCCTTTTATAACGTTCATGAAAATAAGCATGTTCGTGTTTTCTAATAAATTCATTTATTAATTCTGGTTTAAATTAATTATTTTAAACAGCTTTACTCAATGCCGCAAAGGGTTAAAGGGAAAATATACAACTATACAGGAAATAGCTTGAATTATCTTTCAAATGAGATCTTTAATGTAAAAGCTATAGAAAATGGAAACTAATAGGGATCATTACTTATTGATATCATTTTGTCATTTAAAAAAAACTTACACATATACATTCCTGCAAGATAAAAAACAATTTGCGGTGGATTGTAACATCATATGAAATCACTCTTTCGATCCTATGCTTTTTTGCATTTGGTGGTAAGTGCTATTCTGATAAAACGAATTTATAAAAGCACTAAATTGAATAAGTGAATTGGAAGTATAAAATAATAAAAGATAGTATTCCAGTGACGTTACAATTGAAAAAATGGTGATTTTTATAACCTTGAACCAAAAGAAAGAATAAGGTCCATTTCATTATGAGTTATTAGCTGGAAATAATTGATATATTACTGATATTCTTTTATATGTTGACAAACTTTTCTGTAATAATCTGTGTGAGGCAAGTTCAATAAGTAATATTCGTATGACGTCACAATTGGTAAAATGGCGATTTTTATAGCCTCAAGCCGTGGAAGATTACGGCACATTGCTCAACTGAATGTAAGGGGCATAGAATTTTCTGCTTGGTTTTCTTTTCAATTTTAAAAAGAAAATGACAGTCATAATGGAAAGATGACATCATTAGCAATAAAAAAAATTATTTTAATCTATAAGAGAATGTCATTAAAATTTAAAACAAATTATTTTTTCAATAATATTACTTTTTTTAATATTTTGCATTTATAAATTTTAGAAGTTATTAAATTTCTTTTGGATTATATCTGACATCTGGAACAAAAATATGAAATAATAATAGCACAAATGACTGCAAGGTGAAAAAAAATCGATCTTTGATTCTCTTTTTTATTTTAATAAGAAAATGACATCATTTGCTCTTTTCTTTTGATTATTCACAGGAATGCTATTAAAATTTAAAACAAATTAATATTTCAATAACATGATTAAATTATACATTTTCACGTAAGTCTGAAGGTTTTTTTCCTTCACTTAAGAATAATTAAATTATTTCACGCATATCAAATTTCAGGAAAAAATTAGGCCATAAATTAAAACTATGTCTTTAAAACGATTTGTTTACGGACAATATTCATTTGAGGTCACACTAGGCATTACATGGTGTAAGAGTAGCACGGTTAACGAATTTGTTTCAATAATGTCATGAAACAAATGAGGCATACATGCATCATAAATGAATACATGACTGTATTGCAGGCAGCATAGATGAAGGTTGCCTGCACCAATCATTTTCGATTTATTCAGTACAAATTATTGTTTGACACTTAGAATTTTTTTAAGTAGCTTAATAAGTAAAATAAACAATTTAAATTTTAAAAACAAAATGAAAATATAATGCATTAATGTAGAGAAAATAAATAATATCTGTTACTGTTAATATCTAAAATTCGATGAAAACATAATATATAAATGTAAAATTCCAATACATGATACATTTTTTTGGGGTTTTAAGTATTATTCCCAAACAGATGAAATTTTTTAATCCTCAATTCCAATGGAAGAATACTGCCCATAGCGTCCTTACAAAAGACTAATTGGCAGTGATATTTTAAACATACCATTCATTTTAAGCCGATTTTCAAATGTATAACTGATTTTATTTATCAATTCCCAAAGCAACCGTCAGCTACCGCAACAACGGGGGATGAAACCGCAGCAACAGAAAAATGTTCCATTCAAATGGAAAAGCATAGTAACTCGACTAAAAAAAATGTCATTGTTCGTCCCAATATCATTCAGTCTCTGTACTTTGGTAATATTTTTAAAGAAAAGATAAATTAACATGTTTTTAATGTCTGAAAGGGGGGATGGTGGGCGTAGCTCGCAGAGGCAGAGACCCTTAGTTATGCTTATAAAACTATAAAGAAAACTTTGACCAGAAATCTGCAAAATTTTAAAATCTGCAGAACCTGTGTGGATTTGAGAGAGTCTACTGCATTAGTTTGCATAATTTTCAGATGTTGAATCGCTTATTACTCTTGTAGGCACTTGTCACCCATAACAACTTTTACAATTGCACGTGTGAAACAGAACTAATGCTTTGGACTTCAAATAAAATTGTTTATGACAGCAAATATTTTGAACTGTCCAGAAAAATAAAATAAATAAATAAATGAATTAAACATATATTTTTAAACATAAATTAATATATTATAAACAAAATATATTAAATGAAATGATCTGACAGATTAATATTTTAAATTAAATGTAATGACGACTGAAACAATAATTATATTTTAAACAAATACTCATTGTTAAGTCAGGGGTTGATCCAGCGAGAAATCTCCCCCCCTACCTCCAAAACAATGCAATGTCCTCCCCCTTGGAACACTTGAGATTTTGTATTTTGAATAATTCATAAGTGCAATTCCTGGCATTCACGGAATACTATAAGATCCTTCTGGAGACACAGAAATCCCTCTCAGAAAAGAGTGTCTGAATTTAACAATGCAGACAGTTTTTAAAAGTTTTCCATTCAAAAAAATAAAATAATAGCCCTACGACGATTATTTAAAAAACACAGCACATTTGAAAACATATTACATTTTTGCAATGCTTGAACAGTCTTATGAAAGTTATAGCCAAGAAAGTGGGGAAAAAAGAGGGGTATTTTTTATGTTATCTGGATCTGGGCACCTATGACAGGAAAAAAAAAATATTTTGAATTTTGCCAACACTTTTCCATACCAATTTTATAATATTAGCCAATAAGCGATAGGCTGTATGTTAACATTGCAATAATAAATATAACTGTTTGTAAATGAATAATGAAATTAAAATATTTTGAAAAGAAAGGGGGGAGAGTTCCACAACCTATTCAGTTTTTTTAAAACTTTTTTTGCCATTAAATGATTGTAGGTGGTTGCGATTCAGATTGCCTAGCTTTTATTTTAATTTGACACAAATAATAAATATATATAACTCTATAATATGTTTTTATAGGTGCATTATCTCTATATATAATTACATTTATAGAGTGATATAGGTATCTAACATGTATATACATAAAAATATTTATATAAACTTTGTATTTTTTTAACATGTGAAATATATAACCTTTATTAAATAAATATATGTTTATAAATAATTTAAGTCATGCTTTTCCATTAGCTTCAGAAATCTGATATTTTGCTAAAATGGCTTTTTGTTGCCATTTTTGATTTTTTTTGCCAATTATGCCAACTGTAACAGGATATGGAACTCTTCCCTGTCATTTAAAGTTAATTGTTTTCAGTTAAATCCTTTGCAGAATTATCTAAAATATGATCTTATAAAGATAAATACCACATTTCATTGGATCTATTTAGTCTATAATACTGATGTTTAAATAATAGGTAATGTAAGCTAGAAACATTATTATAAGAAGTATAATAAAATAAATCTACTTCTTTCTTAAAAACCTACTTCACTCACACAAAAACATAACTTTGCTAATGTTAATCTTACAGTAAAAAAATAAAAAAAAATCTGGTTTACATTTCAGTTTTTTTTTTCTTACATTCGATAGCCTTAAAAAATCTTTTTTTGACTGCAGGTTTTACTATGTCAATACTTTCATTTTCAAAACTGTCTCCAAAAGTGCAAGTATATATAGAAAAAATTAAAACATAAAAATAAATAAAAAACAACCTTTGTATAGATATCAATCTCAGCTATCAAATGCCCCCCCCCCCCCAAAAAAAAAAAAAAAAAAAATTTAAGAATATAGAAATGCAGATGATATATTGAAAAACCTCCCCCACTGGATTAACATTAGCCAGATAGTGCTTTTAGTAAGTGAGTAAAAAAAATCTTAAGATGCAGGCATTGCAGATTTATACAATAACATCACACAAAAGATATTTCCATCAAGCCTTCCTAGCAGAAACAAATTATAAATACAAAAGTTTTTTTTTTTTTTTTTTTACTTGTAGCCATGAGACAGATCATCAAAAATGATTGATACTTGCCAATCTTATTACCATAGCATTCAAACTCAAAAAAGCAATTTGACATGTGTTTATACATAATTCTTAAATATAGTAAATAACATAGCAATGCAATATACAATTGTGTTTATATAATATATAAAAGATAATATAAAAGAAAATATATAATATATAAAAGTTAGTGTAGGAGAGTATTATTGGCACAGTTGTATCTGATTTGGATTGAAAAATATGTAAGTACACTGTTTTCATTTGCTTTATTTTACAATTTTAAATACCATAAAATAATTAACTGATAAGCAACATACAGTCAAAGACCTTTAATCTACAGTAGTTGAGACCAAAAGTTGTGCAAATTATGGAATATTGTGGATTATTCAGTATTGTATGGTTTTATTTTTACTGGAGAATATTTTAATAATAAAAAATGTATAATCAGTATAATATAATAAAAAATTTAATATGTAATCCCATAAAAACCCATTTATAAAAAATTACATTTTAAAAACACAATATATACACTGAAATTAGATATGAAAATGAAGTTTTATTTTTGTGATCGATTATTTAATTCTGTGACCATGATTATAGTGCAAAGTAAATTTTAGTAACAGACTGACAAAGTTTGCTGCGATTCCACAATCTTACAAAATTAGAGCTATGTATTCCAGTGATCTTTTCACAAAATTTTGAATATTTTCTCTTGATTTTTTACTGAAATTCCCATCTTTTTCAGCAGTCACTTCACGAAAATTCATAATTTTTTCAAAGATCGTTTGATGAAATTTGTAATTTATTTTTTCACGATCAATTGTGAAAATTTACGTTCTTTTTATCTATCATTTCATTCTTTGATTAACAATTGTTTGATGAAATTAATTTTTCATCAGGGATTGATTGGTAAAATTAGCAATTTTTTTACTGCAACCAACTGTCAAAGTTCATGATATTTTTCACAGAAAGATTGACAGAAATCATTTTGTGGTACTGTAATCTTTTGACAAATTTTGCAGATTATTCATTGATTGTATAGTAAAATTCAAGTTTTTTCTGTATCCAATTGTTAGATTTTGTGATGTTTTTCGCAGGGTTGTTATATACCTGGGTTTTTTCAGAAAAAATCAACCCACTGTGTTTTTTCAGGGTTTTCGGGGTTTTATCAGGATTTTTCAGGGCTTTTCGGAGTTTTTCAGGGTTTTGGGGGTTATGGGAGATGGTTCAGAAGGCTTGAAAAAAAAAAGTACTTATACTAAATTTAAAGTAGCTAATTGATTACAAATATATATAAATCAATGACAATAATCAAAATTATGCTTTGTTTTTAGATAAATTGATTATTAGTAATACATATTTTAGATAAATTGATAATTCGTAAATATTAGTAATATTAGTAATTTATAAAGTAAATAATTTTTATTATTACTAAATAATAGAATAAGCCAATTAATTCTACATGTCTACATAATTAAATTAGGATTCTAAGCATATATGGTATTTTGTTGTGAGTTTCTATTGTATAACATAGAACAGATTACACATCAAAGCATTTTTTTAATAAGAAAACATTTTTGTTACTTACACATGCTACAGAGATTAACTAAAAATTATTTCTTTTAAAAATTGCGATGATACAATTAGGACATTTCTTTTCTTTGGGGTGGGGGGGTGGTGGTTATAAACTTTATGAGTGGTGTACTGATATTCAGAAATATATTACAATATATTATATATGCAATATAAATGCATTATATGTGTAATTTAAAGTTGAAATTTTGAAAAAACCCACTTGGGTTTTTCCAGAAAAACCCACCCAGTTTTTTTGGGCTGGGCAAAATCATAACAACCCTGGTTTTTCGACAACATATTAGCAAAATTTGAGATTTTTTTCTGCGGTCGTTTTACAAAATTACCGATTTTTTCTACAATTCCTTGCCGATTTTTTTTTTTTTGAGCAATTAATTGTCAAAATTCTTGACCATTTATGAAAGATCATAATTTTTTTACCGACAGATTGGAAAATTTCCCAATATTTACTGCTGCTAAGCAAGGCAGATTATAAAAAACTGCAGGTAATGGGTGCGCAGTTTATCTATCCTTGACCGTATTAAGTTAAAATAAAAAATATATAGCTAGCACAAAAGAGTTTGTTAAAAAACATATAGCATTTGTGAGTAGAAATGTTTTGTTTACAGATTCATAAAAATATTTTGAACCTGTGACTTATGTCATTTTTGAAGTGATTCAGGGAATGGATACAAAAATTTAAATGTTTATTTACTTCTATTTTATGCACTCTTATAAATACCGCATGAAATGAAAGACTTTAAATTTACCAATAACTGATATTGAATTGATAACAAATTATATCTTAGCAAAGTTCAGGAATCTCAAAATTTTAACATTATCAGCGTTCGAAATCCTTGGTGGTCCGCTGGTCCGAGACCACCAATAATTCAATCGGACCACTAATTTAAAAAATTTAGTGGCCCGCAGGACCAGTGCCTTTTTACAGGCTCCGAGAAAACCGCAACCGATCGCAGCCACGGACGAGCTATAGCGCATAAAATACGCAAAAAATCGGCGACGGGACACAAAAAAATGAAGCTTACGCGTCCCGCGGGACGCCTAATTTTCGTAAAATAATCGCAAAAAAGGCAAATTTCGTTAAAAAATCGCGAAATAACGAATAATTTTCGTCAAAAAAATGGCTAATTTTGTTACAAAATCTCGAAAAAAGGCAGATTTTCTCAAAAAATTCGTAAAAAACGGCAATTTTCATTAAAAAAAATCGTGATAAAATGTTAACTTTCGTCAAAAGATTGCAAAAAAACGGCACATTTCGTCAAAGAATCGCAAAAAAGGCAAGTTTTGTTAAAAAATCGCGAAATAACGAATAATTTCCGGCAAATTTCGCCAAAAGATTCGCGAAAAATAGCTGATTTTGTTACAAAATCCTCCCAAAAAAGGCACATTTCCTCTAAAAATCGCGTAAAACGACAAATTTTGTCCAAAAAGCGCGATAAAACGGCAAATTTTGTCAAAAAAATTCGCGAAAAACGGCAATTTTCACTACAAAATCGTGATAAAACGGTAACTTTCGTCAAATGATCGCGAAAAACCGGCACATTTCGTCAAAAAATCGCGAAAAACGGCAAATTTCGTCAAAAAAATCGCTTTAAATTGCAACTTTCGTCAAAAAGGAAGAAAAAAAATTAATGCCAGGATAGATTTTTTCTGTTTTAAAAACTAATTTTCCTGCTTCCAAATTATTATTATCATTATTAGTATTTTTTGCTGCTCCAAAAACATATTTTCCTGCTTCACAATCTGTTTTTGATTGTTCGAAACCTTTCTGAGTGAACATAACTCCTGAAAACACTCATTCATTAAACAAAAAGTACCCCTTTACTCAACAAAAGTATTCTTTTTTCAGGAAAAATTTCTTTTTCAATAAATCAGTTTTGAACCTTTTTAAAAGAAATGCGAACAATAGCGATACTTGTTATCTTCTACACTCAAATAAGCATTTTTTTTTTTAATTTAATTTATATCTTGCACATTTATTTTTAAAAAAATGAAGAAAATTTCTCTTAATAGTTTTAAAAAATTAACATTGGCTTTAATTATTTATACATTATTATTAAAACAATAATTATTGCTTTTAATTTTTCTTTTGCAAATGAACAAGTTCAATTTTTGCGTCTAAAAATGACTTATTACTGGGGACCTGCTTTTGTAAAAAAAGGACCTAGCATTTTAGAAGTTTTGGGTCCTCGGGACCCAGGACTTACAGTAATAGATTTATTACAGGATTTAAAACAAAATAATAAAATCTTTAAAAAAAAAAAAAAAAAAAGGAAAAATTAAATTTGAAAGCAGTAAGAAGTAGGAAATGCATTTCTGAAGGGGACAACAAACTGACAAATTTCATAGACGATATTGTTGAACAACTGAAAAAGAGATTTCCTGAAATTAACAAAAGTTTAATAAGCATCAGTAAAATGTTATCCTTCGATGAATGGCCCAGTGCAATGCATGCTCTTATAGTTTTGGGAAAGAAGAACTTAAAGCTGTTGTTTCAGAGTATGAGGTAGTACTAAAAAATTTTATTATTGAAATAGAAAACTTTAGTAAGACCTATTTATGCCAGTACAAAGGAACCCAAGAAAATGACATGGAAACTGTTAATTCAGAATTTCATATAGGATATGAAAATATTTTGTCTGCTATTGATATATTGCGTCCATTCCTTCGACATCCGTTGAAGCAGAAAGAGGATTTCGTATCTTAAGTGAAATAAAAACTGATTGGAGTAACTAGTTAAATAATGAAACAGTTTTAACAGTTTTATTAAATTATATTATTTAATGGGAGTTTATCTGGACACACCAGATATTGAAAAATTTGATCCGATTCCACCAATAACTCTCTGTCTACAATCTGGAGAAAAATCGAAAAACATTTTGCATTAAACCTTACAGTCAGTTAAAATAAGTAATGACAAATAAAATATCTAATTAATAATTTGATAGTTTTTCTTTACGTACTGTTAATTTAATTTTTAGCAAATTATACTTGTACATTTTATTATGCTGAAAATTTTGGATAAATGCAAAGTAAGATTGGTTTATTTTCCAGGGAGGGGGAGGAGAGGAGGTCACTCAAAGTGTTAAAATCATTTAATAGAATTTTATGTAGCGGACCAGTGATGATATCTGCGGACCAGTAAATTATCATGCTTACTGGTCCTTGGGACCAGTGACTTTTTTTTAGGAATTCTAACGCTGATTATGGTGATCATAAATTGGGATTCAACAACAGAAACAATCACCTAATCGAGTTCATGTATGATATTTCAGTATTAGTTAAAACTTGATTTGCATATTAAAATGCAAATCAATCGCCAAGTCCTATCTTGGTGGAAAACATTATCCATGTAAAACATCATTTTAACAGTTGACTTGTAAGTTTGCCATTATATATTTAAATACTCACATTACTACATGTTTATCAGATTTTTTTTATGAATGCAATGAAATAAGTGTGGCATAGAAACAACACACATTATAAAATACTAATTTTATGAATTTGTTCCAACCAAAAAACAACAACAAAAAAGAGATGTCTACATTATACTAAACGATTTGTGTCACATAATAAATAGCTCTGAAACAAACTTTACAATGGCAAACTAGAGATCTGCATGGGCTGACCAAAGGCCAAGCCCGGCTTGGCCTATTTTTGTTCAAGACTCTTTGATCAGGCCTATTTTTTTTTTTTTTCAAAGGTGGGATTTGTTACCTTCATAGTCTTCATAGTCCAAAGTTTTCATTTCTACTTTTAATACAGGCCATGTGAAAATCCTTCTCTCTACATGGTCTAATCTGTTTAAAGGTCAGTAAAATGAGGCCTGGTCAAAAAAATACATACCGTAAAATACCGTTAATCCGCCCCCCCAAACGTGACGAAAAATCGTACAATAGTTAGAGGGAGGCGCTTACACGGGATTTTTCCATGATCGCTCAACAAAATTTACAGGAATGAATCATGATGAAATGAATGAATCGTTGAATGAATCATGAATTTTGATACTTGAAAAAAATTGTTTTTTTTTTAAACGTAAATTCTGTCGAAAAAATGCAGAAAAAAGGAAAAGTTTGTAAAAAAAAAGCCAAAACAAGCATGAAATCAATTAAAAAATTTCGAAAAAACGCACATTTCATCAAAGATTCATGATTCATTCACTTCATAATGATTCATCCCCCTTTGAGGATGGGGAGGGAGGGCGCTTTCTCAGGATTTTTTGAAAATTTCAAATTCTTTATAAAGTGGGGAGGGGGCGTTTGATCGGGAAGGGCGGATTAACGGTATTTTACGGTATATTTTTAAATCAGCATTATTTTGCAATTAAAAATTATTTTTTTTTCTTTCTAAATAGCTGTAGATTGTTATGTTTATTAATATATAACTAAATTAAAATACTGTAGAAAGAGTGAAAAAGAGCCTACCTATAAATCTTGTTTTGAGCAAATAATGTTTTGATCATACAAAATTAATATACTAATACACAAGAAAAGATATGTAATACATTTACTCTTACTAAAAAAGGAACTTGCCCATAACATTTTTTTTTCTATGCAATTCTGCCTTAGAGGATTTCAGTGTATACCATATTTCAAAATTTTCACACTTCAATACATAAAATATGGATTAACAATATAAATAATAACTGAAAAATTTGCATAATAAAAATAGAAATTCATTAAAAATAAATAAATATTGCAACCGGTGGCATTTTTATAAAAATCAAGATTATAATCATGAAAAAAAAATTCAGATAAATATTTTGGTTACAACTCCTCATACGAGGAAAATGTTTAACCAAACTTATGTAAAAATCAATGTTTTGTAGCAATCCACTCAGGTCGAACTTTTAACATTTTTATCAGACCGGGCCAATATTTTTTTTGTATGGGTCAAGATAAACTTTTAATTTTTGTATTGGGCCAGGCAAATTTTTATTTCTACTGTAGTACTTGAAAATTTCGGCCCTTGCTTACATGAATGGCAACTATAAAAGATTAAAGATGACATTGCAAAGAAAATAAAATGTTTTAGTGGTAAACATTATTGGTACAGTGTATCTTCTTAGCATGAGAATAGACAATTGCTATTATCTAAATTTAAGAAAACAATAAAACGCTGTCTTTTATTTTTTTTAATCAATGCCACTACAGCACTTTACTGGTAAGATATCTAGTTTTATGATGATATTCAAATTTCAAATTCTAATCATGGTTTCTTGTACTACTTTAAGATTGTATATAAATTTTGATAAATTTATATAGGAACTTCAGTATGCTATCAATCTCATAAAAAATTTTTATTTAATAGAACAGAATACAACCAAATTCGGTCTACGAGCAACACAAAGTTCTAAATTTAAATGTGAAAAAAATCAAACAAATTTGCTGTTTCAAAATTAAAATAAAAATAATATTTGCTTAAATTACAAATAAATGTAAAAAATTATGTGCTCTAAGTAAAACCTTTTAATGATGATATAAAAGACAATCGGCAGAATGAAAGTTGCAACAGATGAAATTTAGAGTAGTCACGTTATCAAACCGCAATTGAATAATTTCAGTTTAAGATTATCCAACGAAAGTATGTTACCATTAGCTTATTTTAGTAAAAAGAATGAAATTAATAAACAGACGCTGTAAAAGTTATCTGATATTACAAACAAGGCGTGGCACAAGACGCCAACGCAAGAATGAATTCTGGATTTTTACATCATGATTCATTAAGAAAGATTCATTCAATACTCACGAGAGATTTCGTCCGTTGTATTCATTCATTGTGTTGGCGTCTGTACTTTAGTAACGAGTGTGTTTTGCAACAATCATCAATTTTTAAAATCAATTTACTGATCCATCTTACATACAAAAATACATTAATAGTAAGATATTTTTCCTAATTGAATCTTCTATGGAAAATTTTAAAACTTGTGATTTGATCAAATGACACAAAATGACACACTAAGTTGCAACTTTAATTTTTGCTAATATTTGTCCCACAGCTAAACTGCAGAGGTGCAGAAAATGCATTTACTCCCAACAATTTCCTCAATCTATATGAAAATTTTGTAACATACAGCAAAATTTTGCTGTATGTTACACATTTACATCAATTCTGGAATACATTAACTATAGTATTTTTTTTTTTTTTTTCAGCATTTCTCCACTTCCATTACATATGATTGCCTGAGTATATATGCTTCATATTATTTTAAGATAAATACTGTAAAAGTCACCACATAATTTTTTTTTTTTTTTTTGTAGGTACAGTAGAACCCCGCAAATTCGGACCCCGTTAATCCGGATCGGTTTGGTCATTTTTTTTTTTCAAGTTTGAGAAGTGATTGGTTAATTTCTATAACATTAACTTGTTTCTTCATCGTATTCTGAATAAAAAAAACTTTTTTTGAAATATTTTCGGAAGAATTAAACAAAGTAAACATTATTACTGTCTGTAAATATTCAATAATTTTAACATAAAAGTTTTTTTCTGTAAGTATATTTCATTTTTTTCTAATTCTCCGGATAATCCGGATTTTCGATAATCCGGATTGGGTCCGGTCCCAATTAATCCGAATTATCGGGGTTCTACTGTAATTATATAATTCAGTTTTGAAATCTAAATGAATTGTATAGTTTTTGGCAATATTTCCGCATGTAGCTAAATTTTCTCTTGATTCTAGATTGCCGGATCAGGCGTATTCTACATCCCTCACTGAATGTTTGGCTAGTCGAATTGCAACTATCAGGTAAGTAATTAAGCATACTCTAAAAAACTATGCTTTCAGATATTATTTAAGAAAACTTTTTTAATTGATATTTTTTTAATTTCATGCTTGTGAACATGGGTTTTTTTTTATGTCCTTAAATGAATATTTTAAAATTAAAGAGAAATTTATAAAAGATTGCATTTGAAAGAAAACTCTTACATTCTTATCATATGTATTTGTCCGGAAAACACTAAAGTAATGAATAATACAGTTAATTCAAATAATGGTAACTCACCAAATGTAACTTAGTCGTTACGTATTATCTAGCATGACCTTAATTTTATTAATTCATTAACCCTTAATCTATGACAATTATGTAGCATAGCACTGCTAATAAGAGCTACAATGTAATAATAATAATAGTTTGTCATACTGTTTAACATATTTTTTAATAGTTTATTTTTATTAGGGTTTTGCTCATCTGACAAAATTTTATTCGTCTCTGTCCTCTGTCTGTCCGTCTGGTCATCACAGAGTCTGTACACAAAAACTATGTAAGTCAGAGAGTTCAGATTTTGTGTACTTAAGCTGAATACCTCTTGTCACACAAAAAATCATAAAATTGTGAAAAAGCTATTATTTTAATTAAAATATATCTTTTAATATCATGAGTTCATTTTGTTGTTGTTTTTTTCTTTGAATTGTTGCATACAAGTTTAAGTAAATATAAAAATTATTATGTATGTAACATAAATTAATGAATTAAATAAATCACATGAAAAATGCGCTTATTTGTTTTTATTTCATCATGTTACATTATATTTATCTCCTATTTTGACATGAGAAGTGAAATATTTTTTAAATTTATTAAATTACTATTCATTTAAATTACTAGACGCGTCTGGTGACCAGTTTTTATTTTAAATTCCAAATTTTCTAACAATTTTAAATTTTGGACTTAAATAATTTGATTTGGATTTTTTTTTATGTTGATTAAAATAAATAACTTCCTTTTATAATTATTTTAAAATTAAATTTATTGGTGCTACCATCTGTATAAAAATTTTATGATTATTAATTTACAATTCAGATTTATTTATTAAAGGACAAGTTCTTTTGAAAGAAATATTAAATGAAATCCTCTATGCGATCTGCAATCCCACATTTGCTCAGTTGTTTTTTATAGTTTTTAGCTATTTATTTGTTATGTTCATTTATTATGTTTTATTTTTAATTTACTTTTTATTATTTACTATTCTTAGCTGTTTTATGCATACTTAATGATGTTTAATTATTCTTTTGATTGTTTTTAGCAAAAATAAACAAGTTAATATTCCTGTTTCTTTTGACAAATAAGAGATTTCTACAAATAAATTTTACACTAGAGAATTCTTTGATTTGTGTTATTTTAAGAAGAAGTTAGTTTTAAGTTTTTTCTTTTTGAAATTTTAAGTTTCATGATTTCTCCTGTTAGTTAAAACAAATGAATAAAATTTTATACTATAAAAGAAATATTTTAAAATCAAAGAGAAATTTTGAATGAATTGGAAGTAAAATTCAAATGCCATATAATGCATTATCGGTTAGCAAGGGTCAAGAGCATATGTTTTCAATGGGGGCTGGCACCGTCTCCCCCTTGTGTGGACACTGGAACCTTCCAGGGGTTAGGTGTTGTCTCCAGAGGCAGTTGGGGGGGGGGGGGGCTTTAAGAATTGCTGTTGCCTAGCTTATCGCCACAGTGTTGTCTAGGATAGTGATAAAAACTTAAAATATACCTTTAAATGAAAATTTGCTCAATCGAACCTAGAGTTGTGACCCAAAAGTATAATTTATTTTAGGAATGTTGAAAGATTTTTTCGCTGCTATTGATTGTTCTCCAGAAATTACAGAGTGCCATAAGAGGTTCATTTAAAACAAGCAGTATCATTTGTACTCGATATACGTTATTCATCTTCGACCATTGGTTACAAAATAATTTAATGAATGACTGCATATGTCACTGCATCGCAAATCAATCCGTAAAATTAAAAGTATTTCATTACATAACAGATTATTTCTTTACTTTGTAATGAAAATGACGAAAATTACAATTGTTTGCTGCTGCATATAGGAGTTTGCATTGGCTCAAAGTAGATATTTATTTGAATCATGTTTAAATCCATTTTGACTCAATACTCAACTTTGAGAATGTAATGAAAAATAAAGCAAAAACCTGATTACAACCAAAAAATGACGTAGCTTATTTAACAGACTAAAGCTGTTATCAGATTCACCAACATTTTGTAAGACTTTTGAGCCAACAATTGATTTCCTCCAACTTTTCGTGAAATGTTGTCCCAAAACCCAGTGTGATAGCAAACAGAAATGTTCCCCCAATATTTTTCCGCTGTTCCAAAAAGTCTCTTCTAGTCAAGACTTTTCATCCAACATCGAACATTTCAACAAATCAGAGATAAGCGATTGATACAAGTAGGCGATAAATATTAATGCCTGGTACTAGTAGAAACTGGTTTTCTGGCTTTACCTCTAACTTTTTCAAAGACAATCATAACCTTTTTCTCTCTTTGGATGGGAAAATGTTTGGATTAAAACGACTGAAAAGTTTGTCTCGCCTAAAGTCTGTGAATCTGTTAACAACTTTAGGGGAGTGTGAGATTGATTGAAAGGGATACTCAAAATTTCAGGAAGAAAATAAAATGCACTCAGTTGCAACTTTGGCTCAATTGATGGTGATACTTGTTCTGTCTTAATTATCCATCTTAATAAAATTATTGTCCGGAATTGTAGAATTGTAGGTGCTGAAAGCAAAACCTGTTTTTGATATAAAAAACTAAATTTAGATCTTGCTTTTATGTTCTTTCTCTAAAAAAATTTACATTGAGTTTAACATGTAATATTTATGTTATTTAGTGGTGTTAAATATGCACTTTATGTGAATACAGTAGACTCCCTCAAATTCGCAAACTAGAAATCCGCAACTCTCTAAAATCCGCACATATTTTATGGATGTAAACAATAAAATTTTCAGATCGGATATTGGGACAAAATTTGATTTTTTTTAGTTTTGTATTAATTCCATATATTTTTTAATTTGTAATTTTCTCAATAATACTCTATTCATGTTTTTTTCATGAAGGAAGAATATTTTTTTTTTGAAAAAATTCAAGATATTGCTGATATCACTGGTAATCACTATCTTCTTACCAAATATATTTATGCATTAATCAAGATTTTTTGGTTATTAATACTGGCTAAACTTGAAAAAAAAAATCCTTATTTTATGATTTTCATCTGAATTAGTAATGTACTTTTATGAGGCAAGTTTTGTTGAATAATTTTGGAAAAATACATTTAATCTTTATAATGAATATTTAATCATACACTATTGATTATTAACTTGACCCTTGCTATTAGTACTTTCATCATTTTAAAAATTATCTAAATTTTTATTATTTTAGTTTATTACTTATTTTAATATTTTATTATATTATAAGTATTCATTATAGTCCTGAATGCACTATAAATTGCACGCAAATCACTGTTTAAAAAATGTAAACATAGCAATGACCAAAAATCCGCAAAATTCTAATATCCGCACAACCTCTGGTCCCAAGCTGTGCGGATTTGAGGGAGTCTACTGTAATTAGTGTATTTTGTTAACTAAACTTTTGTATACTGTTATGCCTGAATACTTTTTGAATTTCACCAGATGAGTTTTGGGTTGAAAGGGACAATAACTGTAGGGGTTAAAAGGGACATGAAAAAACACAGTCAAAAAATTTTTGTAATACCACTATTTTGTTATAGAGAAATTTGCTTTCTTTAATCCCTTTATATACTTGGAAGCAATTTCTATAAGAAAATGCTGTTAGCTTCCTCTTTTTCTGACTGGATTTTTCTTTGACCAATCCCTACCCTATTAACATATTTTGATGAAGTTACCTAAATCGATAACTTTTGGTGAGATACAGTAGTTCCCTCAAATCCTCAACTCTCTAAAATCCACACATAATTTATTAATGTAAACAATGAAACTTTCACTTCAGGTATAGGGACAAATTTTCACTTTTTTAATTTTATATAAATTTTATATGTATTTTAATTTCTGATTTTTGTTAATATTACTGAATTCATGTTTTTTCATGAAGGAAGAATATATTTATTTCTGAAAAAAATCAAGATATTTCTGATATTACTGGTGATCACATTCTTTTTACCAAATATATTTATGTATTAATCAAATTTTTTTGTTTAAGTCTAGCTAAACCTGTAATTAAACTTCCTGATTTTATGATATTGATTCCTGATTTTGATGTGAATTAGTAATGTAGGGGTTATGAGGGAAGTTTCATTGGACATTTTAGTAAAAATACATTTTATCCTTACAATGAATATTTAGTCATATATTATTGATTGTTAACTTGACCTCTGCTTTTAATATTTTAGTTATTTTAAAAATTATTTAAATTTTCATTATTTTAGTTTATTACTTATTTTAATACAGTAGACTTCTTCAAATCCGCACAGCTTGGGACCTGGGGTTGTGTGGATTTTAAAATTTTGCAGATATCTGGTCATTGATTTGTTTACATTTTTGAAACATTAATTTGATTGATAATTAAGCATTATAATGAATGCATATACTAAATTGAAACATTAAAATAATTAAGTAAAATATTTAAATAATTTGTTAGTTATTCAAGTAATTATTACAAAAAAGTATTATTGTAAAATTATTTAAATTAATCCCGTTTAAATTATTATATAAATTATTGTAAAATTAAAATTTAGAAAAATATTAAAACGAAGCAAATAATTAATATACGATACTAAATACACATAATGATGAGAACAATTAAGTCTTTTTTTTATTTAAAAAAATTGCCTTTGTTAACGAAAAAAAAAAAAAAGCTTGATTAATTAAAAAATATTTTGGAAAATGATCGCAATCACTGTTAGTATTAGTGCCATCATAAGTTTTTTTTTTTCAATATAAATGTGCATTTTCCTTATGAAAAAGCTCAATTTCAATCATATTAACCACAGTTACATATTAGGATACATAATAATAATATTAATAATAATTACCGTTAAACCGACGTAGGTTCCACATCTACTCCACGATTCTAAGACGAAACAAAAACTTGTTTCTACCACATTCCATTGCTTTCTGCCATCTGTTCCACGCATTCACTATATCTGAAGCAAATTTTTCTCCTTCGCACAAACAAGGCTGCAATACTTTACATCTATTGTAATACTTAGTTTCTTGATTTTTTTTTTTCAGAAGTAAATTCACGTTTTCTTTACGAAAAAACATTGTGTTTAGTCATGATAATCAGGATTACATATTAAAGACATATGGTATATTGAAAAAGTAAAAATAAATATTGGAACACAATGAAACGAACACAAGAAAAATAAACATTTCGACTAACTCACTTGTGAATATTTTCAGAAACTACAATAAGGGAAATCTTTATAAGGGAATCTGGAACAAACTAGAGCTATATTTTAGTTCTAGAAATTATGACAAATAAAAGCTTTATCAATTAAAAAATATTTTGAAAAATGATCACAATCACTGTTAGTATTAGTGTCATCATAAGTTTTTTTCAAAATAAAAGTGCATTTTCTTTATTAAAAAGCTCGAGTTCAATTATATAAACCAAAGTTGCATATTAGGATTATACATACAAGGGAAATCTTTCAAGGTTCTAAATGTACTGGAACAAACCAGAGCTATATTCTAGTTCCAGAAATTGTGACAAATGAAGTTGTGATTTGTAAAATTATGGTAAATATCGTTCTGGCTCATGCAATTATTAAAACATATTGTTACAGTTATATATATGTGTGTGTGTGTGTAGCTTATTGTACTCTTTCTAGCTTTTTTCATTGCTATTTATAGTCTTGAATGCCTTTTTTTTATATTGCTTTAAATCTTAACAAATAAATCTGTCTATACATAAAAAAAAAGCCAACAACAACTTTAAAATATCATTCCAGTTTGTGGATTTTTCCATTTTGAACCCTACAATATTTGATATAGATATGCTAATTTATATCAATATCAAAAGTAATGCAAATTTATTTAGTAATAAATCAGCTGCAATAGCCAAAAGATAGTCATTAATAAAAAATGCGTTAGCTGATGACTTCAGCACTATTTTTAATTTTATTGTTTACATCCGAAAAAGTGCACGGATTTCTGGTGGGATTTAAAGGCATCTGCTGTAATTATTTGAAAAAGTATGTTTTAAACATTTACTTTTAAAAACATTAATATTGTAATTGGCATTGGGAACCAGTAACAGAAAATCATTGAAATTATAAAAATTCAGGGATTTTCAAAGTAGTCAGGTAAAGTAAATTTTGATTTCTGGCATTTGCGGATTTAAGGAAGTCTACTGTATTCGATTTAAAAGCTGTCTGCATCGACGTATTTATCAAACATTTCCCTATAATACTAGTTTTTTTTCTTATTTTTGTGTGCAGTAGTTTTCTTAATATTAACAAAGAAAGGTTGCAAAATACCCAATGTCAACAGCAGTGACAGCATAAGTTAATTTTTTTTTAGAAATGAGATATTCAGCTGCATGGATTTAGTCAAAAGTCTACAGTATTCGGCAACAGAAAATTTATCAAAAAGGCTGAATAGGCCAGATACTGAATAGTAAGGTGGAGCGAAAAAAATTATTTTTAAAATATCAAAAACGGGTAAGTGCCAAAAGTTGCCTCTACATCAATTGTGTGAAATTTTACCGCTGAAAAAAAAATGTCTTGAGTCTGCGCTTTTGCTCCAAAAATCGAAATTTTCGGTAAAATTTTTCATTTTTTGACATTTTTTTCAAAAAAAAATTAAAAAATTCTTACAGAGCTGGTTATTATTTAAAAGTGTTTCTTAACCCTTTATGTTTATCTGCTTAACATATTTAAAGTATAAAAGAATATCTGTAGTCTGTATAATTGGAGCAAATCTGACAAATTTTAGTAAAAACCAGCGTTACTTCTCTATTGGAGCATACAACGAAATGTTGTTTTGAATGCATTTCTTAAGGCACGATCACATTCAGTTTTTAAGCTCAACTTTAGACACAACTTGCAACATTTTCTGATGCAAAATAGGTGGAGTCAGCCACGAAGGGTTGCTGGATGATGCGTAGAAAGTTTCTCCCAGCTTGGGAAGCAGGGTTACCACAATAAATAGTCGAGTCGACTGCTTTTCAGTTGGCGCATTCAGCTAGCTCTCGTTGTTAGCTATCTAATCTGATACCATTTTTGTTAATTTTTCGATTCGTTTCATATCTATTTTAATCTTTGAACTTTTAAAAAGGTATGGCAAAAACGAAATACCTGAGCAAAAGTAATGTGATAGTATGGAAAATATGACATACTTTTCTGAAAATTTACTTAATTTATGAATAAGTGTAAAATAAAAAGTTGAGTTTCCTTAATAGCAGCAATATTTATTTATTTTTTAGCTAAAAGAAAACCTGTGGTGTTACCACACTTTGCAAGAATTAAAAACTGGTGTATTGTTTTATTTATACTTTGTCATTAAGAATCTAGTTCAATCAAGAGAAAAGTCCCATTCGCTAGCGCTGATTCCATGGAAAAAAAATATGAAGATTTCTCATTGGATAGCTGAGATCGATCTGTACATAGGCCATTTTTTTTAAGATACTTTTTAATAGGCGCATTTTTATTTTCGGAACCGGTTTCAAAAGTAAAAATGTCCTTAAAACAATCAAAATTTAAAAAAAAATCAAATGGCCTATGTACCGATCTCAGCTATTGATTAAAATAAATAATCATTAAAAATATTGAAATGCAACCGATATATCTTAATTTTTTTCCATAGGATTAGCATTAGAAAGCGAGATTATTTGCGTGATAAGTAACCCCTAAATAACCCCCCAGTTTTTAGCACGATTCCCCCCCCCCCTTATATAGTTGGACATTCTATTTTTTATTTAAAATTCAAAAGATAGTAAAAGAAAAAAATTCAGAAAAAGAAGAAAGCATGGCAAAAAAGGATTAAAATTTGCGTATTTAAAGATAAAATGAGTGCTTCAATTAGTTTTCAAAAAATGCTAAAGCATATGCTGATTTTAAGTCAATAGATAATTTTTGAGTAATTTACTTTAAATGTAATTAATATTGGATATATTATACAACAGTTAATATATATGTTTATATATATATACTTCTTATATTTATATATATTGTTAATATATGTATATGTTTAAATATATATAGGGGAGAGTGGGGTTAAGTGGGACAATGGTGGGGAATGAGGCAGTAGGTTTTTCTTTTTATGCATCATTCTAAATATTTCATCAATTACACACAAGATGAAGCTATGGTACCCCAATCTTTAGTTCAAAAATGTTTTTGATCTGTATAAGCTTGCATTTGTATGAAGAAAAAGATTATTTCAAGAATCAAAAGTATATTTGATTCATATACTTTTTATGTTTAATATCAATTGTGTAAATAAAGTTTTTATAAAATTAAAAAGTTTTATAATAATTAATCTTACATTTTTATTTAACAATAATGTTAATTGCAATGTCAAGTGATTTTTGATAATTTTTACTTTTTTATAAGCTTTGATAGTGTTTTGTCGATTTTCATATCTCTGAAAATATGTTAAAAATAGCAAATTTGTTATTTGTATCTAACCATTGGCAGAAATTTGAAAAACATAATTATTATTCTTATAAAATATTACTATACAACTAGGCAGAAATACACTAGTCATATTTCCATTTATTCTGAAAAAGGACTTTAAGCAGAAAAAAAGGAAAGATAAAGGATATCCCACTGCTTCTTCATTTTACTAAAACGCATTACGTAAAGACCTCTGAATTAGATGAAAATTATATCATTCCTCTTGTACCCATCAGAAATAAATTCTTTTTCAAATTTTCAAAGCCCCCCCCCCTTTTTTTCCAAAAAAGAAATGTGATTTTGAAAATATATAGCATGAAAGTGCAGTAAAGAGCATTATATATTTCACGTCTGCCTCACACAGAAAAAAGTATCTTTGATAAATAATCTAGAACAACTGAATTATTTCTCAGAAATTTTGGTTATAGTGCATTAATAAAAATGATTGGAAAATATAATTGCTGCTTAAATGATTAAAAACTATTATATTATTTACACTATTTAATTTTTAATACAATATGTAAATGTTATATTATTTACAATATTTATTTTTTAATATTTACAATATTTAATATTAATATTATACAATAATCCATACGAAAAGTACCGAATAATAAAGAAATTAAGTCAATGTTTACATTAATAATTCGTCAAATAAAATTCCAAAACACTTTTAGAAAGAGATTTAAACAGTATAACTGATAAATGTTTTCCAGTTACTAATTCGTTTGTTTAAAATACGATTAGTTAACTAATATAATTTAACAGGATATGTGCATAAAAGATAAAAAGGATAAATGTGCAATGTTCTTAAAAATTGGGAAAAGTAAAAATATTGTAATCGGATGTATTGTAAGATTCATATAACAAGAAATAACATTCATCTAATATTTTTGTGTAATATTACATTCAAGATGAAAAAAAAAATACTTTGTTTACTAACATTGGCGGAATTTGGCGACAAATATAAACAAAACACGATCAAATTTCCACAAACAGTAAAATATATATTCAAAACTCCTTAACACTGCAATGAATCACATTGTTAAACAAAATGTAAGATTAATAATTAAAAAAACTTTTAAATTTTATGAATGTTTACTTACTACTTAGAACATTTGTACCTTACTCTGGCCTAAAATGAACGGCGTTTGCTATTTGTAATATCCGAACGATCCTTTTTTGTGTGTGTGCTGTGCGGGTGTGTGACATCCAATTAAAATATTTCTTAATTTGAACTCCTAATCGCTTATAAAGAGCCATTTCTTGCGTCTAATTTCTTAAATGCTTTATTTCTTTTCCATACAAACAAGCGTGCTCGTGACTAACAGCCTGGCGTCTTAATTTCGACCGCCATTTTGAGGAGTGACGTAGACAATCTGCTTCTACGCTATTGGTCAGATTACGTGCAGCACAGAGCTAAGCGCAACATTTTCCACAAGGAGTGGAAAGAGTTGCACGAAATGTTTCAAGTATGAAATCTCAATCGCACACCGCTTTCCAAGAAATTGTTGCAGCTAAAACTGCGTGATGAGTTTAATGTTTCACTTAGACAGTGTGTGTGATCGCACTTTTACCTATCTGTTTTTAAAACTGTTCTGTATATAACTCGTAGATGTTCATTCATTCATTCACTCATTAACTCATTTCATTCCCACCTGTCTCAGCCAACCAACAATCTAGGCCCAGTGTTTTATTTATGTATTGAATTGTTATTTTTCAGCGGTTAAATTTCACACAGTTGATGTACTAATATAAAAGCAACTTTTGGCATCTACCCGTTTTTGATTAAAAAAAAAAATTTTTTTTCGCTCCACCCTTCTGAATAGTGGCCGAATATTCATCCCAAGCCAAATTTAACTGAAGAGAAAAATTAATAAAATATGACCGAATAAAACTAATAGTTACTAATCAAAAGTATTTACTAATATACGATAGAAGATCTATATAACGCAAACCTAAAAATGCAAGGTTGTGCGCTATATAGAATTTTGCCTTATTTGGATAGCATTTGACACATCATTAAATTTGCCTCATAAATGTAGCCAAATATGCCTGAAGCATATCAAAATATATTACAGTATCTTTATACTCATTCCTTGCCAGGATTATAAGTTTTTGTACAGTATGGTTACAGTTATTTATCCCGAAACCAGTTAACTGGAAAACCAGTTATCCGGAATGATATTACTAATAGACTGATATTAGAATCTTTTTAGAAAAAAGTGTCATACACAATCAGTTTGACATATACATTGCTTGAAACAATTGTATAGGTTGATAACAGCATCTAGTATTTGAAATAGAAGCATATAATCATATTGTAGATTAATAAATAATATTATAATATAATAGATGTTTTCATTTTTATGCCGAGAAAACAGAAGAATTTTTGTTCAAGGAGTTCCGATAAATTATCTTCTTTTATCGGAACTCTAACAATTGATCTTACTTGCATCAGATTCTTGGTATCAGATTCATCAGATTGGTACTTGATTCATCAGATTCAAGTAATCTAATAATCAATTTAAAATTAGAAGTAATACCACGACTACATATGTTTCACAAAACTTATCAAATGGATGCTACTTTAATGCCCAACTAGTTAACCGGAAAAACCAGTTATCCGGAATACATCTGACCCCAACCATTCCAGATAAATGGTCCGTACTGTATTATATGGTTCATTCAACATATTGTTAAATGTGTTTTTTAAAATGATCCAAATATACCTGGACCCAAATTATCATTATATTACTCATTTTCAAAAACATTTATAGTAATGCTAGTATTTTTTTTTTCATTAAAAAGTTCTTAATTAAGGAGATAAAATTTTAAAAATTCCTTAAATTTAGTTTTCTAGACAGTAGCAATTTCTAACAATCTAGGAATTGAGGTACTTCAATGGAAAATTCATTGTTTACATCTGAATGGTTGTATCTGCGTTATATGGAGAATTGTGTTGTATGGAATTGCGTTATAAAAATCTCATACTGTAGTAGACTCCCACAAATCCGCAAATGCCTAAAATCTGCACATTATCACAGATGTAAACAATGAAACTTTCAGTTCAGATGTAAGGACAAAACAACAGAAAAATGTATATGATCTTTATTATGTACATTCAATCATTTTAAAAACTAATTTATATTTTAGTATTTTTGTTTATTGCTTTATTTAATTATTTTAAGATTTTACTATATTGCAAACATTCGTTATAATTTCGGTTACATTGTTAAATTCAAACTATTATTTTAAAAATGTAAGAAGACAAAACGATGACCAGAAATCTGCAAATTTCTAAACTCTGCAAAACTTCTGGTCTGAAGCTGTGCAGATTTAAGGGAGTCTACTGTGTACTTTTGTTGCAAAATGGATTCAACATTAATTTGATCTTTTTGCATTGGCCCCTTACATGCGGGGAGGGGTAAGCAAAACGTTTTTTAAACAAAAAAGATAGACAAAATTATTCTTCATTTTTTGCCAGTAAACGTAACAAATATAATTTCCAACTTGGTTTCTCTAACAATAAATTGTGAGAACAACTTTGGTTTGATGAAAAATTATAATGATATGAAAAGGGAAATTCTTCACCCTCCCCCTAAATATATCTTGCAGTATCAAGTGCAAGACCTCTCCCCCCTCCATCTTCCTAAAATGATAATGTTGTGTTTATGCACAGCCCCTATCACATAAACTCCAAAGGCAAACGTAGATGAAAAAGGATGAATATTTCTATTTATAGATGCACATTTGTATCTGTATTAAGTCATACCTAAGATATATATCATGATAATTTAAGGCCCCTGTCCCTGTCCTCAAAGACACTCGCAAGCTGATGCTATTCCTATAGGAAGCATTTTTCTAATAACTTTTTTGCGTTTTTACATTTTTAAAGATTTTTTAAGCTGTTGCATGGCTTTTATCGCAAGCATTGAGCTCGGCGACTGAATCTAGTAATTCTGTAACAAGAAAAACCTAACGCTCCTGCTAACGTCGTTTCAGTTCGTCAGACTTCGGCACAGTATCCTTTGGTAGACTTCGGCAGACATTGACGCGGTATTTTTTTTTTACACGGAACTTCGATAAATACTATTTATGAAATTTGAAACGTGTTCAGTGTATGTTTTGGGGAAGGTTACCATCTTCACCTCTTCGGGGGGGAGGGAGAACTGGTGTGATACATCGTTCTAAAGCCCTGTGACTATTCATGTGAATGCGCCCCCTCCCCTCGCCGGCAAATCTTTCGAAATTTTGCCTGATGTGATTCTTTTAAACTGTTGATGACACCCATCGTATGCTATATTGTTAGAAAAAATTGACCATTTATAATTTTTTACGCATTCGATGCGCCCTCCAAACGCCAGGGGGGTACTTTTCTAAATTTCGTAAACACACGTCATGTGACATATCTTTGGAAAGGCCTTAAACAGCTTATTCATATTTTGCAAGTCTGGTGCACCATCCATCTCTCTGCCCGCCAAGGGGGCATTTTCTAAATTTGTATATACACCCATCGTGTGGCATATCGTTTAAAAGAACTGTTACTGCTCATTCCAATTATGCATGTTTGGGGTGCCGCACCCCACTTTGACCCTCCCACAAAGGGGAACTTTTTATTAAATTTTTATCCACACCCCTCGTGTTGCATATCTTTAGAAAGGTCTGAAACTGCCTTTTCCTATTATGCATGTCTTGTCTGTCACCCTCTACTCTGCCTCCCCAGGGGGGGGGCACATTTTTAATTTCTTTACAACACCAGTCGTGTGACATATCAATTGAGAGGTCTGCAACTGCTTATTCATATTATGCATGCCTTGTGTGTCACTCCCTTCACTCTGCCCCCAGGGGGGTACATTTTTAATTTCTTTACAACACCAGTCGTGTGACACATCATTTGAAAGGTCTGCAACTGCTTATTCATATTATGGATGTCTTGTGTGTCGCGCCCCACTCTGCCCCCCCAGGGGGGGCACATTTTTAATTTCTTTACAACACCAGTCATATGACACATCATTTGAAAGGTCTGCAACTGCTCATTCATATTATGGATGTCTTGTGTGCCACCCCCTAAGGGGGGGGGCACATTTTTAATTTCTTTACAACACCAGTCGTGTGACACATCATTTGAAAGGTCTGCAACTGCTTGATCATATTATGCATGTCTTGTGTGTCACCCCCCCCAGGGAGGGCACATTTAAGCTATTGCATAGCTTTTATGGCGGCGACCGAATCTAGAAATTCCGTAACGAGAAAACCTAACACTAAAACCTAACGTCGTTTCAGTTCGGCAGATTTCTCATTTATTCAATAAAAGAAAAAAATTTGTTTTCTTATCGGTCATCACGCTCAAAAAGTGTAACTTGAATTAATAAAAAAAACTGCATAAGGGTCATTCCACAATATTTGGCTTTACAAGTTTGAAAAAAAAATTAAGTGTAATACATCATTTGAAAGCTTTAAATCTCTTCTATTAAAATCTGCCCATTTTTTTATTTATTTTTTAACCAAACATAAGTTAGAACATTTTGTTTACAGCCACATAGAAAATTTTGTTACGTACGAAACATTATATTTTTAACTGTAACTCAAAAAATATTTTATTTTATTTCAAAGTTTCAATGCTTTATTAAACCTTTTAACAATAGTATTATATGAAATAAAAAAATATATATTTTATAAATAAAATTCAATGATTATTCTCTTTTTGACCCGTACGAAACAATTTTTAACTTATTTTTAATTTTTTAACTAGTGATGACAGCTGAACTGTTTTTTGTTTTCTCTTCAATTGGTGAACTAGCATCTTATATTATTCAATTAAAATATTATATCTTTTTATTTAGAAGTTGTGCATGATAAAATAAAAATGTGTTACGTACGGGACAAATCTGTTACGTACAGGATAAAATTCAGAATTTTGATTTCAAACCTAACAAAAATAAAATTTGTACACTATATTTATATTTTCCTTCACAGATGGGAGCACTATTGACAAAAAATGTACAAGTAAATACATGTGTTTAGTTATAGGTGCCATTAGTTAACTCATAACATGCTTTGAATGTTGAAATATCATCTTAAGTAATCAATTGATTTTCATTAAAAAACAAAAATGATGTTCTGATAATTTTTTCTGCAATAGTATTTTAAATATATTTTGAGTCATATTTTTAGTTTTGAATACAATATTTAAGTAAAAAACTATTAATAAATACTAATTTGAAAAGAAGCATTATGGCTCCTACTTCTACAGAAAGAGTGAGAAAACACGATTGAAAAGAAAAAAATGATAAAGACACTTGGATGGCTGATAAAGTCAAAGAAAGAGAAAGGATTAAGAGATATAGGAAAAAGAAAAAGTCAATTATGAATGAAAAAGAGTTAGAACAACAGAGGAAGTATGAAAGTGAAAGAAAAAGCGCCCAAAGAGCTAAGAAAAAAGAAATTGAAAGAAGCATGAAATGTCAAGATATCATACCTGAAGAGCAACCATCAACTTCCATAATGACACCAGAAGTTTTAGGAAAAGCTATAAAACGTGTTAAAAATGCATTACCATCAACAACAACTAAACAAATACCAGTTATTAAAGATGTTGTAAAAACTTGGTCACCAGGTAAAATTATGGTTCTTTCAAAGGAAATTAATATAAAACTTTCTGATGGATTAAATAAAGAAAAGGAAACTTGGAAGAAAAGAGTAGATGCCCTTTCGGAAGATCAAAAAAGGGGAAGTGATTGCCTTTTACAAACAAGATTCTATAAGCAGAATCTTGCCAGGAAAGAAAGAATGTTTCTGTAAAGTCCTGTTACAGGAAAAAGAACAAAATATCAAAAACGAATTTTAACAATGAAGTTGAAAGAAGCATATCAACTGTTTAAAGAAGAAGCCAAAATATCCATAGGGTTTAGTACATTTGCTGAACTCCGTCCTTCTGAAGTATTTCCAGTATCTCAAAGAGATCATGAAGTATGCATGTGTAACTGTGTATGCACCATGAAAATATTTAGATGTTACTTGATGGCCTAAATAAGATGAGTAAAACTATGAAATTGCCAACTAATGCAGAAACTGCAATGAAAGAAACAATCTGTTACTTTGATTTGAATGATGACAAATCTCTAAATTGTTGTAAAAGAAATTGTAGAGTGTGGAGTAGATTCATGGGTAAACAAGGTAATAAATTTTGATGAAAATGACCTTGAAGAAGAAATGGAAACTAACTTCTATCAATGGAAACGAATTGAAGGAAAGATGAAAAAAGAACTAATTGCCTGTGATTTACTTCAGGCAAAGGAAGAATTAATCAGCCTTTTGAATCCCTTTGTTTTACATGTTTATACAGCACAAAAACAACTTGCAGAGTTCAAATTTCTCAAAGAAAACTTAAAAGTTGGGCATTTAATAATTCATGAAGACTTTGCAGAAAATTTTATGCTAAAACAGCAAGAGGAAATTATGGCAGCTCACTGGAACTCAACCCAAGTAACATTATTTACTTGTATTATATATTATAGAAATAATGAAACTCTCGAACTAGAATATAAAAACTATGTTGTTGTTTCTGATGACATTAATCATACAAAACATGCAGTATTTGCTTTCAATTCAGCAATCATTGAAGATTTAAAACAAACGGTGGCATTTAATCACATCCATTTCTGGTCTGATGGATGTGGTGCCCAATTTAAAAATAGATTCAACATGCAAAACTTAATGCTTCACACACATTAATATAGGGTAAGTGCAGATTGGAACTTTTTCGGAACTGTACATGGCAAAGGTGCAGTGGATGGTTTAGGAGCTGTAGTTAAAAGAAACGTTTGGCTAGGTATATTACGCAAGCAGTGTGTAATAAACACTGCAATAGACTTTTCTAAAGTTGCAGAAAAAGAGGCACCTAATATAAATATTAAATATGCAAGTGAAACAGACATACAGAGATGTACAACCAAATTTACACTAACTGAAAAATGGGAAGGTGCTACTGCGATATCAGGCATTCACAGCATGCATTTTGCCGAACCAATAGATTCTGACACTCTGGGCCTTTGGAAGCATTCTTGTTTTTCTAATAAAAAGGATCCTGATGAAAAAATACAGATTTTATGCCTTGTACACGATAAAAAATCTAATTCAGATGCGTGCACTGAGTCATTAAAAAAATCCGATTGGGTATCGGTCATGTATGATGATTATTGATAGCCAGGTGTTGTAGAGGACATAGATGAGAAATATATCTATCTATCCTTTATGAAGCCTTTAGGCAAAAAAAAAAAAAAAAAATTCTTGGCCACACATCCCACAAAAGGATAAAATTCTAAAACAAAATATTTTGGCAAAACTTGAAAAAGTACCAACTCCGATTAATAGCCGGGGACATTTTTCATTATCAATGGACGAAGAGAAAAAAAATTATGACATTATTAATGTTCTGGGACTTGTTTAAAACATGTATTTTATTTTTTAATGTTAATTATTTTTTTCAAGTGAGCTATTTATGGAAAATTCCAATTTGTATAATAGCAATTAAAATGTCTAAGAAATCCTTAATTATTTTTATAATTAAACATAAGTTTCAATACATTAATAATGCTGGTAAATTCATTAAATTAACATTTGCATGTATTTTAGTTTACAATTTCTTATAGTTCTGTTACTTTAAATCATAGGTCCCGTACGTAACAAATAGCCTTGTACCGTATGTAACAGAAATAATTAGCTTTCATTAATTAATGACTTGATTTAAAAAAGTAATTTTAAGGTTAATTTAAAAAATGTACATTTCTGCTTCTATTCATTAAATTTGTTTATAAAAATATGTTGTAAATTCAGAGCAAAATCCAAATAACTAGAAGTACTTTTGAAACAATTTTTTTTATGTCCCGTACGTAACACAACTTTATTAATTAAAAAAAACTATTGGCTCAAACAAAAAGAAATTTTACATAAATCAAAGTTGAATGGTATATAATGCATTAAAAATAATTGCAAACTTTCTCATTTATATTTTGATATTGAAAAAAGCACAAGTATCTGAAAATTTTGCTGTGAAATGTCCCGTATGTAACGCATGAATACTGCGGAATGAGCCTATTATTAATACATTTTACAAAAAAAATTGACACAAATTGTGAAATAAAATTTATTTAATAAGAGATGCAATTTATTTATTTATTTATTTTTTGGCAGGGGGAGGGGGAATTAAAGTGAGATTTAAAAAAAAAACTAAAATTCACGAAGAAAAAAATTGAATATTGCAGATAACATTATTACTATATTAGGCTAAGGCTAAACGGCTAAGGTCAGACGACCCACTATTTTGACATTTGTTTTTCAACATGAAAAAAAAAATCCATGGGTCATTCCATGTCAAATCAACGAGGCCCACAATCTGACCATCTCCAATTTTTGTGAAATTAACAGGATTAATTCTACTTTTGTAATAACATAATAAATTTTTTTCAGCATTTTTTTTGGGGGGGGGGACCTCTATTAAAAAAAGGAAAACACGTAAAAAATGGGGTGTTGATAGCTACAAAAATGCAGTTTTCTCAACTACCATGAAAGGTATATAGAGTTCATCTTGGTATTTTTTTAAAGATGTTTGTATGGGCTTTCATATGACATATCACTTGACAGGATTCATCAAAATCAATATTTCAAGGTCACCGAATGCTATCTTTGACCTTGAAAAATTTTTAAAGTCCATTTTTGAAAAATCTGGAAAAAAATATTTTTTCTTACTACTGTAGTATACATACTGTGAAAATTTCATATTGGGATTGCTATGGGATCGCATTAAAAAATATATCTTTGGGTCATTCCATATCATTTCATCCAGACCATGAAACCCATGGTCTTAGATTTTGATAAAAAAATTTATAGTTGTTTCTTTTACCACCCTTATTAACAATCTAAAATAGTACTTCAATATCTCAAGTATTTTTTGTGAAAAAAAAAACCCACTTAAATAAGCAGAAATGTTGCATAAATGGCACTTCAGAAGATCTGTATTTAAGAAACGGTTTCAGAAAAAAAAATCATAGTTTTACTATATTTTAACATATTAAGTTGAAATTATCATTAAAATGCACACAAAAAGATGGAAATATAAGAAAAAAATGTTTGATGATCATATTTTAATATAAGACCTCCCAAAATTGTCTAAAGTTTGTTTTTACAAAAAATTTTGTAAGAAAAATGATTTTCAAATCTCATTTTTTGAAAAAGGCATAGCAGTTAAACAATCAGTTTTCTTTAAAATTATACATAAAATCCATAAACTGAAAAACTGAAAAAAGAGGCTTTTTGGATGCAAAATATTTTATTCACCACAAACAACAACAACAACAAAAAAAAAATAAAAATAAATGCTTGCATTTGGCTTAAAAAAGCAACTGTATACGAATGGCATTGGAAATCCCCAAAAAAGCATTAAAATAATTGTTTGTGTTACAGGCGATCATTTGAAAACAATACATCACTACTTCTATTTATCTTCAATTGATTTCTTAAAAAATATATATGATAATTTTAAATAATTTAGATTTAATTTGATTTAGTGTCTGTGTATAGCATAGTGTGTAGTTAGTTTGTGTATACCAAATTTGTATACATAAATTCGAACAAAATATTAAATCAGCTTGAAACAATTTTTGTAAAACAATGAATTTTTGAGTACCGTATTTTCGGGCGTAAGCGCCGTGGCGTATACAAGTTTAAAAGTTAAAATTATGCTTACTGCGGCGCAGCGGATACGATATATTTTTTTTTCCTTGCAGCGATATTCATTTCAGAGGTTATTCCGATCGGAATTTTTCTGAAAATTGTGGAAAGTCAATCATCAGGAAGAAAATGCAATGCATAAAAAATATCGCGAATTTCGACTAATGATAGCCTAATTTCTTTTAATCATTCACAGAAAAAGTAAGAATTTTATCAAAGCATCGGGAGAAAAAAACACGACTGTTATGAAAGGTTAGCGGGAAAAGCGCGAATACGTAAAAAGAAAAAAATGTGTATTTCATGAAAGGATCACTTTAAAAACCATAATTTTATTACCGTAAAATCCCGTTAATCCGCAATTCCCAATCAAAAGCTAGTCCCCGCTATAAAAAAATCGCTGAATAAAACGCTAATTTTGCCAAAGAATCACGAAATATAACCGCAAATTTATTGAAAGGATCGCAAAAAAATCATGAATTTCGCCGAAGTATCGCTAAAAAACCCACATTTCAACAAAAGATTGAAGTAAAAAAGCGAAATATGTCAAAAAATCTCTAAAAAATACAAATTATGTCCAAAGATCGCACAAAAATCGTGAATTTTTCAAAGCATCGCCAAAAAGAATTGTCAAAAAATTGTTAGAAAAAACGCAAATATGTCGTATCTATAAATAAACGGTAAAAAAACGAGAAAAAACGTAAATTTAGGCGAAAAAACGCAGAAAAAAAGGAGAAATTTGAAAAAAAAAAGCATGAAATCTTTTTAAAAATCTCAATGGCGAATGAGAACGGTATGAATCATGATGAAATGAATGGATCATGAATCTTTGATGAAATGTGTGTTTTTTGAGATTTTTTTAATAGATTTCATTCTTTTTATGCTTTTTTTTTTACAAATTTGTCCTTTTTTCTGCGCTTTTTCGACAGAATTTACGTTTTTTTTAAAAAAAACGCAAATTTTTCAAGTATTGCTTCATGTATCAAAATTCATGATTCATTATTCATTCAAATATTTATGATTCATTCAATTCATCATGATTCATTCCATGCTCATCCCTATAAAAACGCTGCAAATTCGTCAAATATCGCGATAAAACCCTGCAAATTTCGTCAAATATCGCGATAAAACCCTGCAAACCTCGTTACAAACTATAAAAAAGTATTAAAAAATTTCGAAATAAAGGCTGCACGATTTCAAATTTAATTTTATCGTAAAAATATACAAAATATACTAAATTTAAAATTGGATTTATAATACAAATGTTAAAAAAAACGCGAAAAAACACTGAATATAACGCAATTTTTAACATTTTGATGTATTTTCGTAAGTGCGGCGCATACGGCGATGCGGCGCTTCTGATGAATATTTGTTTTATTTTAATGCATTTTCGGAGGTGCGGCGCTTACGGTGTGTGCGTCGCATACGCCCGAAAATACGGTACTAATATATTTATTTTAATCAAAGACAGGCTTAAAGGAATGTTAGGAGGGGGAAGGAGAGGGGAGAATGGTAGGTATAACCATAATTAGAGACTCCTAATATACCATGTCTTACTTAAATCATCTGCTGATTGATTTGGTATGAACAAATATTTACACATAATATCAGGCTTTGCTTGCCTAAGAAGAAGTTAAGACTGTTTTTGGTCCACAAATCAATATTTTTAACTGACAGTATTTAGGGAAAAGTTATTGTTATCAATATCCATTTTTTTTTCAATGCATTTTTGTTTCTTTTTTTTTAAGTTGAAAAATTTTGTTCACATTCAAAACAAGGCATTGGCATTAGATACTTTTAAGTAGCATAGAGAGCACCAAGAGTTGAAGTAACACCATTTAGTAGCACCAGAGTAGCATAGAGGTTACTCTGGTGAGACCATACTTATTGAAGTTGCAAATTTCATTCAATGTTTTCATTTAAGTTAAATATATGTTCTGCAGGAAATAATCGATTTTGTAATTTTATATGAGTTATACAAAAAATTAGAAAAAAGAACTATGCACAGATGGTAGAGGGTTCATTCTATCATAAGTGACTGATTATTTATTAAACATTCCTATTTAAAACACTCAAAAAAATAAAAATTTCCTTTAAATTCATTTTAGCCTTTTATTTTTAATGTATTTGGTGTTAAATGAAAAATTCACCATATTTAGGAAATACAAATGAGTGAAGATATTATTAAAATCATGATAATTGTATTCAGCTTTAATTTAGATAATATTTCTTCTTTATTATTATTATCAAATAAAAAGAACTAAATTGATATACTTTTAAGTTGCTACAGAACATCTTAGCAAAACAAACATCTTGCTACATAAATGAAATATAAGATGACAAATTTTCATTACATTTTTCAAGAAACATGTGCTACCACCGTGCCGTATCAGCAAAAGCAAGACTTTTACCCTTTTGGGGGATGTATGTATACATATACATTAGTGTGAACCGAAAAAAACTTTTTTTGAAATTTCGATGATGCAGAAAAATGGCCACTGGTGGCACTCAGTTCACACAAGAAATGTGAGATTTTTTGGACAATTCCTTACCCTTCTGCAAATGGCTTGAAGTTTTGCAAAAATGCTGATTTTTGAACTTTTTTTGGCAAAAATTTTTTAATTAAGTTTGTTTTGGTTATATTTAGTTGAAAAGAAATATTTAATGTGTCAAATGTTTAAATAACCTCTAATTATGCATTATTTTAGTGTTTTGTTCTTTAAAAATGTACAGCTTTTAGCTTGTTTTGCGTTTGGTACCAATACGAAACAACCCAGAACTCACCGCGAGGAGGTATCTGCATGCCGAGTTTTACCCACCCTAGAGGTCTGCACGGGCCGATTTCCAATCATGGCATTCGGGCTGGGCCGGGCTCGGGCCTTACTTCTGAAGACTCGGGCCGGGCCTAGTCACTAATCCTTTCGGGCCGGGCCGGGCCGGGCCGGGCCTAGTCACTAATCTTTTCGGGCCGGGGTGGGCTCGGGCTTTAATTTTTTTTGCTGGAGTATCGGGCCGGGCCTAACATTTTTTTCCGTACGAAGCCGAGACTGATTCCATTCTTCCTAGTTTTCATGGACCAAAATAATCAGTTCCTATTGAATCTTCCTATACGAAAATCTTTTTCTCGAATTTTTATAAATCAGTAATACACTATAACTTCCATAACGGACACTCCCGAATAGCGGACACCTCTATTTAACGGGCAGTTTTCCAATCCCCATTCCCAAAATCTAAATTTTTGTATGTTTAACCTCTGAATAACGGACATTCCAAATAGCGGACAGTAATTTTAGCGATAAATGATAAAAAATAAGTTTTTAACAAAAAAAAAACCGAAGGAAGAAAAGTAAAAAACTTCTAAATTCTTCAGAGCAATACGTCGCAGATTTTGTGATCATAGATAAATGTAGGGGATAAACTGGGGGAAAATCCCCCCCCTAACTCCAGAATTCAGGAGGTAGCTCGGGAGGAACATTTCTGAACAGCTTTGAAGATTCTCCCCCTGAAGATTTGAGATTTTATGCTTTTAATGGTCAAAAAGTGCAATTTCTCCCTGGAACTTTAACATGTCCCCTCCATCCGGAGCCACCGAAATTTCTCCTGCAGAAAAATATCTTAATTCAACATTGCATACATCCGAGAAAAATTTAGGATTTTTTGCTCATTAATCTTTAGAAGTACAAATTTTTTCATCTGCAGAATTCCATAATATATACACCACTTTCTCTTTCGTTTCGAATTCGCGTAATGAAACTTCGATTTTCTTTTCGTAAGAATGTGGATAAAGATGTCTAAAATTTTAATCGAATTTTGTTGCTTAAAAAATAATTTTAATTTGATTAATCATATAATAGATATTTTAGGACATATAAAGTCAATTAATGAAACTTTGAGCACCCCTTAGTAGTTTTTGAAGCTCTGAGGTTTTTACAATAACGGACATCTCCGAATAGCGGACAGTTTCCGCGCTCCCGAGGTGTCCGTTATTTAGAGGTTTTACTGTATTTGGCTTTGTCCAAAAATTTCTGCAAAAAAAGTATATACTTTTAAGCCGTCATTATTCTACAATTAAACATTAGAATTTATTCCTTTTTAAGAATCGTAGATTACTAGGCGTTTTAAAATAGAATTAAACACACACACACACACACACACAAAAAAAAAACATGATTATAACGGAATTTTTTTTAACTCAAAACTAAAAGTTTCTTTTAAAATGTTCATCCATGCAAAATGAATACAACAATACGGGAGATATTAAACATTTACATCTGTTAAAAAGGGAATGCATTTTTTTTTCGTTCCAAAGCGATTTCGTCTTTGGAAATTTTACCATATACCGCTTTTTCGATTTTTTGCCTTCATTACAGGGAATATGGATTAATAATATTAGTGATAACTGAAACATTTACATACAACAAACAAAGATTCATCTAAAAGCATAAATATCGCAGCCTACGGCATTTCTGCATAAATGGAGATTATAAACATGGAAAAAAAAAAAAGACTAATATAATTTTTTTTTTTGGTCTGAACTCTTCCATAAGATTAAAGATCAATGTTCTGTAGAAATTCACTCGAGCCGGGCTGGGTTCGGGCTGAATTTTAAACTTTTTTCCAGACCGGGCCGAGCTCGGGCCGAAATTTTAACTTTCGGGCCGGGTCGGGCCAATATTTCTTTCGTTCGGGCCGGGCCCGGGCCTGGAAATTTCGGCCCGTGCAGACCTCTAACCCACCCTTCTACCATCAGAATGTTACATTCAAAATGCACTGAATCGTATTTACGCTACAAAGTCATTTTTAAAAATGCACTTTGGTGTCTTTGCAGTTTTGCTCTAATGAAGGTATCTCTGCCTTTACTCCTGCATACATTAGATGCAGCTTCTGTCACAATTTTAATGAGTCTTTCAACAGTCTGGGAGTGACTTGAAAAGTAGACTAATGATTCATCCAACATGGATCCTGAAATTACGTTTTCTTCAATTTCTTCTACTGAAAAGGTTTTTGTTTTAGGAAGTTCGCTGATTTCAGCGGCGACCTAGTCGATACACTCATAGTGTTGGTTTCTTTAAAGTTTAGCTTTGGAACCTGAAACTCTTGCACTATGCGGTTTTTATCTTTTTTAAATTACGGCATTGCAATTTCTTTCCTATGCCATTCTTCTAATATATTGTCTATCATCAGTCACCATTGCTATCAGTAAATTCTCAGGATGATCATAGTATCCATTTGTTTGGATAACTGAATTCACTGTCTCCTTTAGGTCATCTGCCACATATATCTAGGTCAATCCGTGGAATTAATTGATAGTCTTTTATTTCTTGCATCAAGGACTAGACCTGATATTTTGTTTTCAGTAATAGCCCTTTCTCAGTTTTCAAGTAACCCCTCTTGGTCACATTGGAAAAGTTTATGTCAAATATTGCAGTATGTTTTCAACATTTGTAATTTTTCAATTAACCTTTCTAGAAGTTCTAATAAAAATCTAACTGTATATACTGATGCCAATTGGGCATCTGATATTGTAGACAGAAAATCTGTAAGTGGTTTTGTCATATTCATAGACCAGGTACCCATAATATGGAATTCAAGTAAACAAAAATGTACTGCCTTGTCTAGTATGGAAGCAGCGTATATTGTCTTGCCAGATTGTATAAAAGAGCTTAATTGGATTTTAAGGATCAGAGACAGTTTTTCATTTCTTAATTTAAATCAAAATAAGCCTGATGATTCTGTGATAATCAAAGTACAATATGTTTTTCTAAGAATTGTGTTGAAAACAATAGAACTAAATATATAGATATTAGATTTTATTTTGTAAAAGATAATTTATGTAAATTT